>QJOB01000283.1:0-78049 GCA_004155035.1 Monosporascus sp. 5C6A
GGGGCGAGGCAGGGTGCTAAGACTTGGGCGGGTGAAGAGGTTCGTGACCAGCGAAGAAGGTCAGATGCGGAAACCCGGTAAATGAAATGAGACGAGGTGTTCGCACAAGCAATTCTACTAGTTATTACAATGTATTAACAGCGAAGAACTGGCTATTGTGACTGTTGCAGATGCCCCACGCTTTGCCACCGTAAGGCAGGTTCTTCATAATTCCATGAGATGGAGCTTCGGATTCTAGAGGAAAGACGACATCATCAAACTTAGTCATAGTGTCAATTGCTAAGCCGAGCTGGGCCCCGGTCAGCTCAGGGTGGGCCCAAATTTTCTGGCAGCTGGAAACACTTGACCCGCTTATTCGGCTGTGTCAGATCGTGGGTTGGCAGTTGCCCGACGGTTGAATAATCACGTGTCGAATGAGCCCCCTGAGCCCCTTTCCAATTGGAATATAGAGAATCCTCAAAAAAGAAAAGCTAATTACAGAAATTAGATACGAACATAAGACTTGATGCGTGCGTTAATGTTCTTGTGAAATCATCGTTCAATGTATCACATTCCGGCTGGCTAAACCTCGGAAGTGGCTGGGGTGAAGCCCACGATCCCCCTGCCACCCACACTCCCTCCCACCACACTTATATACTCCGAAAGGCTCCCCTACTTCAACAACCGAGAGCCACATCCTCTGTGGCGCAATTGGCCAGCGCGTCTGACTGTTAAAAAAGCAATCAGGAGGTTCGTGGTTCGAGCCCACGCAGGGGAGGGGATGAGGTATTTTGCGTCCTGTGAGCCTTTTTCTCACTTGCTTTCCCACCTTTGGTGAGAGGAACCTTCTCACATTGGTTCCAGTTGATAGAAGGAAGTATCGGGTATTGACTGTCTAGCTCAGACCAGATCACTCCCAAATACTACATTTCTTTGTTGTCATCATGCGAGATTGTCGGTCGGTGGCTTTCCTTTTCCTTTTCCCCTCACTAGCCCCAGGTATAACCTAACATACATAATCTTATCAAACACTTCATTGCCCATAACCGACCGGCTCGTCGGCAGGCCCAGAGACTTTCCCATCCATCTTATTCACATGTCCTACATACGCGTCTCATATTTTAGTACCGGACTTGTTTTATTATTGTTTTATTAATGAACAGTGTCATTTACAGAATCGAGCCTCCTTAACAGGGTGGAGTTCCTAATGTGAGTAGCTTCTAAGCCACTGTAACTAATTGACTCCTTTGAGATGATGCGTTTGAATGAATAATCCCTTTCATATCTATCTGCCACGAAAGTCTTTCGGATTCTTAAAGTCAGACTTGACAATAATGGGCCAATTGCTTCCCGCCTTGGCCCATCTCGGATGGCTACTTCAGCACCCCGGGGCATCCTCCTCAGAAACTCCTCGGAGTTCACCTCACAATTCGTGTCATGCAGTAATGTAATAGATGTTAAATGGTCCTGGTGATCGGCAGTTAAGCCCCAAGAATGGTATTCGTTTTTACGACGAGCCTTTCCCTAGAAATGAGGAGAAAGCTGGCGATGTTGTAAGGCTGACCGTGTCTCCTATTTGCGTTTAATAGCAGATGCCATTGAATAACGGCAAAGAACTTGGCGGCGAGGTGGACGAGCCTGTCGATGTCGAAGTCCACCCTGGGTAATTCACCATACTGCCGTCCTTGAAAAGAATATGCCCGTGGCAAGGAACCGGGCCATCTGCCAGACCCGCAGCCCAATTCAGCGAATGATGACTCCTCCAGGGAGCGCATGGCCTGCGGAACACTTTAGCTCAACGTTTATTTTCCCTTGGTCTCCATTTACGTCAGTTAACCTGACATCCATACTCGAGAAACAGTTTATAGGGGCTGGTTATGAGCCCGAGTCAAGTATTCGGTGGCCGATAAACCAACCACATGAAAACAGTGGGTATGTTCTTGAAGCAGAAGTTAGCCTGGTTTAGGTGTCAATTTCGGAGCCCGGAATTGCTGTCACATTATGTTGCCAGTTATTAATGCCAGCATATTACGAGGTCTCGGTACCAGTCCGGTAGTTGTCGTTGGACCACGCCCGGCTCCGGCCCCACTCCTCCGGGTCGTGCCTTCCACGGATAAGAGTAGACGTACTGCCATTAGTCATTACCTACCTTCTTAGATCATGACACTCGTCCGCCGCCTTGTGGCTCCTATTACATCGGCAACACCGCCAGCTGCGCCTGCGTCGTAGATTCTAGGTGCCATCTCTGACGGCAGCGCCGGTTCCATCTGCCCTCTGAAGAGTCTGCTCCGGATCCAAGAAGACGCGATCACCTTCGGCGACTCGACGTCCCCCAACAAAACACACACACACATCGTAATGCACTCCCTGAAGCGTACTCAGGATCCCGCCGCACCCCCACGAGAAGAAACGCAAGGTGGGAATCCGGACGAAGAAGGCTTGAGGGTGCGCCAGAACTCCAAGATTCGAGTACGGTCGCAAGAAGAGGTCGTATTGATTTTCTATTTTCTTCCCCCCGGCTCCCACGCGACCAGCATATGATATGAATGATCTTGGTCGTCTCTGGTAGTGCTTTCCTCTGTGTCCTCTGAAGGAGACACCAATGATGTATTAACCTACCGGTGGGTCCTCTAGCCATTAAGTCTTCCGGGTCTCTTCGTTAAGAGATTCACATAATACATTATCACGTTACTCGGGTTCTTCCTTGATACCCGGGTCTCCTCTCACAAGGGATTCGAGTTACGCGGTATACCGCCTAGGCAACTGGCCACCTCCATTTAGCTGCAGAGCTCAGATCTAGGTGCAGCATACGTAATATGCAGTATGCTACCACGGGGATCGGATAACGGCTTATCATTTGTTGCTTTACCTAAAGCTCGCAGAAATACGCTGCTACTGCTGTGGTAGCCCGCAACCTGCTAGGGAGTAGTTGAATGATCATCCAAACAGTCTTGAGTTTATGGTAGTTTAACTATTGCTAAAGATAATAGGGAGGACAGACGAACAAGAAGGAACCTACCAACCGCCGCACAGCCCTGGCAAGTCCATATTTGCTACACAAGACATGTAATAACTAATCTCCCTGGTCAACAAAGCGCCAAGAGGGGTGCCGAGAAGACCGCCAATGATACCAATACAGAGGGTGCTGCCAATGGTACCACCCATTCCGACAGGAACCTCTCTCGGGTACCGTTCTAACAGGTGTTCTTCCAGTCCTTAACGAAATCCACCCATGGTCAGGCTTCCTCGATCTCTCATATGTCACCGTCGTGACGAGCCTCTCGCTTCTAATCATGGCAGAAACCTATTCTGACAGCGACTCGAGGGACCCGTGAGGCCTTCAGAAATTATCTCACTTCAAGCGCGGACTACCAGATTCCCTCCCTTCTAAGCGCCCTTGGGCGCTGAGTCTGGTCCTCACACCTATGTACATACCCCCTCAGCCCTCGAGCTGCGACGCGAGCCTTCTCGAATCGGGGTTGACGTTGCGGCGAAAAGTCGTCCTTCATTCGTTCGCGGGCGGCGAGGCGACGAGCCCTCTCAAGGCACCCCCAACACCAAATGGTAGGTCATATTCCGTAAGAATGGTACTCTTCACAAACCATCAATGAACACGTACGTACGATGTATCCTTGGTTGCTTCGTGTGAGCTCTCACTTTATTACCCCTTCGTAAAGACCTACATGTATCCTCTATCGTATGTGCCACATACGACCTCCTTGTAGCGCTCATATGTCCGTAGCTGTTGCACTGAAAAAGGCAGTCGTAACACTTCAAGCACACATTTTACACATCTCCTACTTCTGCTATTCCAGCCTTCTTGTCTGTTTATTTACATATATGCCTCGTTTCCGTGACATCATATTCACCCGGTCAAGCCTTGCTCAGCTTTGTCACCCTCCTTCCCCTTTACTCAATCCCATATCACTATTTGGCTCATATTACATCAGTTCCCGTCTCATCATCTCGGAGTTTTCTTAATTGTTCGTTACACATCGAAGCTAATCACAGTACGGGTGAGATAACCACGGACCGGCGAGCGGAACGTGTAGGCCTGGTTTCAACTTCACCATAAACAACGACGGCGCCGGATCCGTCAATTTCGGCAACGCCCGCGGTGGTGATGACGGCCGCCTGTCGGTAAGCATTATCCTACCGTTTATTTTGTATCAAATTTATCGTAATTTAACTTGAGCGCATCTTCTAACTATGTAATAGCGTCACCAAAGAAGCTCAAGGCCCATTCTAACAGGGGAGCCCTCTCCCTCTGCTCCTCTGCCGCCGCCGCCACCGCCGCTCCGGGGACTCGGACGCGGACGCGGAGCGGGACCTGCAGGCGACGGTCGAGGGCGCACGGCTCGCTGAGCGCTTCTACGCGACCGTCCGTCGCACCCCTCGACGACAAGAACTTTTTCACGCGAGCATGGCCGGCACAGGACGACGTCGCCACCTCCTCGGACTCGGGCGAAGTGGGCCTCGGACCCCAGATTCGCGGCGAGGCCCGGGGCCACCGCGCCAAGTAGCGCGGGTTCCTTGTCCGCGGCGTCGACGGGTTCGAGTATAGATACCTGCCCGTCTTCCTGACGATCATCGTGACGTTCTTCCTAGTGCGGCGCCATAAATGGTCTCTGAGACGGCTGCCTGCCGATGCCCATGATCCCTTGCGGATACAGCGTAAGCTTGTCGAACTCTAGCCAGAAAAATTAAGTCACCCGTGTATCCAGCAGCCGAAGAGTAGGCACTGAATAGTGGGACACCGGTCAGCGAATAATAGCTGGTAATATTTCAAGAACAAGAAGGATTAATTATCTCTCCAATTTTTCTCTCCCTAAACTATATAAAGATACGGTTGCCAGGAAGTATCGTAATAAGTAGCTCGACCATTCTGGCTAGAGCATGTCTGTGCCTATAGCGATGGACTAATACCTTAGCAATATACTAGGTATGTAAAATTTTATAAGGGGACTTACTTACCATCTGCATGCCGTGTTAAAGGGAGAAGGCGGCTGTTCAGGCAAGATTGGGAAATCTTCATAAGGTTCCATTATTCCCTGTTGCCCGTCACGTCGTATCTCTCAGAACGCCTATATGTATCACAAAGCCGGGATTCAAATGCAGCGCCTCAGATAAGGCCTCCTCGGGAATGCGCCAGGTCTGAAAGTGCTTATGGAACTCCTTCATCCAACCTTCCAGAATATCTGGGTCGCGAAGTTGTTGCGCGACGATGCAGACGGCTGGCCCACCAGCGTCGGGGTCTGACGCCCTCAGTTTGCAGACGTCAACACAGGTCTGCACCAAGGGCTGGATCAAGGCCTCGTTGTAGATGCAGTCGCAAGCGAGCACAACATCGAAGCTTCGTTTAGCGTCGTCTCCGGTAAGGCGCGCAGTCACCTCATCCTGCTCCCAATCCAGAGGAGCGAATCGCAAATTGGCACGCGGCTGACCGGCGGGAATTCTCCCTTTGCGCTTCTGACTCGTCGAGTTTGACGGTTTCAGGCCCAGCACAGCGAGGTTCTCGCTGATGTTCTTCTCTACGAGCCTAGCGACGTACGGCTGATCCGTCAAAACGTACCTCTCAACCGTTGGGGCCACTGCCAGGCCGACGAGCCCCGAGATGCCGCATCCCAACTCAAGCACCCCGGATGACGAGGATAATATGCCGGACGACCGCAAAATGTTCTCCGAGCAAGCGAGGTATTCGGCAACGAGTGGGGTAATTTTCCAGACGACTTCATTAATGGTTAGCTAGGTAATGGTACGGGCCTCATGCGAGCTTTAAGAACAGTACCAGCACCAGTGGTGCCGCCTTCTCGATCCGAGGTGCTGCAAACTTGTAGGTTAGCAATTGCCCACAACCGTTGCTCTCAACAGGGGCCTGCAGGCTACAGATATTTCGAAAAAGTTCACGAAATAAGCAGTGGTATCTGAGAGATACCGAATGAAACACTAGAATGGAGGGCAGGCAATGACTGACAGAATTGTCGGCGACTGATAAATAGTGTAGTCCTTGTTGGCCAGGGTCAGGTTTATCAGGGCAGCGCGGGAGTCAACGAAACCCAGATTCTGTGACGGGATGTCCCGGGAGAACAGTAAGAACGTCTCTGATAAATGGTGGTCAGTAGCAATGCCACATCAGTTACGTTGTTGTATCTAATGCTGACCTTCTTCCGGATCCTCTATTTCAGGCCCGAGCCGGCCGAGCAAATCCTGTACGGACATGATGGCTTATTCAGATTGACTGGTCGAGGGGAGCCTTATGCAGCGGTTCTCAAAGTACTGTCGACTGGACAGCGCCTCTTTCTTAACGCAGGGGTAAGGGGATGCTTGCGGAGTCTTGTGGTAATTGGCGATGGATTCATCTGCACGATCCTACACTCGACCCCTTGGTCTATCGTGGGAGGGTCTTGTAACTTTCCGAAATCCGTTTCCGATATATTATGTATCTTCTTACCTGGATTACTAGGTAGCCAGTTGCTTTAGCAGTTAGATGGACACTTGAGGCAACACGTGATAGCCAGCCCATGAGCCCCATAAACAACACCTGGCTCCTCCTACAATAAAAGCCAGGGGTCAAGTGTGCATTCTGTACGCCCGTTGTGTAGCATTGTTGAGGGACACTAGGCCAGCAGCTATTTTAGAAGTTTTAATGGACCATGGCTTACCCGTGAGTTCTAGGTGCATACTGATGATACATGTACCCACTACTGAGGTAAAGAAACGCAGGGGTATCCGCCGGACTTCTTTTAGCTTGCATTGGAATATCTCCCTTAGCCCTGTCCGGAGCCCCGGGAAAATAGCCTTGCGAGTTGCCGGTTGTTTGAACCCCTCTTAAGTTGTGATTGACACTATATTGCAGATTATGCGCAGGATTTTATTATAATAACCACCGTGTAGATATAGTGTGCTTATTCTTGTCGTTCCAATACGTCCAAGTCAGCGATGTATATGAAGTAAAGTAGCGACATTAACATGTATAACATATCTGTGGCTTGCTGCCAAGTCCAATAAGGTCCGTACTACAAGTCGTCTGGAGTTTGAGGTAGTGACCGCGTCCTCTTGTTAGGCTACAAGTAGCATAGTCGTTTCTCTGCGTGAAGATGGATCGACGCCAAAGGGAAGAGAAAAGCTGGGGGAACGAATCAGTCAGGGCGCGTTCGGTACATAGTAAACCCTCGCGGCCGCGAAGCATGTAGTAGCAGCTTTTTACTACTACCACCTGGGCCTAGCCTCTGAACCAGCCTTGAGGCCCCTCCATATATACCCAGACTTTTATGCAAATTCCGTGGTAGACGAGTCGTACCTAACCTCCCCTGTACGCTGGTCTACCTAGACCTAGACCCAGCCCCCAAAAACTCTATTGCTGCAGGCCACACGAGGACAAAAACCGCTGGGCTGGGCTGCTTAGAGCTCCCTGTTAGCGCTAATATTAAGGTGATACAGCGTTGGTAGTGTATGTGCACCAAGTACTTACCTAGGACACGCCCTAGGTACATTTATCTTACGTACCGGGCCCACACCAGCTACCTTACCTGTATCCAGGCGAAGGATACCCAAGAAAAAACACCAAGACTTTCTCTCACCAACCAAGCAACGCTCCTCGAATAGACAGAGGGCAAGGCGTTCAAGGCGCCATTCATCGCCGCCATCAAGTCCTTCTTTCTTCCGCCCTTTGTCCACCTGACGAACTAGAGCTAAATAGCTGCTTATCCCCCCATCTTCTATTCCTACGCGCGCCGTCCTTGGTCCCCCTACTTCTTCCCCCTCCTTACCACTGTTTCCCACGTACCACCCCTAGAGGTACGAACCTCACAGCGCCATCGCCCGTCCGTATCTATCTGAACAAATTTCATCAACATCCTCGACGCGACAATGACTACCGAGTGGCGAGAGTCGAAGCTGAGGCACCTGAACCTCCAATCCAAGACATCGGTGAAGCCACCTTTCTCCGTCGAAGTACCCGGGGCGAAGCCTGTTGAAGGCGAGACGATCCCGCGGAGACACCCCTTGGCCAAAAATGGCCTCATCATGACACCCTCCGACGACATCACTACCGCCTACGAGCTTATGCGCGTGACTGTTGCCAAATATGGCAACGCGAAGGCTATGGGCTCGCGACGTCTAGTTCGCACCCATCACGAGACCAAGAAGGTCAAGAAGATTGTCGGTGGCGTAGAGCAGGAGGTCGACAAGAGCTGGACTTTCTTCGAGCTCAGCCCCTACGACTACATTTCCTACAATGACTATGAGAAGCTCGTCCTCAGTCTCGGCTCCGGTTTGAGGAAGCTTGGGATGGTAAAGGGTGACAGGGTTCACATCTTCGCCGCCACCAGCTCCCACTGGCTGGCCACATTCCACGGCGCTTCCTCCCAATCCATGCCTATTGTCACCGCCTACGATACGCTCGGCGAAGAGGGCTTAAGACACTCCATGGTTGCTACAGGGGCCAAGGCCATTTTCCTCGATCCCCATCTGCTGCCGACCCTCAGCAATGTTCTCAAAGATGCCACGGAGATCCGCTACGTCATCTGGAACAATCAGAACCAGGTCAAACAGGAGCACATCAACAACCTCAAGAGCACATATCCCCACATCACTGTTCTCAGCTTCAAGGAACTCGAAAAGCTAGGCAGGGACGACCCCGCCGACCCCGTTCCACCTACCCCTGAAGACCTCTGCTGTATTATGTACACTTCAGGCTCGACTGGTATCCCCAAGGGGGTACCCCTGAAGCATAAGAACCTTGTGGCCGCAGGTAAGTCTGATCCGTCGTCAGAAGAGGGGTTCAGACGCTAAACCGTGTGCTTAGTTACCGGCGTGAGTGTCATCATCCAGCCCTTCATTGGGCCCGGGGACGGACTGCTCACATATCTTCCCCTTGCGCACATTCTGGAGCTCGTCTTCGAGAATGCCGCACTGTACTGGGGCGCGACGCTCGGATATGGCAACCCCAAGACTCTCTCAGACACCTCGGTTCGCAACTGTGCTGGCGACATTCGTGAGTTTAAGCCGTCTGTTCTGGTTGGAGTCCCTGCCGTCTGGGAGTCCGTCAAGAAGGGCATTACTGCCAAGGTGGCTGCCGGCAGCCCTGTGGTCCAGAATATGTTCTGGGGCGGCTTGTCCTTGAAGAGCCGACTGCTGTCTTCTGGCCTTCCGGGGGCAGGCGTTCTCGACGCGGTGATTTTCAAAAAGATCAAGGAAGCCACCGGTGGCCGTTTGAAGCTTTGCATGAACGGCGGTGGCCCGGTCTCCAAGGAGACCCAACAGTTCATCTCCATGGCCATTGCGCCCATGATCATTGGTTACGGTCTTACCGAGACTTCTGCCATGGGCTCTTTGATGTCGCCCCTCGAATGGTCGACTGACAGTATCGGCCCTATGCCAGGCTCCATCGAGGTCAAACTCGTCGATTACCCCGACGCTGGTTACTATGCGGCAAACAAACCTAACCCGCAAGGCGAGGTCTGGATCCGGGGCGGTTCCGTCATGGAAGGGTATTACCAGAACGAGAAGGAGACCGCGGAGGCCATGACTCCTGACGGTTGGTTCAGGACCGGTGACATCGGTGAATTCCTACCCAATGGCCACTTGAAGCTTATTGACCGTAAGAAGAATCTGGTCAAAACCCTAAACGGTGAATACATTGCTCTCGAAAAGTTGGAATCCATCTACCGATCTGTGCGCTTTGTCGGCAATATTTGCGTCTATGCGGATCAGTCCAAGGCCAAACCCATCGCTATCATCGTGCCGCTTGAGCCGGCCCTGAAGGGTCTGGCCGAATCGAACGGGATACCGGGAGCTAGTGTCGAGGAGCTGGTACATAACAAGAAGCTCCAGGGCATTGTCCTCACTCAACTCCAGAGCGCCGGTCGCGCTGGCGGCCTGTCTGGCATCGAGATCATCGAAGGAGTCGTGCTCTGCGATGAGGAGTGGACCCCAGAAAACGTAAGTTGATATGACGAATGTTGTGCAGAGCAGGAGACTGACGGATACATCTAGGGTCTTGTGACCGCCGCCCAGAAGCTCAACCGCAAGGGCATCCTCAACAAGTACGAGAAGGAGGTCAAGGAGGCCTATGGCTCGGCGAGCTAGACGTCGTCAAGCAGACTCGACGCACTCGTAGCACTTCCTTGTGTCCAGCGTTGATAACTACCTCCAGATTGGATGGCGAGGCGCCTGATTTCTCCGGTCTGGTCCCACCTCGTGAGCTCGGTGTTACATTCATGTTCAGGGCGGGGATATGATACCGGAAAGATCCTATGCAACCTAGCCTTGTTTTGTTTCCCCCGGGTCGGTGCTTTGTTCTGCGTTTTGTGTGATATACCATGTAGCAGTAGCCGTTCAGCTTTACTCCTTTTCTCGTTTTTCCTCCATAATCATCTGGTCAGTGGACTAATGTAAGACGAGACATGACCTCCAGGGAAAGTGGGCACAGCGAGGTTTCTTATTCACCCCCGTATCTGGAGGATGCAGGTCATGAGTTGTAATGGAATGACTTTCTCGACTTCTCTTTCGTGGTCATGAACCTCGAGATATGCTTTCGCGAACCGAGGCGGTGATGAACTTTGCGGAATACGGATATGGCATGGTTATACCTTCACATCTAACCCTCTCCCCAGGTAGCGCTAGAATATACTTACTCGGTGCTGCTACCAAGCACTGCGTCCTGGTACTCCCCGTTCTCTAGTATAACAGAACCAACAATAGTATTATCAACCCGCAAGGCATATGTCCTTCTGGACCCCACCACTCATCTCGGCTAGTTCCTGATATCCGGGAGTCAAAAGCGGATTACTGCAGCAAACGTGAACACCTGCCAATGCCATTCGAACTCGTCAGTACGACATAGAATTACATACGATCCCTGGCACAAGGTTTCGGGGCTGGGGACGGCTAACAACGGAACCTAGAAGCCTAACGACGGGGAGGTAACGAGCCCAGCCATTCGCAACACCACAGTGCCTGCGTGCTCTCACCCGACATCCGGCACATATCCCGTATAAGTCTGTCCAGGCATCCCTCACAGAGCTCACGCCGTCGATCTCGTCTCGAAGCGCCTGTGAATTCATTGCCTGTAATGTCCGCATCTCAGGATACGGGTATTCCGAGCAGGATTTTCAAAAGGACAGGGACAGGTGCCGCAGCAGGGACCCGAGGAGCAGGGACAGGATCAGGTCGTTCAGGTTGTTGATCAAGCCCCCGGAATGGCACATTTTGCGGTTCGTCTTCCTGACAGATCCGGCACCAGTACGACCTAGGATCGCGACCGCCTGCCCACTCGCTTATTGTGAGACACCCAGCCGCGTGCGACCATCTCGCCAAGGATCTGGTCTAGAAGTACGTAAGATACTGCTCAAAGTATTGACCAGGAAATGGGATAAGGAAACTCGAAAAGGGAAACTGCTTTGCTAAGAACTTACCGACCGTGCATTTGCGAGTGTTCGACGCCCCCTATTCACTCAGATCACTCAACTAGAAGGCAAAGTAAGTAAGAGTTCGAGTCCCGGACGTATCGCGTAGGTGTACTTACCGGCTCATTGATCACACGAGTGAGGGCCTCAAGGACGTCATTGAGATGATTGAGAACCTCCTACATTGTGAACGGCAGAGGTGTACAAGGCAGAGAGGTGTTCTAGGGAAGAGACTGACACGGGAATAATGGACGAGGGAGGACAGGTAGTTCCCGCGGGCGTAGGATAGGGGTGATAAAAGTAGGAAGGGAAGTGGTAGGGAGCGTAGTACCCAAGCCATCATAGATATGTTTCTGGTGGGTAAAGTTTGAAGGTTAATACTCGTACCTTCCGATATCCTGCCTGAACGATGGTTTGGCCAAATGCTTTGACGACAACAAGACTGCTTTCCAACATTTCTCTCTTGGGCCTCGTTCCTGTATTAGCATCAACCTGTCTTATCGCAACGAATTATTTTGGCGAAAATGACTTGGTGCTTACGATGGGAGCTGGGTCAGTTGTGACGTGCACTGGAATCGTGACGCAAGGCCTTTCACCTTTTGGGAGAATCCAGGGATGCAGGTTAGATTTGATCCGTATGGCAACTGATCATGCATATCAAAATGTACCTGTATTTTGGTTAGGGAGGCGGGCGTTTATGACTGGAGTGGTATTGCATGCTTGCTCCTTGACAATAACGCAGCGGGTGTGTTTTCAACATTCGGCCGTCGCACCCGCACCCGGAGACAGCGTAACTATATCAAGGAGTTTGTAAGATGCATATTTGACAACGTTCCAGAATAAGTAAGTCCATCAACGTCCAAATGTCATTTGCTTCACTCTAAACTACTCCTATTCCAGCCGTGTCTTGGGATGTTGTGCTCTTGTGGTGACCGGGAGTATGAGGAGCATGATCCGGAGGTGGCCCCAGATAGTAATCATTTAAGTTAGAGCTTGCGAGAGGTCTCGATTTAAGCGCCTCCCGTCCCGGACCTCGATCGAATTATGTTCTTTTGCAGTAAACGCTCTAGTGGAGCGCTCCCGACAAACCGCTAGCCAGGTTGAAGCCTGGGGTGTGGTGAGATGCAATACATGGATATGATATGTTTGATTTAATGATTCACCCAGTAGAGCGCCTATCTGTTGCTGTGAGCCAGCCAATTATAGCACTGTCCCCGCTCGGGACCTCATCCTTCTTTGGTGGCCCCGGGATGCCCGGTCGCTGGTGCTCCTTGGAGTGGACGGACGGTAGGCGTTTCTCGGACGGGGCGTCTGAGATTTTGATGTTGGACGCTCGGTGATCAACCGGGCTGGTTCGTGCCTTGGATAGAGGGGCACTACGTCGATAGATGCATAGTGATCGGAAGGCTTCCAGGGGGGAAAGGAAGGGGCAACCGTTTGGAAACATGCTGCACCTAAAAGGCTATGACATGTTGTAGACTCGGAGATGCCTCAGAACAGGTAGGTTGTTGAGTGGAGCTTCGACAGTTCGTCAATCCTCTCGAGCCTTTTTTTTTTTTTTTTTTTTTTTTTTTTTTTTTTTTTTTTTAGTTAGAAAAAAAAATTTAATTCTTTTAATTTTTAATTTTTTTTTTGAATAAAAAATTTATTTTAATTTTTTTACTTATTAAAATTTTTTTTTAACGGACACCATTGCCGTGTTAAGCGGAATTACTCCACCTCCAAGAAGGGCAAGAGTTCAACCTACGCGCCGTATCTATAAAATTGTCATGCGTCAAGGACGTCGTACTGGCAGGAGTAAGATCGTATATGCGTGAGATGGCGCAGAGCAGCAACGATCGAGGCTTCCGACACCTTGACGTTCTTCTATCAGAGCACTTCTTAGTGATTGATGTTCAGGGCTAACAGAGTAGCATCGAATGATTATGTGAAAAGGGGAGGAACCTAAGATGCCGTTATGGGGTAGAAACTTTGTCTGCCAGGTGCCACATGTCCTCGCTCATGGTTATGAGCCGGCCTGGATGCGAATCCTAGGCGATCTCGTCAATACGGCGATACCAATACTTGATATCACTTCTGTCCTCCTCATCTGATTCGTCATCTGGCTCGTCATCCCACCTAACTCCAATCCTTTCTGCTGCAAGTCGCTCTTCATCCGAAATCGTAGCGCCGTTAAGATCGTCTAGGACCTCCTCCATCCGATTACACCAGTAACCGGTCCAAAATTCACCCAACGCTGCTAGGGGCTCTGTAGATTCTTGCTCGAGGGTATCAGTGACTTTGTCTTCAAACTCTTGAGCCAGATCCTCTAGGGTCTCTAGTAAAGCAGCCTGTTCCTCTTCGATCTCTTGAATCTCTTCAGCATCATAACTCGGACGACAGTTCCATAACCATATGCCTTGTTCACAGCAGGTATGCTGGATATTTAAGGCTTCGAACGTGGTGAATCGAATCGAATCTTTATGCTGTTGCACCTTCATATCCGAGCCAAAATGCTTTATGTACCATCCGAGAAGACAGGCGAGATGATGAGCTAGACTAAGCCGAGTGAGCAACGTCCGAGATCTGCTCTCACTGAACATCGCTTCCAATATCCAGAGAAGCGAGCTACAACCACCCGTGGAGCATCTACAGCGACATCCATCCCGTAGGTGGACATGTAGAAACTCTGCATTAAGCTGTTTGACTGCTCGCTCCTCGTCCAGGTCGCGCTTGCCTGCATGATGATAATAGTTACCTAACTCGTACCCGATCCGATGGCTTACACAATATGCGCTAGGTGGCGCCTGATGTTCCGAAGGTGTGTCAGCCGAATATCCAAGACAATCGAAGAGATCGGCTCCGTGTTCCCTGAGCCATAATAGATAGGAAAATGGGGTGTAGTTGCGGGCAGCATGACCCAATGTGAATCCCAATGCGTTAGCCGTATTTAGGTTGTGGAAACCAAGTTGGAAGAAAAGCTCAGCGTCGGTAGTACTTCTCAAATTGTCATAAACTGACCCGCCCCCAAGGGATTCGAGTCTGGGATTGAAGGACAATAAGGCAGCAGGAACTGGAACATGGTGTTTCCGCAACTGTTCGATGACGCGGCCCGTAAGTCTATCGAGCACATTCCCATCGCATAGACCCAAGTCTTCAGCTTCTAAAGGCGACAGGTGTTCCAAAGCTAAATGTTTCAGTCTTTCACGCCTGTTTTGCAATTCCTTGACGTATTTCAACTTGCTCCGCATCGAAGCCATTTTGAAAGATACTGGTTCCCACTCGAGAGGGTAAGCACTGCCAGCATGTAACAGCAGATCGAGGCAGTTTGAGCAGACACATTGAGAGTCACACAACCCCGATTTTTGAGCGTGGCATAGACCTCGGCTTAAGTATAAAGCATACTCAACTGCGGTGTGTTTGTTACAGTCGACCTGATTGAGTAGACTGTCGTCCGCCATTTGAAGCAACAATTGTAGACATTCTGGTTTATCTGCCGCAAGATGGAGGGGAGTCTGACCAAGCAGGTTCTTCTCTTCCCGTATAGTAGATGGGTAGTCTGTCAGGATACGTTTCACCTGTTCCACGTCATTTGCCAGAATAGCCAGGCTTATAGGACCACAATCATATGCTTGTTGCACATCAGTGTCAGATCCTGTACG
The DNA here is from genome assembly GCA_004155035.1 of Monosporascus sp. 5C6A. Lineage (NCBI taxonomy): Eukaryota > Fungi > Ascomycota > Sordariomycetes > Xylariales > Monosporascus > Monosporascus sp. 5C6A. Next base: position 15,029 of record QJOB01000283.1, read on the forward strand.
AACGAATCCATGGGAACTCAGCTACAACGTGAGTACATACCTTCGGCCATTCGCTGTGAAATGTTTAGCTTTTTTATTTGCATTACAGCATATGTTCGCATGGGTCGGAACGGCCTTAAAGCCACCAGTGCAGAATCATGGTTTTGCGAAAGGAGTGATTCTGCAAGTATAAGGTGATCTTTGTTCGCTAGCGGGAAAATGTCTGTTAATGGCGACCTGCCTCATTGTAAGCCATGCCATGAAATTTGAATAGTGTGGGGTATCCGGGCTACATGCTCTCCGAAGGCGTCATATGTGATAGGGACGCCATAGTTTGTTAGCGCTTTGAAGATATTTAATGGTAGAGACACATCACCCTGAAAAATATGTGTGAGTTGTATCTGTAAGGATAAAATATTAGTACACAATTCAGCCTATATGTGAGAAGGGCCAGAAGTATACAACCTGTATACATACCAAATGACCCGTCAAGTGCAAAAGGGATCGGTTCATTGAATCCACGTCAGTAGGTGACGCTTTTCGCTCGCGAAACAATTTCAGTATCTTCTTTAAGGCAGTTTCTCCCAACGTATTCCAATGCGTCAGACCCGAATCACGGAAATGATGAATAGCGTCCCTCATGATGTTCAGAAGCTGAAAAGCTGGAGCCGTCTGGCCGTCAACAGTCGCGTAATACGTAAATACCGGGGCGATGCTGAAGCCGCCAGCACCAAAGGTCATGGAAAATGCCATGTTGACGGCTCTGTTTAAGAGTCTCGCCGCCCCAGTGTACTTAACGCCGAGAGATCGATGGCGATGACGCGGCAGGACCTGAGATATCTGGCAATCCGGCAAGTGCTCTTCGGCGACGGTAGTCTCATCGTATAACTCGAGAGCACCCAATCGCAAGCGTTGTTGGTGGTATCGTTGCCGACGCCGGCAAATGCAGTTCGTACCACTCCCTGTTACAGAACCACGTAGCAACGGGGCGCCGAGGTGTCGTGATGGTCGCTTCAAACCAGTCTGGGCCTCTTCGAGGGGTGCTGTCACTTCGTCACACAAGGCTCTAAGATTGCTAGGTTTTGCTAAAAGCCGGCCGACAACGACTTCTGAGTCCTGCTGATGGTTAGATAATGCGCTAGCATAGTTCAAAATCTCTTACGTTACGCTGTTCCCGCGCACTCATTAGTGCTCCTTGGATAACAAGCTCACCCAGCATACGCTCCATGCTAGCGAGCCGAGAGGACTGATCAAAGGTTTGAAGGGACAGTTCGATTCGGTCTAGATGGTCGCGGTTCGACATGAGCGGTGTTCGGAAAGAGTTTTGCAGCTGTTGTAAGTCATCTCTTATCTCCTGCGCACTGGCGTGTACTTGGGTCGATAGGCTCTCCGCCTTCTGAGCGAGTAAAAGGGGTAAAGAATCGACCGAGCGCTGAATTGTCGGCAAGCTGTCTTTGACCTTCGCTAGGGGGCCATTGAGCACTGCCATTTCGGACCTCACCACCAGAAGTTCAGTTGATATTGCACGTGAATTGATTTCTATAGCACCTAGTGTCTTGTTGGCTGATGAAGAGATGCCTCTGCGAACCAGTTACTACACCATGTAGGAATAGATTGGCGAGAATAGCTTACAAACCAAGGCTTTGCACCGCTGTCTGGAATATCCCGTTGGCTCGAGCCAACTTGGCCTCGAGCTGGTCGAGCTTGGAGCGATTGAATGCATAACTCAACTTCTTGGTCTGTTCCTTGATCTTGCCTTTGAAATTTGCCGGGGAAGTGGCATCGCCAGTGAGTTCAGACACGAAACTCTCTAGGATCTTTAACTCCGCCTCGCATGACTTGATGCATTCCACAACTGCCGTAGCCGGAATTCGATGGTCTGAATCAACCAGCGTAACGGTTTCCTGAATGATCTGTAGCACGTCCTTGAAGCTCCGAGCCTGTCGACGAGCGGAAGCGACGTCGTCTGCATGACATTTGACGGCGTCGAGGTAATGGGTGATGCCGCCGCAAACCTGGATGCCCAGGGAGGCGAGGCCGGCGACTAAACCGACCACGGAGATGGGATCAGCCATTTAGACGAGACATGAGAGCCATAGTGAAGGAAGAAGGTTAGAAGCAGACAGATTGAGTCCAAGAGATAACAGATGCGCGGGAGAGGGGGACTGGGGCGCTCACTCGAGCGAGGCTGCGTCGGCCGAAGCTGCCCATTGATCCTATAGGCCTTCAGAGAGCCTGTCTAGAAACTTGGGGACTGCGTGCATGCGTGCCAACTCAACCGGCCAACCACGGTGGTAGCAGTAAGTTAGGTTGCCACAGCGGGCCAAATGCGTCGCTCCCACTAGTCATTGAGGCACTCAATGACCCTAGTTGTGGCCTCTCTTCAACAAATAATCGTATAATAATACCGGCTCCATGCTACGATACTTTCCATCCGACTCTCATGGCCCCACAGTCGATCTGTCGCATCCCCAAGGGGATTTCGTCAGGGCATTGTCAGGCATCTAACTAACAGAGGAATTAAACGCCCAAGCGGCTGTATATCATGATTGAAGAGCAACATGCAGCCGGCAGATGGTCCCGCCTATCTGTCGTGCAGAACTACTTGTCTGGGGATTAGGGGACCGTCAGGGGGCCGGCCAATATGCACGGCGATCGCAGGTGTGGGGGAAATCATTGAAGCACTTCACCCATTCTCCAATTTGCGACTCTTTCTCTCCCCGCGTGGTTCGAGCTTACGGTGAGTGCGGAGAATATGCACCTACCCACATGTACTCCCTTAGACCTCCATGTCAGGCTGTTAAGTACCCACGGACGGGTATTGACAACCGGCTCCCCTCATCCACAGCCACACGGCGCATCCGATCTCTTTATCTACACAGCCCCAATGGCTTCCATTGCCCAGAGTCGTCACGAGGGTATGACAAGACAAGAGCGTAGATAGCTTAGCTGACCCATGGTTCGGTGTGGTCCAAGGCTTAACACACCATTCTGACAAATGGGATCACCGGAAACAAATCGAACTGGAGATAACCAATGTTTATCCTTTCTTTCAGAGTAGCACGTATCGGGCTTGAGAGTGGGTTTGAAATAGAAACGTGCCCCTCGTTACATACAGAAGCCTTCTAATCAGAGGCGCTCATTGAATTCATCAGCCTCATTTCCATCATAGCCTCTTGTCCATCCGTTCTCATTGTCCCTCCCTTTCTCCACCTACTGCCCTGCCCGGTTGCTCTGCTCACACGTCCGAGGCTCCTACTCAGGCACCAGACACGGCATAATAATTGAGACCCAAGAGTCAACCTTAGACAAGCCCGTCGTATAGCGACAGCGCCGAGACGATAGTCTCATCGCGTTTGCTTCCCTCCTTGAACTCTTCCATATCGAGGCTCCCGTTTTCGTCTTTATCCATCATACGGAATATCTTTTTCACCCGCTTCTCCGGGGTATCTTCGTCCTCGGGAAGCTTCACCATGGATCCGACCTATGCATCGAACAATGCGCTGTTAGCGACCATGGTAGGGGTAACAGTCCTTAACTAGTAAACATCCGTACCATCTTGTAGATCGCTTCCACTATCTTCAGCATTTCGTCGTAGCTGATCTTGCCGTCCCCATCGATATCGTATAATTGAAAGGCCCAGTCAAGTTTGTCCTCCATCTTGCCGCGGCTGGTGACGCTCAAGGCGCAAATGAACTCCTTGAAGTCAATGGAGCCGGACTTGTCGGCATCGAAGACATTGAAGACATAATCAGCAAACGAGGATGGGTCTCCAAACGGAAAGAACTGTCGATAGATTTTCTGGAACTCTTCTTTGGACAGCATGCCTGAGGGGCAGTCCTTTAAGAAGCCTAGCGCACAATAAACAGACTGTCCAATCGACATACTCCTGCGACTGCGAGGTGTGACTGACCCTTATACCATTGCTGCAGCTCTTTCTTGTCAAAATGCGTCGACTTTTGAAGCTCGACTAGTTGCTCTTGAGAGAGCTTAGACTGGCTGTCCGGGGTAAAGAGGTCAGCAATCATAGCACCGAGTACCCTAGGACAGATTTAAAGAGGGATATGCGGCGATGGGCTGCTCGTTTCTCGTGGCGCTCGCTCGTGTGGGCGTGGAAGATGAGGTGGCGCATCCTCTCGAAGCGTACAGGCTCTACCATGACGTGCAACTCGGTGGCAGTATTAAATGAAGCGCGGGTGTCTAAAAGGAAACCAAGGAGTACTCACGATTTGCCCATGTCGAACTCGAGCTCTTCTCTAAGGCGCTGTCGAAGGTGATTGTGTGCGGTTGGGGATAAATAATTGACCAAGTCTGATGATTTGCGACGGTTCCGAGTCTAATGTTAAGGGTACGTGACGCTGGTACGGGTTCGTAATGGCAAGTTGCATCTAGTTAGGGTGGGGTCGAGGTCGCAACGGGCAAAAGCTTGTCAGGGAAGACGCTTCATAAAAGGGCCAAAATAGAGGGGGCCCCGCGGGATATTTGGCGCGTCCGCGCTGCCCAAGCAAGCTGCCGAGGCAACACTATAGGTGGGTTCGAGACCGAAAACGAAGTATAGGCGATGATATCCTTGTTAATTGCTATTGGCGACAGGCGTTGGGTAGTATAGAAGATAAGAACGGTGACCAGGCGACACCTAAGGTTTTGGAATGCTTCGTTCTCTGATTATTAGTAGTCGTAGTAACGCAGAGGAGCTTGCGATGCACAAGAAACGATAATGAGTGAGGGGCAAGCAAACAAGGCTGGCAAGAGTCGAGTGAAGTACTGTCCCAAACGAACTCCCCGTGATCTGGAGTGGATCGGCCGGTGACTCGGTCACAGTCAATGAGCACTAGTGTGGTTAGTTGCTTGTGTACCTATTGATCCTGGAATGGTCAAGAGTGATGGGCAGACGCGGACGGTGGGTGAACCTCTACTAGAGCCTCTCTTTGCCCTGCTAGACGCTGACGTATCCGTACCTAAATAATGATAAGAAAAGTAGGCTGGTAGGCCGGGTAGATTATCAGGTTAAGTAGGCGCAACTCGGTGGCACTCCTGCTAATGCAATGTTAATCTGTAGGCGGATGATGGGCAGCGAAAATGTTAAAAAAAGGGCAAGGATTCTCGGAACTAGGTACATAAAGTACGCAGAAAGACGCAAGAAGAATACGCAACTAGGTACCTGGTAGGGGGAGGAGGGCTGATTGATAATGCGGTATTGGAAGAAAATCAACCAGTGCGAGAATGTTCTCAAATCAAAAGGATGCGTGATGCCCACTCAAACAGACAGTAATGTAGTATCTCGTGCAGTTGGTGAAAATCGAAGTGTTTTTGAGAGTGTTGAGGTTTATGCTAAATTATCCTATCTTCGAAGTGAGCAAAGACGTCATTCTCCCGTTCTTGCATCATGCCCAATTCACCCGGGATTGTATATTGCCCGGCTTTTCGTTTCCAATCGTTCTTAAATCAGATGATATTTTTTAGATTTATTGGACTAATCCACCTAACCCTACGTCGATATTGCACTGTATGACAACTACAACTTTCTCGGGATAACAGAGGATCGTATAATACAAGTATATATTTCAACTACTATCCTATAGTGAAAAGCGGGCTACAGGCTACACCAATCAGCTCAACAACTAATTGTACATAGCGATGCCAATCCTGCGTTCCATTCCCAATTTAATCATCGTCGCTCATCCATTCATTACGTAACAACAGCTCTGGCTCCGGTCGGTAGGTGTAATATTCACAAGAACCGCTCATCCGCCTGTATGCGTTCCATCAAAAACCGGGGGGGATTATATTGCTTGTATTTCGCCATGAACGCCGTATGACGATGCTCCGCTCAATGCCACCCAAAACTTAGTCCATGAAGACGAAATGACGGCGCTGTCGGGCTTTAACCGACGACAGCCTTCATTGAGAGGCTTTCAAGGAACCCGCTTAGATCCTCCTTGCGTACCTCAACGACGCAGTGCTCGAAGCTGTCAATGCGCACGCGGGCGTTCGTCTCGTTGACTACGTCCTGGAAGGCGCTGCCAAATTTGTTCAAACCATACCCACGTTCCTTGTGCTCCTCGGCTTCATCCTCTGAGTCCGAGTCCGAAGCATCACTGCCTTCGGATTCCGTCTCGTCTTCGTCGTCCTCGTCAACGCCTTCCCCGGCAGCTTGTCTAGCAGCCCGTTTTTCTTCCCTAATTCTTTCCTTGTCTTTGCGCCTCTGCTCCCGTTCCTTTGCCTTTGCTTCCTTGGCGCTTTTCTTCTCCTTGGCCAGTTCCCGATTCAAGAACGCCATGTCAGGACCGCCTCCTCCTCCGGTGCCGACCACGACATAGACGCCTCGTTTCTCGTTGAGGCTAGCTACTACAAGAGGGGTGCCTCGACCGTCATGTGCGAGCTTTCCTGTCATGTCTTTTTCCTGCTCTGCTAAGGCTTCGCCGATCCACAGGGCGAGTTTGGTCAGTGCGGCAGGATGAGTGAAAAGCGGGACATCCGGCCCATCCTTGATCACGCACATGCGAAATGCATGCAAATGCTTGATCTGTCGCTTGCCAATCAGCGAAGTGCCAGTACGGAAAATTGCTCGGTGTAGATATTGCGCTGTGGGTAAGCCGGCTTTGAGGGCATCGATGCTGAAGCTTTGTTAATACGCTGTCCATTGAGAACTCGGTGCAGATAAGGCTTACTTTTCAAGGGCGTCGTATGCCTCCCAGAACCGGCTAACCCATTCCTGGCTCTCCGCTGCTCCGTTGTCGTCCTCTGCATCCTGGATTTCGCTTGCTTGGACGCGAGCATCGGTGTCCGTTACTGTGCTGTTCTTGCCTACTTCAAGGAGCGCGCCGATAACCACAACGACGTCTTGCGCGCTAAGCGTTGCCCGCCACCCCCAGCTCCTGACGAAACCCCATCCGTCTTTCGCACCACCCCGGTCTCTACCGTCAGTTTCTGCAGCGGGGACCATGTCTTCAAGATTGTATAGGGATGCGTATTTGAGCAGCTTTGTGCGCAATTCTTTCTTGAGCATCATGTCCATATGCGTGTAGCTCTGCTTACATTGTACCAGGCTCACCCCCATTTTGGCCAGAAGTTTGTGTAGGCGTTTAATGCCGCTCTCGCTCCATATCCTTAACCTCGAAAACAGGTATGGCGAGTGAAGCATGCTGTCGTAGAGGCTCCAATGCCTGATTAAGAGGAACTTCGGCTCAGGGGATAGCCTGATACTCGTGTCTTCGGGGCTCCGGGCTGTTGTGGGTATTATGCCGGCATTCTCCGCCAAGACCCTCCCATCTCTAGATGCGATCTCCGGCGGGTTAAGACGGCGCACTTCATCTCTCAAGAGCTGTCTCAGCTGCGCCCCACGCACGCCCATCCAGCCATTCGTCGGTCTAGAATCAGAACTGCGTACTGTAACAGCGAGACCGGCTGATGACCGGCCATACAGCTCCATAGACGTGACGCCCACAATAGTAAGCCAAAGGAGATCGTTGTCTTCTCGACCTAATTCCGAGGCCAAGGAATATATCATCGCAGAAATAGGCTCCGAGTACGATGTGCCCATGCGGTAGTACTTTCGAAGGACGTCTTCGTTTTCGCGCCTCATCCTAAGGAGCCGCCTCCGTAGAGTGCGGGCCGATGGAGCCTTCGGCGGCTGACTTGACGGTGGGTTTTCTATAGCATCCGAAGTGATGATTCCGGGGTCTTGCAGTGATATAAGTCTACGTTGCGCTGGAAGGCGTGGCGAATCTGGTATCGGCGTTGACTGCTATCCAGTTAGTTAGCGCGATGCAAGAGAGCGTTGCAGGCTCACCGAGTTACTTCTCCTCTTCTGTCGCGGCCGATCGTCGTCCTCATCACTACTCTCGTCCTCTCGATTCCACGACTTCCTTTTCTGACCTGGCTGCGGCAAGGGATCTTCTGGTTCATCGTCACTCTCAGACTCACTGTCGCCATATATGTCGTCTGCATCTTCAATATCAGGCATGTCGACCAGGGCGAGGTAAGCGTCCCGTTCCACTCCCAGCTGTTCTTCGATGTCGCCATCATCGAACACCACTATTCCCCCTTTCCCTGGCTTATAATTACGCCCAATGCGGCCTGCCGTCACACCCTCAGGTGCACGTGATTGATAGTTTGCAGCGTCCTCAGGCGCTCGCTCCAGAGGATACCCACCAAAGACGTTGGCCAAGTTCCATGGTCGGTGCGAGTCGACGACCCATACTTCTACACCACCAAAGCCGGACTCTTCACCCTCGACCTCGAGACCCAATATCGTGCCCATGTCAATCATGCCCCCTACGCCGAGACATACAACAACCCCGCCGCTGCCACCACGCGTCTCCATCATGGGACTGACAAGCTCCCGGCCTGCGCGTTCAAGATCCCCATATCCGGCTACGGGATGTATCTTGTGCGGTATATAGTCGTGCTTGAGGAGTCTAGTGAGTATGCGGCACGCACATAGAGAGTCGGGTTCGAGCGCGACGAGGATAAGAACGGGCGGAGAAAGCGGATGTCGCGTTTTCTGGAGGTGAATGTAGAGTTTGGATATCAGATCTCGTGGCAGATACATGGTTGAAAGTGGCTGAAAGCGTATTCGATGGCTGCTACGATCAGTGCACGGGTTTAACAAAACTTGATTTAGTATATAGCGACGTCGAGATCAGGGGATGGTGGGAGCGACAAGCAGCAGCCTCGAACGCGTTGAATATCCGAGACTTAGGCCATGGTTTTAAAAAGTAATCCCTCTTGGAGTAGATGTAATAGACGAACAATTGGACTGTGCCTCTGTAGAGATCGATCAATGCTGGTTTCACGTATGGAATGTTTATATCGGCAGTGCACGAACCGGGTAGGGGTGGAGGATAAGAACCTTGAGAGGCGGATACTTGACTGGTGTGATGGAAGCGGCGTTCCTGTGTGTTTTCCGGGGGGGACCGCGTCGAGACGAGACGCGACAGATGGGGGGTACTTTGCGCGTCTACTCATGTAGGTACCAATTAAACTAAGGTGATTCAGTACAGAATACGAGCCACAGCATCTGCCCCATCTGTCAGCCACAGTAAGTATAAACGTCTTACAAGGCCTAAGTATGAGCCACAGCTGAAGCCTCACCCTGCTGACACAGTGCATACAGTTATTGCACGAACATGCCCCATGCAGCACGTGCGGGGGCCCCTAACGATAATAAGTCTGGACGGGAGTAGAAGTATTATTAGGCAGGTGTTTCTGGTTCGTCCGTCCCAATGTGCGTACTTGTAATAGTCAGCTCGGGCGCTACGTATCCTAGCATGTTTATGTTTTTCTCAGGTCCTCCCGTTCTCAGCTTTCCTATACTAACAAACGCTTGTCGCAAGTCAAACCAGTCGTGCGAAAGTTGTCGAGATCCGCGCCTCGGCCGAGTGTCGCTCAGCTCATCTCAGCTCTGCACAAGAGGAACTTACCGAGCTTACGCCGCTTGCTTACCTTACTCTGCAGTAACATACATAACATATACCAATAGGGAAAGATGTTCAAGTTCAACTCCCATTCATAACGAAGCTCGTCTTTTACCCCGCTTCCCTTCAGAATTTTATCCAATGCCTGCCCGGTAATTATATTACCTACCATCCATGCTCGGCTCTCAACGTCTGCAACGTCAAGCCTTCGACGGCGTCCTTTTAGCACCCACTGCTTCCCTTACCTCGCCTGCTAACACATCATTTCTTATCTGCATTCCTAGAAGTTTCTGTCACCACACATCGCCGGGTTGGGTGTACTCCCCTATTACACATCCCGAATGCCTTATGTATTTATGTACTTACTCATCAGTATCAACTTTGTAATCATTCGGCGGAGCGTTCCAATTAGAATATTTTATACATGTATAAGGGGTACCTGACAGGATTTAGTCTGTAATATATATCCACGCTAGAGTTACCGTAGTGCATTGGAAGTTTACCCCAAAGCTACTAGTATAGCCGCTCAAATACTTCCGGACTGTCGGATAACTTGCAGCAAACTGGGGTATTCAGCGCTAGACGGCAGGCTTGCTAGCCCCTTCGGCTGTACGAGCTGAACCAGATTCGATGAGGCCCAAATATCTATGTTCGCACTCGCTTGTTGCTCCCCGGTGTCATCTCTCCCATTTATAAGGCCCTTTCGTCGCATTCCTTTCCTCGCCACCGTCGACTTTGAGCTACTACTTCCCTTTTAACACAAAATCGATGCACAGTTCGCACCAATTGTCGATCCCTTGCTCGATTTCTTCCCCCCCCTGGAAATCTTTCGACACTCCTGGGTGCTCTTAACTCCTTGGGGTCAGGTCAGTCGGCCTTAACTAAACATGTCATTTATAAATGATCCCATGGAGCCACCTACTGTGGGTGTACCACACAATGACGACCCTTTCTCCGACGAAGACTTCGAAGAAAGGGACGCCGCTTCCTGGTATTCTCTAACAAGTAGTGTTACACGCCACTCATATGAAAATGGAAGGTAACAGAGCCTAACTTCGAGCAATTGCCCTCCCTCATGTACCGTCAGCTGAGACATGGCGTAGAAGGTATCATAATTTCAGGCGGGGGCACTACCCCCTCCCGAACGATGACCAGGAGCAGAGCAGGGAAGAGCTACTTCATTTACTTTTCGTCGGAGTCCTTGACGGCAAATATTATCTTGCGCCAATTGGTAGCAACCCTCAGAAGATAATAGATTTGGGTACTGGTACAGGATCGTAAGTGTTGCCCTCGACGCGTTATGTGCGTGGAAATGCTAACCGGCGGCTGTAGGTGGGCTATCGAAGGTAACCAAGGCGTAATCTCTATTTCGTATGCGACCTGCTGATGGAAGTAGTGGCCGAAAAGTTTCCTGGGGCCGAGGTGGTCGGCGTTGATCTTTCGCCAATCCAGCCAGATTGGTGTCCGCCGAACCTACGATTTCATGTCGACAATATTGAGGACGACTGGGTGTATGGCTCAGGATTTGACTATATCCACTTGCGACATATGGCTCTCAACATGAAGTCCCCGGCCACCTTGCTCGCTGCTGCCTATGAGTATGCGATTCCTCGTCCCGCGCCGAGATGTCAAAATCCTAACAGTTAGAAAACAGCAAAACGAAGAGCGGAGGCTGGATCGAGTTCCAAGACCTCCTCCTTAACCTTTCCTGTGACGATGACACTCTGCCGCCAGACTACATCCTCCCCCAAATCCCCCAGCTCACTAAGGAGTCTCTGAGGAGTCTCGACTTCGACGTGGATTTCGTCGACAGATTGCCGCTTGAACTAGAGAGGGCAGGGTTTATCAATATTCGTCGCGAAGTCTTCAAGGTTCCAGTGGGGCCCTGGCCTCGAAACGAGAAGATGCGATATTTCGGGCTGATGGCGCGAGAAGTGCTGGTTGAATTGTTAAGACCCCTCGCTTCGAAGCCTTTTCAGTCCCTGGGCATTCCCCAGAGCGATTTAAATGCCATTATATCCGAGGCAGAAGATGCCTTTGACCATATTGACTACCACATATACGTAGAGTTCGCGATAGTCTACGCACAAAAGCCTTGAAGACCCTACCGCTCGCCGAGGGATGGTCTTCGGGGGGCGTGTAACAACATTTAAGGCTAGGATTACACGGCGACTAAAAAGAGCATGGTAAGTAAGACTTCGAACATCAGCACCGCCGTCAGCCCTCGAGCTCGAGTTGGGACTAACTAAGTAGATATTGCGGTCGTAGGACGCTTCACCATAGTCATCGCCCAATCCATACGAATAAACGAACGCACCATCCTACCCATTATCCGTGGAACGAAAACGGAGATAGAAGGCTGTCATTCACACGTGTCCGTGTCTCTCCATCACAACGGCTGCAAGAATTCAATGTTATGCCCTAATAAGCGTTTTTGAGAAAAAGATCTCGCCGCCGAAATACCAACCGCCTTCTTTATACGTATGCCAAAACTAACATTGCTATGTATCGACGAAACGTCGGAACGGGAACGTCTCGGCGGTCCGGTTCTTCTACTTTGGCAATGGATCCATGCCTATATAAACGTATGGCCGGGCTGGATAGATCCAGTAGAAAAGTCGGGCCCCTTATTCAGACTGTGGCCCATGGCAAGGTCCCCTAATTAATATTTATTGCCCGCCTGAATAAAGGAAAATAAGATAAGCATCGCTATATCTTCTAACAATCAATCTTCCCCCGGAAAAGAAGTCGGCGTCCAAGAGTTCACAGGCCAACGTAAGATCTATACCACGCTTGCAGTAGCCGTTCTTCAGAGAATAGACTACATTTTGTTCAAGATTGCTTTAGCTATGGACACCTCCACCAAAGATAGTCAATGGACATTTTTGAGTTGTCTGTATAGTAGTTCTGCGATATTTCGCGGTAAGATGAGCGGAATGGTGTCTTATTTACCACCTCGTCGCTATTCCGCTTAAAGAAAAGGAGAGCTCCACTAACACAGTTGAGGTTGGAGATGTATGGAAACCACTGTCAAGGAAATCACTCCGGTCTAGTGGTGCATTTTCAAGAAAAACCCAAGGAAGTGGTACAGAGACGCATACCAACTGTGCCGAGCATGGCTCGTGGTCTACTCGCGTGCTGAACCAGGCCGTCAGACCCGCACACTGTGGTTCACAGTTTCTGGCATCCGCGCACGAAGCACGCGATGTTGTGTATGGGCTTTGCGAGTACCAGCTCAGCATGAAACCCCTGTTGCTACGCTCAGCTTCGGATCGTTTGCTTCCCAGTAATATACTCTCCCTGTCCTTTGACCGTTATGGAGCTTAGTGGTTATGAAGTTCAAGTAGCACCAGAGGGTGTGCTTAAGACTTAGAGCAACCCCACCATTAGATTAGGTAATAGAGGACCAGCTATTTGACTTAACGTTAGTGGTTACCGCCTGCAACTCTTTGAAAGCCGACCCCTGAACATAGCACCGAATCACTTCACAATATCCTAGGCAAAAGTCATCGAGGTGACCGAGCAAGTTCCCCTATATGTAGCAGGTATGGGGTACTTCACGATCAATATTCAAAGAGGCACTTGACAAAATGGTGGCATCATCCCATGCTGAGCAACTCTACGGCCTTTGCGCCAGCGCAGCACGGGAAATACACGAAGAGTGCGCATCTCTTCTCTCGGCTGGACCACCGAATGACGACGCGACAGCTTCGTCGTTGGCGGGGTGTGGTCCGGCTCTGGTCAATCTCCTCTCGCGCCAAGCGGTGCAGGTTCGCAACTGCTACGGGTCACTCCATTCGACACGTGTGTGCTCGGATCGACTGTCGCCGGACGAGAGAGCGCTCATCCTGAAAAGGCTGGATGACATCGCCTCTATCGCATATACCAAGTTCTACGCCTTCATTTTCAAGGATTTGCCGGCATGCTGGAGGCAACTGTACACCGATGCCAGCATCTTGAAGTTCTGTTTTACTCTACTGCATACGCCATATGTTGGTGAATATTCTTGGGTGCCAGGCGACCGAGGCAGTCCTGATGGCCTAGACTCATGCGAGCTCGGCGAGTTGATCAAAACTTTGGATTTGGCTATTATACTTGCCGGGGCCGCTGGCGAGCGCAGGGGTAGACGATGGATCGACCGCAGCTTCGAGCTGCTCCATCTTGCCTGGGTTGAGGATGCAAGGGGCGATGGCGGGATTGCCTTTTCAGACCGACCACCAAGGAGAACCAAGCTGTCTACAAATTCTGATGGGCAAGGGTTAGACACAAACGAACAACGCAGGATGACTTTCTCTACGGACGAACCATTCACACCTCCTGTGAGGCATCCTATCAGAACTGTCGAGGCTCTACCCCTAGAACAATTCCAGGCACATATGGATAGACCTCGAGACCAGAAGCTTGGCCCAGAACCTCTTGTGATACGCCACGCAATAGATGAATGGCCTTCTTTGAACACGCGCCCGTGGAAGGATCCGACATATCTGCTCTCGCAGACCTTCGGCGGTAGGCGGCTCGTGCCCGTCGAGATCGGGCGTAGCTATGTCGATGAAGGCTGGGGACAGAAGCTAATCACGTTTGGAGAGTTCTTGGAAAGCCACATAGGCCCTACGTTATCCGGGACCAAGGCCGAACCCCAAGCCGCGGACCAAAGTCAAAATGCCCCCTCAATACCTGCCACACCCGTCGCCTATTTAGCTCAACACCCATTATTCACCCAGCTTCCAGCCCTACGCAACGACATCGTCATACCGGACTACTGCTATACATCACCACCTCCACATCCAACAGACCCCAGCATAGACCAACCGGAACTTGATGAACCCCTTCTCAACGCTTGGTTCGGGCCGCCTGGCACCATCACGCCCCTACATAATGACCCATACCACAACGTTCTTGCCCAGGTTGTCGGGCGTAAATACGTACGGCTCTACTCTCCACTAGAGACTGAGCGTATGTACGCCCGAGGAAAGGAAGGAGGCGTCGAGATGGGGAATACCAGCCTGATAGACGTAGGAGTGGTCGAAGGTTGGGATGTCGCCCCCTATAACGATGATGAGGCCAGCGCGCAGTCTGTAGCGGGTTTTAAGGATGCGCCATTTGTGGATTGTATTCTGGAACCAGGAGATCTCCTCTACATCCCAATAGGGTGGTGGCACTATGTCAGGGGTCTCAGCGTGAGCTTCAGCGTAAGCTTCTGGTGGAATTGAACGGCCATTGTGGACATGGAGAAGAGCGCATACCTTCGGAATGACAGCCACGCTACGATTGTCGCGCAGCCAGTATAGTATGACCCGAAACTATACCGGACTCAGACTTACATATAGCGTGCGCTATGTCACGCATCCTTTGTGCAGGAGAGAACAACCACTTACTCGTCAGGGCTAAAAACGCGGAGCGCTTCTGGTCGGCTGACATTTTAGTCCTGACGAGTGCTCTTCTGCCTGCGTCTCGATCCCGACTGGACCGGGCCGGCCTTTTAAGGGAAGGGCGTGGCCGTCCCTTCACAGCGGGAATTTCGCGCAATCTCGCTAGACCAGAAGGGAAGGACCAGCGAAAACCTGAACCTTAGGTTTGATGGTTCAAGAGAAATTCATGCAGCTGCAACCAACGTAACCGGAATAAGCCAAAACACCACGGGCAGAAGCCATTCGTCGACTGATAGAATGCTTGCTAGGTCAAACCACTGTCTCCCGGCTCGAAGCTTCAATCAAACACGTAACGTCCCAATTAGCATCAACTTAAGGGAAAATATGCGCAAATAGGCCTCTACGAAGATGGGCCGAACCTGCCTTGGCCTTGCCAGTGACTCTTAATACAGTGCATTTACCTATGCCCAATATTGCAGGTGGAAACCCCCTGGCTCGGAGTTCCTTTCGCCTTACTAGGCAGAGGGCCGGGGCACGGTTTTAATTAGAAAAGGCAACAAACCGCGTTAGATAATCCTGCTTCTTTTGCCTTCTGGACCAAACGAGCATCCTTTTTCGGCCACGCCGCCAAATCTGTCTTCAGGAAACACTCGATGACAAAGATGCCAAGACCCGTAACAAAGAATTCAAATCTAACGCCGCATAGGATGGCTTGACTCCCCTAGCACTTCGACCACGCGTAAGTCCCTGTTCCCTCATTGACAGCACCTACTCTACATGGCTAGATCACACGGTCAAGCAAAACCAACCGACCAGTCATTCTTGCTCGGTCCCTGACGGCGAGGCAACTTGATCGCACAACGGGACCTGCGTGTTACCAGTGGACTGGTCGGGTCTAGAAAGTGTCGGCCGAAAACTAAGCACTTGACTCTCCACCTCGATCTTGTGTAATGGAGGCTGCCGCCGACCGAAGGAAAACGTGGGGACGCCAGTCCAGCTTCAGCCATTTGGTCAGGCTGCTTACTCGCCGGACCCCGGTGAAAGCTTCAATGCGGTTTACGCAGCTCGGATAGACGCTTATTTCCTGGCGTCCATCCGCCCAATGGCGATGCAGGGCCGCTACGTTACGGTGACCATGCCCGCTAGCGAAACAACTGGTCCGAGTCCGATGTTTGCTGGATCTCGGCTCCCAGCCGGATCTACCGTCTGCTGACTGTTCCCTGTCATGCCTTTTAGGGCTGAGAGGCTGGCATGCGGCTTCATCCATTGGCCGTTCGGATATTTCCTGGAGATCAGCTCTTCCAAACCCTCGATCAGAAAAATCTATAAGCAATATGTACTCTGCCGTTTACGACCTACTGTGAATCTCGTGAGAGATGGATTTGCCCTTTTCACTATACCTCTGGTGCTACAGGCTTCCTTATAACCCGCAAGGTCGAATACCGAATCACACGATGCACCCGAGATGTGTGGCCTGGTTTACGTTACGATCCATTACTAGGATGGATGTAAGGCTGACAACCTAATACATCTGGTCCTGCGGAGGGGCGGCGCAAGCATGACCTTCCCCTTCTGGCACCATCGTGAGCTCGGTTGTCCAGGACAGAAAAGAAACATCTCTTTTAGGGATGTCGGTCCCGGTGGACCATGCGGTTCTAGACAATGTCAGAGAGGCTGATCCAGAGGCACCCATGTTTGGGGGATGGCACCGGCTCACGCCGATGGATACATATAAGAGCTTGCATCTCCGAACCATCGAGTCCGTGGGATCTGCAGAGTCTCTAGAGGTGCTTGTCACTCACAGGTGTTATACTCACTTAGTCATTCCTTTCGAACCGATTAACTCTATTCACTCCTTAACCGTCCATACACTCCTTAGTCTATACAGGACTGCACTCCTTGGATATTATCATAGCCACTCGTCTACAAGCCCGCTGTTGCCAGACGAAAATACTCTTATCCTATAACCATGTTTTCCTTAAAAGTGACTACGGCCATCTTAGGGCTTGTTGGGCTTGCCGCCTCGATGCCGGCCGCCTCGAAGCCCACCACCACGATGCCGGCCCCGCCGCTGCCGATCGTCCGCTTCTCAGCGCAAGTACTCCCGCGCCGTAAGAGGGAGCACCGGCTAACAGTGCCTACAGTGAGGAGAAGCATCCCAGCAACGAGACCCTTGTCGACTCCATTTTGCTCGCACCCAACTGTGCCAGTCTCGCGTACGGCTTGACCTGGGAAGACTGCGACTGGATGTCCCGGATCGGCATGGCCAACCAGGGCGTCAACCCGACATGGAACAACGGGCTGATCTGGATCGGCAATGACGGAGAGTACACCTTCACCTTCACGAACGACGCCAGTGTGCCCCTGACCGTCATCATCTGGAACTTCCCCCCCGGGGACTACGAAGGTAACCGCGGCTCCGAGTCCCTCTTTCCCCAATGAAGCAGTCGGTGCACACGGAGAAGGCGTTCTAACTAACATTTTTTGCAGCATCCTTCATGAATGTGCGGCAGCCGCAGATCTCGTACTCGCTGCCGCGGACGGGCGACTCCGTGACGATCTCGGTGGCGCGGGACGTGTCGGGGGCGTTCGGCGCGCTGTACGGGCGCACGACAACGCTGTCGCAGTGGGGCCAGCTGCACAACACATGGGGCGAGTTCACGACAGGCGAGTGGGCGACGGTCGACGTCAGCCGCCTCGTCAACATGAACGGCAACGCCATGGAGATCACAGTGCGCGACAACGGCTGCGTCTCCGACATGAACCGCTGCTCCTTCTGGTGCAAGAACAACATGCTCACCTGCGGCGAATCCGGCTCCTACGACCTCGTCAACTGCGGCGCCGGCAGCCAGCCCGGCGCCACCTACGGCTCCTGGGACGGCATCAACCCCGACGGCGGCTGCCAGGGCTGGGGCAACCGCGGACACCTCGACATCGTCCTCCGGGACTAAAGGAGGCTTCAGTCCCTTCGTGACTGCGCGCTCCATAGCTAGGTATGCTGCACTAGCGCTACTGCGTTGCGTGACCAGCGCAACACTGTTCCTTTCATGGCGTGGAACGGTTTGATGTTAAAGACGGAGAGCCATCTCTATTCCGCATATATGATTATCTTCGTGTATATACTTTGGATCGAGGCTTGTATGTATGTATATACGTTCGTTAACCGGTCGAAATTAGACTCTGCTTTTACCCGCCGTTTGTCTTGACGCCCGAATCCACCACTTCAGGGGTATCCCGTATTTCCTTCGTACCATAAAACATTCATTGCATCAACCACGGTGCACCAACATGCCAACCTGTATTCTTGACGTTATTTAGTACATGGTTTACATATGTTTGGTTCTCCTCGGCTGTGCAGTACCGTCTGTTGAAGAACTGTAAGCCTGCGAGTCGTGCGGTCAACTGTAGTCTGCGCTCCAACTTCTTGCCTTGTCGACTATTATATGGATCTACACGTCTCCAGATGCAGCAATATGGGGTGTTCTGCTGAGTCTCCCAAAAATGCAAGAATACTAGCTCTGTTCAAACCTTCGGGGCTGGAGCTGTGGCATCTTCGGCGGGCCTATTTTCATAGAGTAGAGAGTCTGGCATTTCAATAACACGGCAACACCCTAGTGCATCTGTCGGGAGGCAGCGGCGCAAAGACGCGTCTCGAAACCAGACTCCCGGTATTCATGACATGGTGAACGGGCGCATGAGACTCGACCGTTCGGCGGAGACTAACCGTGGTCTATATTCAGGGTTCTGTAGAGATTTGAGTATGAGCGAGTCACAGTTTAGTTCCGTAACAGCCGATGTGCCAACCCCCGAAGCCCAAGACTAAGAAGTTTTCCGGCAGCCTCGCTGACGATGCCCTACCTGTTGGTTGGCTCTGGCAGGATCTTGCGGGTTCCCTTATCGCATTCGATAGAGAATCCTTTGAGACTTGTCAGGGTGCAATCCCCTATATAGTAGGCCCCATTCGAATTACGGGAACCTTGGTGCTCCGACCCAGGTCTCAGTTCATAGTCTATCCCTGTTTCTTGACATCCCATGCATATCATAATCCTGCCCTCCTCGGAAGGGCCTCGGGTTATTGAGGAACGGGTATTGATCCGACAAGGAAGTTATGCTGAGTATAATAGTTAGCTGCTCTCCGACGTCTCGGAGAATGGATCCCCATTCCACGTACCGCAGACCGGCTCGCTGTGCGCCGGATGAGGTCTGACTCCCGAGGAGTGGCGTAAATACGAGTTTGCAGGTTGTGAGGGTGCATGCCACAGGGAGCATGCACAGCCTTTGCCGTCTAGCTACCAGTGGTCGCGCAGGGACTTTCCACGCGACGAGCCCATCTATGCGTGGCTGATGTCTGATTACGGCTTCGACACTACCCCTAGCTAAACACTCACCGACCATCCCTACCAAGCATTTTTCTCGATGGAAAAACTCAGGATTTGAAGGCGAACGAGATGGAACCGAAAATCAACCTGTAGAAATCCCACAAAAGCTAGGTACGACGGCAGACGGCGCAGAATGCATATCTTACGCCCTGTCAAGAAATTGAAGGTAAGACAGGGAGGGTATTGACGCCTGGATCATATCCAATGGTCATTTCCCGTCTTCGCTGCTGATGGACATGATGGTTGACAAGTAGGCCCAAAAGGGAAATACGATGTAGATATGAACGGCACTTCTCACTTACGTGACCAAATGCTTGGCACCAATGCTGACAGTGCTTATCGTCCGGCGAGGCGGAGATCGATCGTCGTTGACCTCGATACTTCTTATTTCCTCTTTGGGATACGCGCATAGGCGCCAAGTCCTATACGCACCAATCACAATGCCCTTGATATGTCGCCGAGCAATAAGGCTCATCCGGAATCCGCCTGGACAGCTATCGTGCTGTGTTTTGTATTGTTGCCCAGGTCTACGCCACGTATTAACAGGATGCAATCCTTGTATATCACACAATGTGGCCGAGAGGCCTGATCTCCCGTGGACTATAAGAGGACCTGCCCGAGACACCATGGAAGTGAGGTTTTCAGTGCAATCTATCACCCTCATACCTAGACATCGTACCAGCTCTCTAGTCTTTGGCGAAAATGGGTTTCTTCCGCAATTCGTTCCTGCTTGTCCCCTTAGCCGTCACACAGGGCAGCAAATGTATGGCTTCGGAGATCCGCTGGGGCCCCTGCGATGACATCCAAACCGACAACACCACCGCCATAGAGTGCGGTGACTTGCGCGTGCCCCTCGACTACACCAACCCAACCTCCAATGAGACTCTTAGACTCCAGCTCGTCAGGGTTCCCGCGGCGGTGCAGCCATCCCAGGGCAGCATCCAGTTCAACTTCGGGGGCCCTGGCGCCACTGCAAGACAATCCCTCGTCGACTTGGCGCCGATACTACAAGCGTAAGGGGAAAACTCCTATGAAGGAAAAGAGCCAAATTATGCTGGGCCACAGCGCTTACGTTGACATAGGCTCACCGGTGGTTCCCACGACCTCGTCGCCTTCGACCCACGGTAAGGAAACGGCCCCAGGCTCTCCAAGCCTCGGAACGGGGCTCTTGCTCGACGGGGACGCTCCTTTTATCATAGAGAGATATCGCTAACGAGTCTTTCTAATCCGCAGCGGCACCGGCAACACGATCCCGTTCTGGTGCTACGAGAACGACGCCGAGATGATCTGGGCCGCCCACGAGGTTCAGCCGAGCAACTCCTCCGAGGTCATGCTGGGTCGGCAGTGGGCGCGGGCGGCCATCGACGCCCACATGTGCTTCGAGAGGGCGGCGGAGACCGGTAGCCTCATCAGCACGGCGTTCGTCGCGCGGGATCTGATGAGTGTCGCCGAGGCACTGGAGGAGGACGGACTGCTCAGGTACTGGGGTGAGTAGGACGCGGCCGGGATGGTGCCACTCCGCTGCAGCCGCGACGTAGGCGAATGATGGTCCGCGGTGGTTGACGCTCGGTTTACTAGGTTTCTCGTACGGGACGACTTTGGGAGCCACCGTCGCCGCCATGTTCCCCGACAGGGTCGATAAGATGATCATGGACGGCGTCCAGAATCCCCACGAGTATTATCACGCGCTCGCGTAAGTCTCCCTCGCATGTCAACCTACCACCCCCTATCCAGGACTCGGGCGCCGGCCGCCGGTAAAGCATCAGATACTAACCCTCGCCGCTTCTATCGTGTAGTGACTTCGAGGAGTGGACGGACTCGGACAAGGTGTTCTCGGCCATCTTCGAGGGGTGCGTCGCGGCGCCGGAGAACTGCGCCCTGGCACAGCGCAACGGTAACGGGACGACTGCCGCGGAGCTCGAGCGGGCGGTGTGGGACACCCTGGACGCGCTCAAGCGGCGACCCCTTGCGCTGGGCAACTTCATGCTTGACTACACCGGGCTGAAGGGCGTCTTAACTCAGGCGCTGTACGCACCGTCGGGGTGGCCGGCGCTGGCGACGACGCTGGACCTCGTGCTCGCGGGCGACGTGCCGGCGCTGACAAGGCTCATGACGGAAATTGGGGGCGGCGATACCCTGACCCCCGAGGCCATCCGTGCGTCCATGGTTCCCTTCTTGGCGCTGATGGGCATCCACTGTGGTGAGCGCACGGCGCGGGCCGCGACGCTCGACGACGTGATGCCGGCCGTCGAGCGGCTGTACGCCACGAGCCGCATCATGGGCGACCTGACGCCATCCTTGACCATGACGTGCGCACAGTGGCGCATCGAGCCCCGTGAGCGGTACGGTGGCCGCTTCGACGGCGTGCGCACGCGCGGCCCCGTCCTCTTCATCGGCAACACGTACGACGCGCACACGCCGCTCGTCTCGGCGTACAACGTCAGCTCCGGATTCGAGGGCAGCGTCGTCCTGGAGGTCAATGGCTATGGTGTACGTGTAGCCCTCCCCCTTCCCTCCCCTTCCCTCCCCTTCCCTCCCCTTCCTTTCCTTCCTTTCCTTCCTTTCCTTCCCAGCCCCTGCCGTTACAAAAACCGTCGTACAGAATGATCACGACCCAGTCATAGGTACTTAATACACAGGAAAGGCTAACGCTTATCGTAAAAAATTTAGCATTGCTCCCTAGCCGTGCCCTCGCTCTGCACCCTGCAGACCACGACGGCCTACTGGCTGAACGGCAGCCTCCCGGACCCGGGGACCGTGTGCGAGTCGGACATGCCGCTGTACTCGAACGTCACCTGGGCCGACGTCCTCCTGGCCGCCGCGGACGACGACGCGGCCGCGTTGTCGCTCGCTACGCCGGGTGCCTACGACGTCCCTAACCTGGGACGCATCAATCGTAGGGGGCTGATGTACTAACAAGCCGAAAGACCCGGCCGCGCAACGCTTTTACTCCGATGGTCTCATAGATATTTACTTTGTTAGTATTTTGATGGATGGATGGATGGATGGATGGATGGATGGATGGATGGATGGATGGACGGATGGATAGATTAGTGCGGGATTGTTTTCGCACGTTTTGATTAAGTGACTCCCGTCCTATGTATAACTAGCTAAAAAAAAAACGGGCGCATTGCGACCTTTCAGCTTTAGTTGTAAAGGTTGGCTATTGTCAGATATAGGGGATGTCAGTTGCGTTGTTGCATTTAGCTAATTGCGCAGCTTCTCTGTACTTAGAGTGACAGGTTTTGGGAAAGCCCTAGCTACAGCTGCGCCGCAGGCGCAGCCCCAACCTCAAAAATAACGCCCGATTTTAGTGAGGTAACAGTTTTGCAGTTGATGAGGGGTGTAATTGGCACGCATGAGTTCTAAAAGTCCCTTCTGGGGGCGCAATGCATGACTTAGCCGGATACGAACGATTGGTTGGCAAGTCGTGCTCTCGAGTGAGGCATGGCGACTGGCTCGCAAGGAATAACCTATATGTAGGAGTATTCCCTCGACATATACCAGTGACGCTTGATTTTTAACCGTCATACTACTGTTCAGAGCATGATGTCGCAGGCCAGTCCTTTCAAGAAGCATTTAATTATCTTCTTGATCTAAGATGGAGATATCAAAATTCGCAGCCTCATGCCTCTCTGCCTCCCAAGCAACGAACGTGGGCCTCGCGACGTTGAACTTTGACTTCTCGCTAGTCAAAGTCGAGGCGCCAGAAGAATTCAGGATTTTTCGGAAGGGAATTGACGCACAGGCGAAAGGAAGCAGCCGAGAATGGCAGCCAGCACGTTACGGCAAGGAAGCTTGGCGCGCTGTTCCAGCATTGCCTTCCTCGGGCTTCCCACCTAATCAAGGCGTACGGATCGCGAGCTTCTGAGATAGCCTCATGCCCAAGTGTGAACCCGAAACCGTCGCCGTCCTACGGAACCTTTGCCGAGCATGCCGGCCTTGATGGAACGAGCCCCTGGGCCGCGGTGACTTCGGGGCCAGATGCAATCTCGGTGCACCTCTTAGCCTGTCTTCTGGCACGTATGTGGTCGCGATCGGAAGCACTTGCTATCTGGGACGAGCTAGTCTCTGAAAGGAAGAAAGAGTTGGAGGATGCCGATGAGACCGATCCATTCTACCATATGTTACAGCTGCTATCCAGAATTTCCCTAAGCCGCGATCAATTAGCAGAATGGGACGCAAGTACGCGGGCTTGGCTTCAGGGTGCCGATGAAGCCATGGGTCGGAAACACGTTCAGCTTGGACAAATCGTGAACAATCTTGCAATTTCGGTGAACAGCACGCCATCAACATACAGAAACGTCCTCCAAACTTGGACTAGAGCCATGGAGGCTATCAATGATTTTATCCTAGGACGGCCACAATCAGTCGATAACGGATCGGTCATACTTGGACTCTCATCATGGCACATCTATCCAGATATGATAGTCCTCCAAGACTCAAAAGGCGCACCTGTCATTCGGCAGCATGACAGTCTTGTTGATCCTGGAGGTGTCCTGACAGTCGGTTTGCGGAGAGAAGATGGTGCCCAGGGGAACGATGGCATCCGTTGGTCTCTGTCTCTTGGTCATCTTCGATACTATGGGGCTCAGTTGTTTCTGAGCGGCGGCTAGACACTGCAAACAATCGCGTCACCCTTTCACAACTCATTCAAGTAGCCACTGGAGGCTTAACTGCATCATGGGGTCTTTCTGATCTTGACACTGTGACGGTGATCGTTAAACTATGGGAATACCTTGCCCCAGAATACCATAAAGTATCACATGGAACATTGCATTGGTTAGGACATCTTGCCGCAGGGGTAGAGCCGCTCCTGAGCCAAGACTCCCTGGAAGCCAAGCAGTGTGAGCAGCTCATGAGGTTTGGAAGACGGCGAAACGCGGGGTTCTTGTCGCTCGATATTCCGGTTCCACCAGCATTCGGGCTCACTCAAGTTTCGATGATGTTATCCGCAGTCCGTCGAGACTTAGCCAACATTGAAACATGCATAAAGATTATCCGTCGATTCCTCCAGGAAGATCGCCAGCTTTGCAAAAGAGGCTACGTCATTCGATATAAGAAAGCAGCAGGTTCGACACGCAAAATGTCGAAGCAGTGTGTTTTCGCTACAGCCATGCCCATCGAGTGCGCCCGTGCTGTCAGCTTCGGCACCGATTCTGCGTTTGATGACCCTCGCAGACACCGAAGATGGGTAGAAGAGGCAGAAGATGTCTACGAAAATAAGCCGCGCCCTTCGGTCGCTTACCAACAACGACGACTCCACAGATCTAAGAGGAGACGACGAGAAATCGAAGGCGAAGAAGTTGATAGCTTTTCGTTACTCAACATTCGGTCTGTTCAAGATCAAAATAAGCACGCACCAATGATGCTGCGCTGGTTCCATGCGCCGGATCTGTTTCGCAGATTTGCAGCTGAATCACCTGCTCAATTCGCTGGCGACGAAGGTGCTACCTATGTCGACTTTGTTCATATAGCTGGCGACGAGGACCACGTCTCCCTATATATGACAGCCGAGTACATTCCATTGAATAATGTTCCACCACAACCGCCACAAGTAGTGGCTCACGACATTCTCCTGGAGACATTAGAGAAACGGCTTTTGGACGAAAAAGTGCTCCTCCAAACCTTGGATGGGCTGGTACTGTCACCGGACAGGCAGGACCTTTTGCTCTCATTGAGGGCTCTTGCCACAGCAAAGATGATTTACAAGATGCTCCCAGGAGCTACCGTAGACTTGGGGGTCACGTCAAAGCCCATATCGAATCTGCCGTGGGTCCGACAGTACGCAAATGAAGGAAGGACAATCCCTTTCAAGATCTTTCCAATTGATAGAAGCGCTACACTTGCTTGCATAGCTTCCTTCGAGTCAGGAAGTTTCGCCATCCGGCCTTCTAGTCTAGAGAAGGTCATGGCAATTGCTGTTGGCTGCTCGATCTACATCACAGCACCACTTCTCTGTGATCCGTATGAGGTACCACAGAATTATGAAGTGAAGAGGATCATGGGTAATATAGGAAAGCCTGGGATTGTCTTTCTCATTCCACCTCAGAGTCCTCAATCTCGCGAAGATCTGGACACTGATCATTGGAATCTGGTCGATCACAATCCGTTCGATGGCAGAATGGAAGACTCATTTTCTTCAACAACAATGCATCTGTGGTTTACTGAGTACATACTTCCATTGGATGTTGGTCACCACGGCTCGAGAAGTTTCGAGATTTATTTCCTTGAGTGTGAGGTCTACGTTCATGACAAGGGCAGGTGGGTGGCTGATCTGGACATTATCACTCAACTGGAAGGCAACAAGGTACTCCGCATCTTCGAGGAGGATTGCGAAGTCCAAAATCGTACTACATACGAACTACCTTTGCGTCACCACCGACTCACAGCCATAGATGACTGGAATGAGATACTAGATGGACCCGAGTTCGTGGGTATCGTCAGATCTCACGGAAACTGGCTCGGAAGGCTAGCTACAGCCAGCTTGAGTTCCCAATTGGGATATCAAACATTCGTTCTGAGAGGGATCTGTGCTGGAGTTGTGTTGTCACCGCTTGGGTCAACACAAGAAAAGGGGCTGTACTGGATAGGAGCTCGTGGGAATTCGATGGAATGAAGGCAAACGAGATACTAGAACTCATGTCCGGTCTTGTTTTGATACGTTAATTCCAATGCATAGTCTCCTTAATCTGATTGAAAGCCGTGACCGGTTCGACTAAATGTGCTACAGGTACTCAATCATTCCGCTTCTTCTTCCCAGCCATCTTCTTCCGCGCATTCTTCACCGCCGTCTCCTTCGCATATCCATTGCTCCCCCTCGACTCCTCGACATACTTTGGCGTCTCATCGACCTTATTACACGGCCCAGCAATCGGCCCCCCAATCCGATAGCTTACAAGCACAACGCCAGTCCACACCCTCTCAGTCAATGCCCCGTCCTCCGGATCCACCTTCTCATCGCTCAGCATGCCACTCCTCAACTTCGCGCTCCTGACCCCGATCTTCATGCACAGGACCGTCGCAGTCTGCATCTCGGCGTTGTGGGGCGGCACCCGCGTGTTGCGTCAGCAGCCGCGCACCACGGAGTTGGTGATGAGCTCCGTGGCGCAGAGCACCGCGGAGCGGTAGTTGTACGAGTGGCTGTTGGGGGTGAGGGAGAGGGCGAGGCCGTCGATGTGGCTTGCGCCTAGGGTGATCGGCGTGCCCTCCTCCTCTTCGTCCTTCCCGTGTAGGTAGGCTCCAGGACGTCTCCCGTGTCGGCGCTGGGGGGCGCGAAGGAGCCCATCTGCCCGATCATGGGGAGCATCATTGAGAAGTGGCCAGTCCGGCACTGTGAAAGGAGACATGCAAGATCGGAGAGGTATGGACGATCAGGTGGATTGTGTCCAGTGCGTATGAAGTGAATTTGTTGTTCATGTAGTCATAGCCGTCTCAGAGCGCTGCGGCTGGTTTAGCTCTGACATCGTGTCGGCTGACCTTGCTGTACAGCTGTGGGCATCCCAGGTCTACGGTAAGCATCTTAAGTAAGAGCAAGTCCTCTTATCCTCGTTATAACATTTGCGGTTTGTATATACGTTAGATTTTATATTAAATTTTAGCCTGGACCACTCTAAGGAATTAAATAAGATCTGGGGTTGTTTATTAAAATATTAAAATAAAGGATTGTTATATAACTGCAGCGGTAATCTCGAATTAAATATATATACCGATTTAGATTAAGGTAGCGATATAAATAGCCGAAAATTAACATCCGGTTATATAGCTTATTTAGAAAATATAAGGTCTAATAACCTTATTAGCTAAATTTCCCAATTTTAAAAAACAATAACTTTATGTAACGACGTAGCTAATTAATCAACTATTAAACCTAGTTATACGGGTTTATATTAACAATAATACTATAAACAATTAAGCAATAACGGGTAAACTAATTACGTTTAGTAATAATAAATAACCAAAAGTAATTTAGGTAACTAAGTTATATTATAAACCAATATTATTTAAATTTACGGGAAATAATAAACCTATATATTCTTCCTGCTAATTTATAATAATTACTATTAATTACTTTAGATTACGGCTAATTACCGTCGTTATCGTAATTACCAGTAATCCATTTTATTATAATCACTTTTAATTACCGGATTTACCGTAATTACAAATTACGTAATCGCATTTCTAATCGAAATTTGTCTTTTTATAACTTCTAACCGTTTTTAAAAAAAATAAACTTTATTAAGCCATAATACAATCTTTTTTTTCCAGGATTTTTGCCCTTAAAAATTTATTTATTTATTTCTAACTTTTAATAAGTAACTTCCTTTCTTTACCATTATTGTTTTTAATTACTAATATATCTAATCGAAAAAATAAAACTTGTTACAAACCGCGTTTTTCTATCGTTCGTTGCGTTAAATTTGTAAAAGTTTTTAACGATTTTAAGTTTAAAATCATATTTTATTCTTAATATTTTTTAAAAGGATTAAAATATACGATAATAAAAAATATGTCGTAATGCAAAAAGTATATTTCCCGGGGCTGTTTTTATAACGGCACCGGCATGCCGGTATCCTTTTTGCAAAACATTCGTCGTAAACATTAACGCTTTAAACGAAAAAAAAAACCGCTTATAAAATAACGTTATTTAAAAATATTACGTCGATATTAAAAAGAAATAAACGAAACCTTAATTCGTTTAATTCGGCTATGCAAATAAAAAGTTTTAGCGCGTTTAAAAAATGTTACTATAATTTAACATAATTTTTAATCGTTAAACGAACTGGGAAAAAAAACGGAAATAGGTAGAACTAAAAATTAATACTGCCGCATTAATACAGGTTTCCGGTCCGGTAAATTAATCGGGTATTGAAAATATTAACTAATTTATTATTAATAACATCGATTAAAATATTATAACCGGCAACTCCGACGTTATTAATAAAAGTTTTCAGGAAACCTTAAACGTTTATAAAAACTTTAGCGGGTTTCTAGGTGTTTTCGAAATTTAAGTAATTTTTCCATTTAACTAGATACTTAGTAAGTCCGTTTTTTCTGTATATATCTGGGATTTGTTTTATTTCGTATATTAATATCTCTTTTTTTATCTAATCTTCTTATTTTATATTAACTTTAATAATATCTACTATTATCTTAAGTAAAAAAATATAAAAAATTATATAGAATTTAATTTTCGGAAACTATTCCAATTTGTAATTATTTTCTAAAATTTTCTTAGTAACTTTATATAATTTAATATATTAAAATTAAGGTTTTAATTTAAACGTTTAATTTTGATATTTTTAGTAACTAAATAAACCATATCTCCTTTTAAAAAGTTGATCCCTTTAACTTTTTTTAATTATAATACTTTTTTATTTAATTATATATAAATTTAAATTGTATTTTTATTTTTATATATAATTATTTAAATTATTTTAACGTCAAAATAGTTTTAACGTTAACTGAACTGTTATTATGTATTTTCTTATAAACCTTTAATATAAAACCGAAATTAACGTTTGTTAAAGTTATTTTAATATTTTTATAATAACTAGTATTATAAGCGAACTAAATTATTAATAATTTTTCACCCAATTATTTATTCGTAATTAATATAATATCGTAAGTAAGTTTTGAAAATTTAATTTAACCGTTTTATTTACCTATTTATTTAAAGTTTAAATATATTAAATAACTTATAGTTTAAGTTGATTTATATCATAAGGCCTTATCAAAGTTTAAAGGTAAATATAATACCTTTATTTAAGATAATTTCTGTTAATAATCCATATACGTTAAAGATATATCGGAAAAAAATATACGCTATTTATTTTATATCCGTATTTTTGTAATGCAAGGTAAATAATATAGGTCCAAGCCTAGAAAACAAGGTTAAGCTAATATACAGAAATTATGTTACGATAACTTTTTAAATAGTTTTTTACGGTTTGGATAAATTGCATATCTTAGTCCTATGCCTTATTCCAATTCCGACTAATACGTGGTTGCCGATAAGCTTCGGCCCTGGTAAACTTTATGCCCGCTGGCCACGGTTTAATAAAATCCTTAAAGGTTTTACAAAGAATAGTTTTATACGGTAAATCTTAAAGATAAACCTTCAAAGCGCATAGAAAGCTTTGCAAGCTTTTATTAGTTTTACGATTAGAAAATCCAACTTCGATCGTTTCTATGGTTTCTTAAATTTTTATTAATTAAAATACGAACTAAAATAATATAACATACCATACAAATACGAAATATTAATTATCCGGAACAGGAAAGTTTCGATAAAAACCGTCCCGTTTACGGTAATCTATTTAAAAAAAATACCGTACAATTTAAAGCAGTCGACGTAACTGTTAATTTGGAAAGTTATTCCAAAAAAATCAATTGCGCCTTTTAATTTTCGAATACCGCCTTATTTTCGATAATAAGAATTTGCTTTTTTACGAATTTAATATAAATAACCTCGATTTAACGGAAAAGCTTCTGGCGAAAATATAAGGAAATGAGGATAATAAAGATAATAAGTTGGATAATTGCGAAATCCAGCTGTTAGAACATTGTACGTTAAAGAATTACAAACGTTGGTTTGTTCGATTGCTTAAAACCGCAAGGAACTTCCAGAATTCGGAAAGGAATCGACGTGGATAAGGGAGCTGCGAAACGGAAAGGGGTAGTGAAGCTAGGAGTTAAGTAGCAATCTATCATTTTATTCAAGTACATATACGATTACGTTTCCTTAAGGGAGAGTATTTTCGTAATAAAATAAAAAATAAAAAAATTTCATACATCGATCGATAATAACAAAAATATTATCGTAATATATTCCTATCGTTAAGTTTTCGAATAAAGGAAATTTAATAATAAAATCCATAATAATCGAATTTTATAATCGTTATAAAATTAAAAATAATTATAATTTTCTATATAATTTATATCATTAAGCCTTAGTTATAATATATACGTTGTAATTTTGTTTAACTTTTTATATTATTATTTTTATTTTAAAATAGTAATAAATGCGTTATAATCGTTTTAAAGTTTTGTAGATCTCTAGGTATCTATAAAATAAATGTTAATATACGTTCTATATCAGATCTTATTAATATTCTTTTAAACCCTAGATTTTATTTATTTTTTAATCGTTAAATAAGTTATCGTTATATTGTTATATTTTTGGGTATAGATTAAGGGATACTGACTTAATGGTTACGACTTGTTATAATTTTAAATGTTCTTTTAAGATAATATTATAAATTCTATAACTAACTTTAATTAACTTTTCTTTTAAATCAGGTCGTTTATTAAAAGCGTTTACTTTACCGTTTTCAAATCTCTTTTAATAAATAATAACGACGTCATATTCCGCTAATTTTTTAACATAATATAATTATCGTTTTAAAAAATTTTACGTAATAATAAAACGGGTAAAACTTTTATAATTGGTATAACGTCTCACATCACCTCCCCGCTTACACCACCTCGCCGCTCGTTTTTAGGAACCTCGCAACAGCTAATCCAAATAATTTAATCACAATATTTCCAATTAATTCAAATTAACCGTATTTTCTGTTGCTAGCAGTATCTACAGCTTTGGAATAAATGCATGTATTATATTAAGGCTTGCCGTAAACGCATATTGCTATTTTTTCCTCCTAACCTTTTTGCGACCGATTACTTTTTAACGCGTCCCAAGCCCCATTTCGAAAGTACTGCAGCCTACCGATAAGAAAACGATTACCGACCGAATTCCTAATCCATATACGCGAACGTTTTTTATCCGGCTTTAAAACGTGGAAGATATTCGCAAAATACGTCGTATTAGAAGTTATAAAGCGCGTTAAAAAGCGCGTTAAAAAGCGCGTTGCAAGGCTGCGGGGTAAGGCTGTAGGGCTTGTTATAAGGCACGTTCCGGGACGCGTCGGAAGGGCGTATTGCGGTATTATAGGACTTGTTAAAACAGCAATTCGACCTTACGTATTTAAATAATTAAAACAAACGTTTCTAATAAAAAAGAATACTTATTATACGGGATAAATACGTTTTTTCGTTGGCAAAAAGGTAGTAATAAAAGAAATGCTGTTAATAGCTATTGGAAGTGGTTGTTGCATACGGGTTGGCAGGAAGGAATAGTAATATACGTCCGTAATAAGCCTTGATATAATACGTACATTTATCCAAAAACTGTAGATATAGTTAGCGAAAAAGAATACGGTTAATTTAAAGTAATTAAAGGTATTGTGGTTAAGTTATTTGGATTAGTTGTTACGAGGTTCCCAAAAACGAGCGGCGAGGTGGTATAAACAAGAAGGTGGTGTAAGACGTTAAATTTTAATTTAATAAATATTTCCCCTAAATATATATCTAAAGTTTCGAAAAACATTAATAATAACTATAAATCTTTTATTTGAAATAATTTAATTTAATTTTACTTCCTTTAATTTATAAAAATAAAAATTAATCGGGTAAAATATTCCTTAATTATTTCGATATCCAATTACTACACTTGACGCATAATCCGAAAAATCGGGTTTTAGCTTAATTAAACGTTTTAAATTATATATAATTAGTACTAGTTTATTGATAATCGCATCCTTAATTTGATAAGAAAACTTTTTTATTTTTGTTATTCATTGAAACTTCTTTTTCTTGGTTTAATTTAACAATAATATTATAATTTTATTAAAATATTTAATAAATTTTTTGTAATAATTAACAAATCTAATAAATACTTATATCTTTATAACGATAATAAATATTAGCTACTCGGTAACTGTTATAATTTTCTTAAAGTCTGTCTTAATATATCCGGAAATAGTAATATATCCCAGATATTCCATTTTCTACGTATAAAATTAACTTTTTACGGCGTTAACTAATAAATTAACATCTTATAAACTTTGAAAAACTTAATAAACATATTCTATATATATTTCTTTTAATTCTGAAAAAACCAAAATATCGTTTAGATAACACATAACGAAAATATCTAAATACTTTCGAAATACATAATTAACTATTCGTTTAAAAATTGCTAGTATGTTCGTAAATCTTATTAATATAACCAAATATTCGTATAATCCGGATTTCGTTTTAAAAGCCGTTTTTTATTCGTATTTTAACTTTATTCGAATTAGGTTATATGTGTTTTAAAATTTAAAACGGTAAACTATTTAATTCCTTATAAACATTAATTCCTTATAAACAATCTTTTATTTCGGTAATTAATAACAAAAATATTCTATTGTTAATAATAATACCGTTAAAATGTTAATAATCTATTACTAATCGTAACTTACCGTTTTTTTAATGCGAAAAATATAAAATAACCAATTAAAAATATAAATCGTTAAATCCAATTTTTTAAATCTATCTTCCAAGTACGTACGTAAAATATAAAGTTTTATTTCGTTTAAATTATAAATAAGATAAAACTTAAGTAAAATATCTTTCTTAAGAATTATTTTATAATCCTATTTATTATATTTTAATAACTTTATTATAAGCTTTTTTTTATAATCGCTTATATTTACGATATTACAATAATATATTAGCCATATTTTCTTTTAACTTTTCAGGCTAATATTTTAAAACTTTATTCATATTGGAAAATTATACCCGGATAATAGTTATAATATGTCGAATACGTTTATTATGCTCTTTTTCTTTTTTATATCATATTTTTTTAAGTAATGAAGTTTTTATCGTACTTTTATATTTATATTTATTACTTTTTCTCTTACTAATCGAATATAAACATCTTGTTTATCTTTTTTACTTATCTATAAAATATAAAATAAATTTCACTTAATTAATATTTTAATTAATTGAAGGGTTATATTAATATAATTATAATTTTCTTAAAATTATGTCGTAATTCTCTAACAAAACAATATCGAAATTAATTATTTAAATCCGTTTTTTAACAAAAACCTCAAAATAATTAATTTCGCGTCTAATTTTTCCGTTATCGTAAACAAATACCTAATTTTCGACGTTTTTGGCTATATAAAAATTCTTTTTATTCTTTTATAGCAATCTAAGTTAATTTATTAATTTCAAGGTAATATAATTAACGCTTAAAGCTCCGTAATTCATTATTACGGTATACCAATATATTCTAATTCGTATTTCAAAGTAACAAAATCGTTATTAATTCCTGTTATCGTATTTAAAGCTATTCTGGCAAGTTTTTATTACCGCTTCCGGTTTTCGGCATTTTAAGATTTTTTTTAATAAATAACGTCTTTTTTAAAAAACTTTATAAGTTATCGGATTTATTTTGTAAATTGCTTGTATATTTTCTGCACTTACTTTATCTAGCCTTTTTAACAGCATAAGTAAGCTTTAAGTTAAAAAATCTTTTCCTTTTATTAATATAACCGGTTTGTTATATCGTAAATATCGTTTTCTAATCCTTTAATAATTTTCTATCCCGTCTAAAAAATCGGCTAATTTTAATTAAAAAACTTTATTAACTTTTTTTATAAAGTTTTTTATTTTCGAAAATCCGTTTCGAAAACTAATTATAACTAAATCTCGGTAATAACTTTTTAATAATATTTATCGACAAACCTTTAGATTAACTCATTTTAAATTTAGTAATCGCATTATTCGAAAGAATATATAAAGTTCCTTTAAACGCATTTTTCGCCCTCCGGCCATATTAATATCGGTACTATATCTTCAATTTTTTCTATATAATAAAAACTCGCAATTTTCGGTACAATTATTAATTTTTCTAATTATATCCCGCCCAGATATAAAAGTCAAAACCTTCTTTTTATATACGGATAATTAGTTTATAAATCCACTTTTTTTTATACGTAAATAAAGCATTAAAACTAATTACAATTAACGGAATAAAAGTCCGTATATCGGGCTTTCTAAACCTATCTATTTATTGCTACCTATAAAAAAACCTTAACCGCTTTTAATCTCTATCGCGTTTTCTTTTGTTCGTCGTTATAATAAATATAAATTATATTAACTTATTTATTACCGTTTTAAGCCTTTAATAATCCTTTAAGTATTAAAATCCAATATACTTTCTTATCGGTTTTTAACGACAACTTGTATTGTTTAGCAACATATTCCATTTTGTTGTAATTATAATATAATACTAAATTTATATTTCATTATTAAGTAATACTAAATTTTATAAATTCTAGAATTATTTTATAAAAAATAAAAAGTACTTTGCGCTTTTTTCCGTAATTAACCTTAAAATATCTAACCTATAAAATAACATATCCTCGTTTTTCTTATTATTTTTTAAATTATCGATTATCGAATTTAACTACTTCTGTAATATACTTATCGAATATCGTAAGTTATAAAAATTTAATAATTTCGTCTTTAACGCCTTTTTTTAATTTCTTATAAAATATATTAATTAAAGTATTATTTTCGTTATTTATATATCCTACTTTTACTATAAAGTTTTTAAACTTCATAACATATGTAAAAACTGGTTCTTTTTAACGTAATTAAAGGATTTTCTAAACTATAACACGTTTTTTATCCAGGTTTTCAAAATTATTCTTAAACTTATTCTTAAAATTAATATAACTAAAAAAAACCTTCTAGATAGTTTCCTTTTAATCAAACATCCCGTTTTCTAAAAAATCTTTTATAATAAGTTCGAACCAATTAAAAACGTCTCGTTTTAAATAAGCGGTAATAGCAAAAATCTAATCGGCTAAATTAATAAATCCTTTAAAACGAAAATAAACCCAAACCTAAATTAAGAAATTCTAAACGTTCCTTTTTCTATTATAAAACTAAGGTTTTTTAAACTTTGTTTTGCAAAAACCTACTTATTAAACTATTACTACTTTGTTAATAAGTTATTAAATAATAACTTTAAATTTTTTAATTTCATCTTAAAATTATTAAACCGTAAGTTCCGGAATAATTATTACTTATACGTTAATCGATATATGTTAAATGTTTCGGGATTAGAATATATAGAACAATACGGGTATATTTAGAACTAATTTAAAACTTACCTTTTTTTTTAGAATGGAAATAAGCAATTACTTATAAAGCAATTGCCCTGTAACGACCTCGTAACAATTACGTCGGAATAATATATAAAGGGCTTAACGCCCTTTTTAAGAGTACGTACATTCCTTTAACTCTTAACAGAACTTTTCCTCTTTTGGACTTTTGCTTTTAAAGACTTAAATAAAACCTGCTTTATTACATATTATAACTAGTAAGATATCCTTATTAAAACATCGTAACGTTTTCGTAATAAATGGAAATAAGAAATAATTAGTAATAAAATATGATCCGTATGATTTTTTTTTCAAATGGGCAGTATACCTGGGATACTTCGTAGAAAGATAGCTAAAACGCCGAAAATTCTGCCGGCAGAAAAGCTTTACCGCTTTTAGGCATACCGCTTTTAGCATATATATACCATTCTTTTTTTTACCATCTAGTTGTTTCTTTTTTTATCGTATCGTATTCATCAATATATAACTTATTATCTGTTTGCAATAAACTTGCTTTTTTAAGTTCGTTACGAACTTTTGTATATTTCCGTTATTAATTAACAACAAGGTAGATTTTTATTTATAATTCGTTTTCAGATTCGTCTTTTTACGTTTTCGATACAACTTTTTACAAAGTTCTCAATTTTCAAAATAACCCCTTTTAAAAAGAAACAAGCTCGTATTTTGTAAGTATTTCTTAGTAATTTTTTTTCCTTTTTTATTAATGGCTCGTTTTTAAGGCCGCCCGCAATATTCCATACCTTCGATACATTATGGCGATAATTCGTGCGCCTGGCTATTGCTGCAAAGTTAATAAGGTTTCGAAAAGCATTAATAAATACGTTATTTTCCGAAATGGCGGCAAAATTATAATCGAGGTAATTTTTATATACTATTAGTTTTTAACGATAATAATGTTAATTCGTAACGACAGGTTTTTGCGTTTTTTAAACTTACCGAAAAGTTCGTAAAGTTATTTTATAATTTTACCGAATTCGAGGCCGTCGGTAAGGGCAAAATTAAAATTTTTAAGGAGAATTTCGTTACTTATAAGCGCGAAATAAATTCTTTTCGTTTTTTTAGCAAATACTTTATTAATGTAATATTTAGTTCGAAAAGGTTTAAATTAATATTAAAACTTATTTCGATAAGATTTATTAAACCTATAAAAAGAATATAAGTTTTTTCCGTAACGTTTTCGTAACGAATTATGTAATTAATTCGTTATTAACTTGGTATTGATTTTTTTACAGCAAATGCCGATATTTTTTAAATTCGTTACCTTAAGTTTTTACCCGGTAATAACGGAAATTTTTTTTTCGCTATCCGTTTCCCTATAGTTCTTTTAAAAAGATATTTAGTAATTAAAAGATACCCGTACCGTTTTCGACGTAAGTACTTAACGATTTTTTTTCCTTAATTAATTATTAACTTTTTACGAAAGGAAAAATTAAATATATCGTTAATATTATCAAATAATACGTTGCTTTTGTTACGAAAGATAATAAGCAGGGTAATAAGTAAGACGATAATAATACTTAAACGTTTTTATAATAATTAAGTAATTTTCGTTTCGATATTGTTATAAACTGGATCTAAGTTTCGCTTTAAAATATCCGATAAACCGTAAATACTTTATTACGAAGTAAATATACCTAAAGGTTTAGCGGTAACGCTTTTTAATAAATAATAAGTAATAATTAACTTTTTTTTTATATTATAACTTTTTTATTATATTGTATTTTTTTCAGTAATTTCTTATTTTCTTATTTTTTTATTTTAATAACGTTTTATATAAAATAACGAGCTTTTTTAATAAGTAATCACGAAATTCCCAAATATTTTTTTCGGAAAGAAAACCTGCCCATTTAATAAAGTATTATTTGTTGTTATGGTTTTTTCGGTATGTTAGAATCTTTTTCATTTCTTAATGTTTTTCCGTTTTTATATCGAAATTACTTTTCCGTTTTTTTTCAGGGTTACTTTTGTTATATTATAACTTTAATAGTAATATAGAAAAGACGTTATGGATATTGTTATATAAAAATAGGAGTCGTATTTTATAAGTTAATTTCGAATTTATACAAGGTAACATATAGGTCCAAGCCTGGAAAACAAGGCTGAGCCAATATACAGAAATCATGCCACGATTAATTTTTACGATAGATATTATACTTAGTATCTTTAAATACGATAATTTTTTAAATAGTTTTTTACGGTTTGGATAAATTGCATACCTTAGTTCTGTACGTTACTCCGATTCCGACTAATATGTAATTACCGATAAGCTTCGGCCTTGGTAAACCTTATGCCCGCTGGCTACGGTTTAGCAGGGTCCTTAAAGGCAGAAAATAGCTTTGTACGGTAAACCTTAAAAAATAAACCTTAAAAACGTATAAAAAGCGCATGAAAAGCTTTGCAAGCCTTTGCTATTTTACGATTAAAAAGTCCAACCTCGATCGTTTTTACGGCATCTTCTTAAGTTTTTATTAATCAAGATACGAGCCAAAATAATACAACATGCCATACGAATACAAAATACCAATTATCCGGAACGGGAAGGTTTTGATAGAAACCGTCCCGTTTACGGTAATTTATTCGAAAAAAATTACCGCATAATCCAAAGCAATCGACGTAATTGTCGATTTGGAAAGTTGTTCCAAAGAAAATCGACTGCGTTTTTTGATTTTCGGGTACCATTTTATTTTCGACATTAAAAATCTGTTTTTTTACGAACTTATTATGAATAACCTCGATTTAACGGAAAAACTGCTAGCGAAGGTATAAAAAATAAGGATAATAAGGACAATAAATTGGACAATTCCGAAATCCAGCTGCTAAAACATTATACGTTAAAGAATTACGAACGCTAGTTTGCTCGGCTGTTTAAAACCGCGCAAAACTTCCAGAATTCGGAAAGAAACCGACGTAAATAAGGGAATACGACTAGGCAGTTTGGAGTCGCGTTAAAATGAAACACCTGCGAAACGGAAAGAGGTAGTGAAACTAGGAGTTAAGTAGCAATCTATTATTTTATCCAAATGCATATACGGTTACGTCTTTTCGAAGAAGAAATTTCGAATTTATAACTTTCGTAATTTAAAAGAGTTTAATGTATTTATCGGAAAACTTCTTATTAGGTTTTTATTGGTTAATATGCTTAATAGAAATTTTTATTTACTGTTTTTTTAAAATTTCTTCGTAATACGGTCTTTGTTATAATATTTCTTATACGCATTTTGGGTTTTGTAAAGTTATTTCTGTAACGTTTTTTTTCTTATATCGTTATTACCTTTTTTTAAGCTGCTTTAATAAGCTTAAAGTTCTTAAATTATCTTGTCGTAAATGCGATATTTTCTGGAATTTGTAACGTATATTTAAAAAACGCTTCGGTTAATATTATCTTAATCGTTAAATAATAATTGTTATTATATATAAAATATGTCATTAATAAATGTAACGTTTAATTTACTTAATTTAAGTTGTAAAATATTCGTAAATAATATTTTAAAAGTTAATTTTAACGTTTCGTTTACCTATTTGTTAATAAATAAAAAGTTATACTTAACTTTCGTTTAATTGTAAAAAATTCGCAAAAGGTTTTTTAAAAATTGCTCGTAAATAAAAAACTACAATTAGAAATTATATTATCGGATGTGCCGTATTAATTAAAAACATAATAGAAAAATATTTTAATTAAACCGTTAATGGTAAGTTTTGTTATTGTAACGATATAATAAGTATATTTCGTTATTTTATCTATAACGATAAAGATAACGTTATAACTTTTTTTGCCATACGGCTTTATGGATAGCGGCAGGCCTGTAATAAAATCCATGTTAATTTCCTGAAACGGGCGATTCGGAATCAGCAACGAAACGAACTTTCCGTAAAGTCGATGTTATACCGCTTTAGATTTTTAGTATTTAAGGTAGTTTTTTAAGTAAATTTTTATATTTCGTTTTACGCTTTCCAAAAATAATTTCGAATTAATTGTTTATACGTTTTTATAACGCCGAAATAATTTGTTATAAAAAGATTATAATATTGGTTAACAAACTTCCTATGTAAATCCGGGGTATATAATACATAAATTACGCCTTTATATTTTAATAAGCCGGGTTTTTTTTCGATATATTATAATTACTTACCCGTTTCGCGTTTTTTAAAACGCTTAACTTTCCAGGTTTTATTAAGGATAAATTTACCTTTTTGCTGTAATTTTAAAATTAAAGTAGTTATTAGGTTTTTTTCCGGTAATAACGCCGTTTCGATAACGTTATTAACGCTTTACTACCGTAAAACGAATAATTCGTAATCTGTAATTTTAACTAGTATATACCTTACCTTTTTAAGTACGTCCTTAGCTGCCTTATTTTCGGGCCTATATATGTTTATTTTTAGCGCAATATCTGCAACCTTTTTAATAAGTTGATAAATATTTGTAATTCCAAAATTTAACTAAAGTATTTTTATTTTTAGTAATTCTTTTTTTATTTCGACGTTATCTTTTTTTAATTTTTTTTTTCGTTATTTTATAACAGGTTAGGCCTTTTTAATAATTTATCAGCTGGGTTATTTTTCCCGGGTCGGAATGTAATAATAAAATCGACCGTTACGAAATAATCTAGTTATTTTAGCTACTTTACGTTAAGCCGTTATTTTAATTCCAAGTACTTAAAATTAAAATAATCTGTAATAACCTTAACGGGAAATTACGAATAGTTAATAAAATAACGTTATTTTTTAAAAGCGTCGACGATGGCTAAAAATTTACCATTTTTTGTAATATAACGAATTTTTTCTAACGTTATCTTTCGAAACTTAAATGCTATTAAACATTAACGGTTTCCATGTAACTAGAATATAACTGCCTTAATAACCTTTTTTAATGTATTTATTTCGATACGAATAGGTAACGATAGGTTAAAATACTTAAATATTTTCCTTACAATAAAAGTTACTTGAAATATTTTAAATGTTATCTTTTTGTAAAAAGATAGTTATATAGGATTTTTAACCTTTTCGTAAAGCCGATCCGTTAACGGGATAAATATTTTTGCATAATTTTTAATAAATTTTCGATAAAATCTTATAAATTTTAAAAAAACTTAAATGTTATAAACGTTTTACGGTAACGGCTAGGTTTTAATAACTTTAACGCGACTTTTTTTTATTTTAATGCTACTTGGCGAGATTTGAAACCTTAAAAAAAACTAACGATATATAAAATTCATACTTGTTAATATTTGCATAAAGCTTTTATTTCTTTAGCTTTTTAAACATTTCTTAAACATGTTGCTTGTATTTTGCTAGGTTGTTGTTATATATTAATATGTCGTCGAGATAGATTATATAAATATAATCTATTAAACCCGTTAACGTTCGGTTAATATATATTTAAAACGTAACTAGGCTGTTATTAAGTTTAAATAGTAGCATTAAGTATTCGAAATAACTATATTTCGTTCTGAAAACAGTTTTCTATTCATCGCCTTTTTTGATACGTATTTGGCGGTAGGTATCTTTTAAATCCATCTTTGTATATATCTTGGTAATTACTAAACGATTTAGAATTTTTTATATTAACGGTAACGGAATACGGTTTTTGCGAATTATCCGATTAAGCCTTTTGTAGTTGATGCAAAAACGTAGCGCACCTTCTTTTTTCGGAACAAATAACATAAGAGCTCCGGCTGGGCTGTTATTCCGCCTAATCTATTCTTTCTTTTCTACCACCTTCAAAAACTTTTTAAAAGCCTTAAGTTCTTTTTTTGAAAATAGGTAAAGGGGTTTTTAAAAAGGTTTTTTTCCGTCTATTATATTTATCGCATATTCGTATAATAAATGTTCTGGTAACTTAATAGTTTCCTCCTTAAAAAATATATCGGCGTAATCGCTATAATATCTTTTTTAGTACTTTTCGTATCCTTTCGGTACAGGTTTTTTATCCTTTTTATCCGGCTTAATTTTTTCGTCCGGTTTAACTTTTTCGATCGGTTTTATAGATATAATAATTACTACCATTATAGCAAAGTTACTATTTTGTAACTTTTTTGCTAAATTAATAAACTTAATATTTTTAAGCTTAAATCGATACTTTTATTAAAATAATAACTAATTAACGGCGGGGTTTATTTTTTAAAACCATGGAAGCCTTAATAAAATATCCGGGTTTTTATTATTATAATAACAAAATAATATCTTTTTAGTTTCGTAATATTAAATAAGTTTGTAATTTATATTTATAATGTAACATATTCGTATGTCGTAATAAAATCGTTTAAATAAATTTTTAATTTCGCTTTAGGTTTTAATTAAAGTAATTAATCATTTTTTTTAAAATATTTTACGGTATATTATATTATAATCTGCGTTTAAATTCATTTAATTATAAAACTTTACTTATTAATTTCTTTTACGCATTTTTAAAAAATAATATATATATAATGAAAACTTTCTTTTTATTAACGAAAGTTATTTATAAAGTTTAAATTAATACTTATTAAAAATTATTTCAAATAATTTGTTCGAAAATAACTTTTTTCCGCTATAATTACTAGGTTTATAACTTTTTTTAACGTAATAATCGCATATATATTTTCGGAATATATCCGATATATTTTAATTTCTTTTAAAGTATTCGAATTTATAATGGCTTATTTTTCCGTATTTAAAGTAGGTTTTTTACGGTATTTTTAAAAACTTTTTACGAAATGTAATCGTATTTATTATGCGGCCGAAGTTTTGTGGCGACTACGAATTTTAAGGTAATTACTAGGTTTTAAGAAGGTATCGGTTTATTCGTAACGTAAGGTTTTTTAAAACGAAAATCCGAAATAATGATTTTATATCTAGGGTTTTTTTGTAAATTGCATTTAAGGTTTCCCGCAACGTAATTACGGATACA
The DNA here is from genome assembly GCA_004155035.1 of Monosporascus sp. 5C6A. Lineage (NCBI taxonomy): Eukaryota > Fungi > Ascomycota > Sordariomycetes > Xylariales > Monosporascus > Monosporascus sp. 5C6A. Next base: position 57,092 of record QJOB01000283.1, read on the forward strand.
AAACTAATTATATAAAAACGTAACCGTATAATAAAACGGCTTATTAAAGGAAGAATATTATCTACTTATAAAAATATAACGAAAGTTTGTTTATATTATTAATAAAAAACGTTAACCGTTTCGTCGGGTTTTTAATATATCGTATCGAATTTTGCGTTAATAAAAGCGAACCGCTATATTACATTTCCGAAAATACTTTCGAAAATTATTTTTAGGCCTTGTCAATTTATAAAACGAATATAATTAAGGTTTCGTATCTTGGTTTTTGCGGCTTTGTTACCTTCTTATAATTTCCAATAAATATTTATAGGTAAGTTGAATATAATAACGTACCAGACAAGCGAGCTGTACAGATAAGCGAGCTGTATACTTTTTGGCATTTTATGACAACAAATTCAAATTAATTAATTACAACATATCAAATCAATTTAAATTAATCGGATTTTTTTTCGCTAGACGTATCTATAACCTTTTTACAAGTACGCGCATTATGTCCGGGTTTGCCGCAAACGCCATATTTCCGTTCCTTGGTTTCAACCCTTTTACGACGACCCCCTCCAGCTGCTGTTAGCTGTATTTTTTCACCACTCCTTTTTTTTGGGCCAGAAGAGTTTGTTTCTTTTATATAATAAGTATTCCTTTTTTTTGAAAACGTTTGTTTTTGGTTTTCCGACGTTTGCTTAAGGTATGGTTCGTTTTGCGTAATTGGGTGTTTTTTTTCCGAAAAAGAGCAATTTCGTGCAAAAGTAATAAGTTATTTTTTGTTAAAAAACCAGCCGATTTAATAACTTTTAACGAACCATTTTGATTTTTAATTTTTTTTTGCAAGTAATATCTTTGCTTCGTTATTTCTTTAATATTCTTAGGGGTTTTCGCGGGCGGGGAACGAATAAAACCGGCAGAGGTCAGCGGGGAGACGGTCGGCGTAGGTACAACTAAAGGAACTTCTAATTCGGAAAGAATATTATTAGGATCGAATGGAACAAGTCCAGTTTTTGCGAATCTAGATTTGATATTGTCGGATGTTATGGCAGCTTGGAACGCGTCGTAAAAGCCGGCGAAAAAATTTTCTTTGGCAATATGGGTATAATGGCGTCGCATTAGGTTTTCGATATACCGCGAATAAGCGCGTTTTAAAACAGAAAAACAAGATACGTCAAAATGTTAGAGCCGATACGAAAAATGCGCGGGCATATAAAGCGTAATAATGTCGTGGTTGGCACAGTATTTTTCGAATTTTATCGAATGGTGGTTTTTATGGCCGTCGAGGATAAGGAGACGTTTCGAACCTTTCGTACGCGTTCGAGTATGTTTATTAAAATACTGGATTTATTTTAAACCTAATTTATTTATTATCCAACTATTATTACTTAATGCAATTCTTTAATTAGCTGCTGGCAATAGGTTATTGCGGTATTAGGTTTTAAGGTAATTTTTCCCCATTATAATAATAAATAACGGTACAGCTTAACTTTAAAAATTAACAATTTAAATAACTGTAACTTATTTTTTATTTCTTTGTTACGCTTACTTAAGTTTTCCACGTTTTTCGGTACTGGTAATTACCATGCCCGTTATTATAAAAAGCCTTATTAAAAATCCAGTTTCGTTAAAATTATAAATATCTTTTTTTGCAATACTATATTTCGTAATTGTAACCCGAATAAGTTCGAATTACTTACGAAACGTTTCTGGATTTTCGCATAAAATTCGTTAATAATCAATCTTTCGATTTAAACGCGTTTAAAGTTTTTCTTGCCGTTTAACAAAGTTCGACGCCCATTTAACTTTAACGCGTCTTGTAATATATTAAGTAAGCAATATATTAGCTATATCTTTAACGTATTAAAGCCGGACAGGAAACGTTCGCGTATTTAGGTTAAGGATTCGGTCGATAATCGATTTTTTTTCGGTCGGCGTTAATTTTCGCAAATTAAGAACAATATCGAATCGGGTACGTTTGCCGTTAATTTGCGTTCCTAAGGTAATAAATAAAACGTTATAAATAGAACTTAGCTTTTTATAATTAAGCGTTAAGTTTTTCTTTTTAGCCTGAACAGCTAGGTTCATTTTCGTTTCTTTTGTAAGCCGTTCCATATTGTGGTTGTTGAGAAATAAGTGATTAAAGTTGAACAGTAAGAATGATAAAAAAAGTGTACAGCTCGCTTGTCTGTACAGCTCACTTATCTGAAACGTTATATATTAACACGTAATTTATTTCGTAAGGTTATAACGAAAGCTTTTAATTCTTAAAAGTAATATTTAATTAAGTTATAAAATTCGTATATTTTAAATAAGTCTTGCTTTGATACTTAAAATTAAGTAAGGTTCTAAGTAATTTATCTTCTTTTTTTATTTTCTGCGAAATTTCAATTCGTTTGCTGATAAGTAACGTAAATCCCTTAATGTTCGAGCTTATCAGGGGTATAAGGTCTATAAGTATCGTAGCTCCTAAAGTTCTTATATCAGCAATGCTATTAAACGCTATAAAACCTGGCCCGGAAAGAGTATACGAAGAGCTCGTTACGTTTTTATCAAGAACACGTAATACAATATTTAATTGTTAAACCTTATGGTTTAACTATAAACGTTGCTGTTTTTTCGTAATAATTTCTTGTAAGTATCGTTACTTTTTTCTTAAACGGTCGTTTTTATTGTCCAATAATTAAGTTTCTTTTTCATACTTGCTAAGCCGTCGCCGGGACCTTAATAAGATAAACTTAGGTTTTAAATTTTAAATAAGCTTAATAACTAAAACAACCGGTTCGTCGTAGTATTAAATCGTAATTATTTCGCTTATTTCTTACAGTTTAATTAAAATAAGGAAGTTTCAATTTATTAAATATTTCGGAATTAAAATATAAAGAATAATACGGGTATATTTAAGATTAATTTAAAACTTGCCTTTTTTCTTTAAAATGGGAATAAGTAATTACTTATAAAACAATTACCTCGCGATAACCTCGTAACGATTACGTCGAGATGACATATAAAGAGCTTAGCGCCTCTTTTAAGGATGCGCACACTTCCTTAGCCCCTAATAATATATTAACGATTCAAAATATTATTTGAAATTTAATTATACTATTAAACAAAAACTTTTAACGTATAACAGCTTAACTAATTATTTAACGATTAACTTTGATCGTACGGGTTTATATTAATATTAATATTATAAAAAACTATATAATAACAAATAATTAAATATAATTTCAATAACTGAATTATATTACAAACTGGTACTATTTAAAACTACGGAAAATAATAAACGTATATATCCTTTTTATTAATTTATAATAATCATTATTAATCACTTTGAATCACGGCTAATTACCGTTATTATCGTAATTACCGGTAATCCCTTTTATTATAATCACTTTTAATCACCGAATTTTGTTAGATATAGGGGATGTTAGTTGCGTTATTGTATTCAGCTAATTGCGCAATTTCTCAGTACGCGTACAGCTTTTATATAGCCTAGCAACGGAACAATTATCCTCCGATTAAAGCGTAGCTAGGGTGCTTTAGTACCCTGGCTAACTGATATACCTTTTTAACGCCTTGAAGAATTCGGGGCGTTAATTGCTATATTTTTATTACTTTTTAAAGCTACAGCTTTTTATTTAACCTTTTTCCAGTAATTATATCTTCTTAATTAGCTAATTCCTTATCAGAAATCGCCTTTAAAGTTTTTTTTCGCAGGTTTAAGGCTTTTGTAATATTTACCAATCTTAACTCTTTTTTGAAATGTTTAAAAGGTTTTTGGGGTAGGGCTTTAATTAATCTATTAGCTAATATATTTTTTATAGACGTATAATCTATTTTAATTAAACGTTTTTTTGTTATTTTTCGTAGCTAGTGGTTATGTATATTTACGTACCGTAACTTTATCTGTAGAAAGGCGACGTCGGCGTTGATAAGCCGTATAATTTGCTAGTTATTGCATTATATATTTAAGGGTTTTGCATTTAAGTTAATTTTTAGTTTTTTAATTAGTCGAAAGGCGAATAAGGTTTTTTTAGAAGCTTGCGTAAAGGATAATAACTTCGTTTCGGTTATAGAAGTAGTTATTATGTTTTGCTTATTCGTTTATTATTTTATTATTTTATTAAATAGCTTTATAACGTAAGTTTAGGAGTTTTTTCGATTAATTATATTATTTACGAAAAAGGCGGCGTTTCAGGTATTTATTAAGTTTTTATTACCGAGTTGTAACGTTAATATTTTAGTACTGATTAAGTATTGTATAACGTAATTAGTTATTTTATAATATACGTTGTTAAGGTTTTAGTTAAATCGAGTAAGCCTGGATATTGGAAAGGATATATTAAGTTATGTATAGATTGCGACGTATAAAATGAAACCGATTTTTTTTAATATTTGTTAATAAAGCCTGGATGGGCCAAATTAAGATTTGGCAGTAATTTTTCCTTTGTTATTAGCGTTTTTGGGAAGTTATTTAAACTTTTTTTAGAGATTAGGTTAATTAGTTTATTTATAAAGTCGGATTGGGATAGCTAGATTTTTCTGTTAGGTTTGTTTTTAATTATTTCGATTTTAAAGAATTACTAAAAGTTTTCATTTTGTATAAAAATATATCGTTTTTGTATTTGTTGGATTAACCGATTAACGAAAGCTTGGTTTTTTTATTATACGCGGCGATAATGTCGTCGACGAAAAAGAAGAGAAGTATTTCTTTAACAAATAAAGCAATAAGGTTTATAAAGGACGAGGTTAAGTTTTAAATTCTTAAGCGTATTAATAAAGTCTTTTTATTAAAATAACGATAATTCTTTTGGGCCATATAAGGTTTTTTTAATTAAAAGTATTTTGTTACGTTAAAGGTATTTTAAAAGCATTTTTATATATATTTCGTAAAGTAAATTTGCGTTAACGAAAACGTTTATAACATTATACTGTTTACATCGAACCTAGCCGTAATAGCTATTAAGGTTTTAAAGGATTTTTTGGTTAAGGTAGATACGTATATATCGTTATAAGTAATAAGTTGTTGATTATTTTGTACGATGAAACGTATTTTATATTTTTGGAATTAGTTATGTTTATTAAACTTATAAACGTATACCTATATATACCTTAAGATTTGTTTATTTTAGTAACGGATTAATTGACAACTTCCTAGGATTGTATATTTCTATATCTTTGCAAATGGGCCTTTTCGGCTTTTAAAAATGATTTTTTTAACGGGTGTATATTTAGTTCTTTATGGTTTTTTGGTAATGGCAGTAAGGTTCGCTTATGTATCCGATTTTATAACTTAAATATTATTTTTATTTTTATTTTTGTTTTTGGTATATTAAAACCTTTCCGGTTAAGATAACGCGAACTTTAGGTTATTTTTTTCTTAAGTTTTCGTAGTTTACCGGCCGATTATTAATCGTATTAATAAAGTGGGTTAATCGTTTAACGTTAAATGCGGTTTTTTATATCTTATAATCGTACCGATAATTATTTTTTCGATACGGAACGTATAAAAAGTTTACGTTTATAATTCGTAAAGTACTTTCGTTTTTTACCGTTATTTTAAGTTAAATAACGTAATAGGAATTTAAGGTTGCTTTTATTTTTTCCGTTAACGTAATAATCGTAATAGTTATTAAGACGGACATTAGCGGAAATGACGGTTTAAAAAACGGTAATGATTTAAATATAGCTGTTGTATAGAGGTAATTAATTTTTTATATATAGTTTTATTTTGCTTTTTTCCGTACGTTTTCGACGTTAATGCCATTTTAAAACTATCCTTTTTGTTTAACCGTTAATTAAATTATTTTATTTAGGTTTTTATCTTTTTTGTATATATGTATAAGGTGGTTATAAGCCTGATTAAGTACGTAAACCTATCGAAATAAATTTTGTAGTTCGTTTTCGATAACGTAAAAAGGGTTATTTTTTAAATTTTTGATATTACTTAAAAAGGTAACTTTTTAGTTAAATTATACGTTTCGAATGGTAATAACTTTATTCGTTAATTGGTAACCGACGAAAAAGCTTATTTATGTTTTAAGATTTAACTTTTAAAACCTTTATTTTTTTATAGTAATAAACGTTATAACGTAAGTTATATAGCCGTAAGCTTGTAAATAAGCTTATTAAGGCTTACGATTAAATATTATAACGTTATTTTTATACATTAAGTAAATGTAATAAATTTCGTATAAAGTTTGCTAAAAAAAGCGTATTTAAAGGTACGGTTATATAAATATATTGCAGTTTTAAAGATATATATGATTAAAAACGCAGGTAACTTAATACCACTTCGTATAACAATCGTTTTCTTTTTAATTACACCTTTTAAGCATTCCGTACCCCCGTTTTAGGCTTGGGTATATAATGTTAAAGGTTTAAGCCTGATATTAAAAAAAAGCGATTAAAGAATATTTCGAAACTGATAGTTTTTTAAAATCTTGTTATCGTATTTGATTACCTATAAAAAACGTTGTTTTAATTTTTCAAAACGCTTAAAAGGTATTTAAACATAATAATTAATATATTTTATTTTCGGTTTTTGAAGTAAATATCTCAAATAAAACTTAAGTATTTATCGGTTATAAATATAACGTATTTATATTTTTTAAGGTTTTTTTCGAAATTTATAAAGTCGACGACGATTCTTTATTTTAATCGAAAAGTTCCCTTTTTAAGTTCGCGGCGTATTTATCTTTTAGTTTTCGTTTTGCCATATATTTAGTATTTGACAGTTATGAAACCCTTTAACCGGATTTTTTTAATATAAAATTGTAATTAAGTAATTAATTTAAGGTCTAAGTAATTTAATCGAAAATATTACAAAGTACCGTTACCTATACGTAATAATTTCGACGTTTTTAAGTTAATATTTATAAGTAATTAAAATTACGCAAAACGTTATTACGTTAATATTTTTGATAACAAACTAATTAAATTTATCTGTTAAAATAACCATAATTTAATTATATTTATTTCGAATACAGTTATTAATCTTTCGGTTATCCTATTAAAAACCTTTTTTATAAAATTGTTAAAATAATACCAAATTACAGGCGAATTTTTTATAATAAGCTACGTCGTATAAACGTAACGCTTTCGTACCGTTAAGGTTTTAAAGTAACATATTAACCTTTCCATAACCTTTAATTAAAACGAAACTGCTACCCGTATACACTCCGTTACCTTATATAATTAACCTAAAATTTAAGAACTTATTAAAAAGGTTAAAAATATATATCATAAACTTTAGGTTCAAAATAAACGAATTTCTTAAAGGGTAAAATGAAACGTTTATAATAACCTGTTAATTAATAATTAGAAAATACGCCAGAACTTGCCTTATTCCCTTTAAGAATTAATCCGTTTTTTAAGTAATTATCTTATCCATAAATTTGGATATACAGTTAATCTCTTTTTTAAAAACTAATTAAAAGTGATTCGATTTTTAATTAAAAATACTACTAGGCCCGTAAATCGGATATTTACTAAAACTTTTTTAAGGAAAACATAAAAATATTAAGGTAACTTATAGGTAATATTAAAGTACGTTTTATAACGAATACCTTATACGTTTAATTCCTTACGTTTTCGTTTATTAAAATTTCAGTCTATATAGGAACCTTTATAGTTACTTCGCTTCGAATCTAATAACCTATCTTTCGGCTTGTTATCTTCTTAATTAAAATTTTCCTAATTAAAGGAATTTATAAAAGTTCCTTAGAACGTCGGAAACGTTACTTTGATATTTCGTAATATAAACGGTAAATAAGTTATGGCTTAATAATTTAGAAAATTAACAGTTACTTCTTAATAACTAATCGTACCGTTTTTAATTTTAACCTTCTGTACCATTGAAAAGGTGGTTATCTAATTTTCCATAAAAGAAACCATTATTATACATAAATCGTTAACCTATACAATTATTAATTTCGTTTTTAAAACTTCGTATCGTTATCCCTAGGCCATTATCTTTTGCCATTTTACAACCTATTCGTTTAACTTCTTACCTAGCTTCGAAACTTGCTTTAATCTCTTTCGGTATTTTCGTTAGGTATTAATTAAGAACCTATCGTCGTATACCTTACCGGATTCAACCAACGTAACGTACCACTTCTGTAAATTGTTTTTTAAAAAAAAGTTCGTTTTCTTAATTACTAAAAATACCGTTTCCAGAACCTAATTTATAAAAATATTTATATTTTTCTAGAATATATCGTATTTCCGATTTATATAAATAAATTCAGTAAAATTTTAATTATAAGCTTATCGGCCTTTAGTTGTTATCTTAAAAGTATTTATTAAGTAACCCGTATAATCGATTTTTTCGATAATTTCTTTTGAAAATAAGGATAAAACTGCTAAGGTATTAATTTGCGTCGTATAGCATATTCGTTTTTTCGGGTAAAAGGTTATATCGGGTTTCGTAAGTTTAATAAGTTATTAAAACTTTTAATTAAAATCAATATAATCCCAGAAATTAAAACGCGTGCTTGAAATTAGAATTCGTTTTTAAAGCGGTCCTAATTTTTAAGTTCTTTATAAGTAACAAAAGTCGACGGTACGGTTGCTATTGTTATTATTAAAGTATATAAAAATAATTACTACTAAAATACAGCCTATATCGTTTTAGTAATAGCTGATCAATTAATATATTATTCGAATTAAGCGAATAAGACTTTTAATTGTCAGATATAAGAAATGTCAGTTGCGTTATTGTATTTAGCTAATTGCGCAGTTTCTCAGTACGCGTACAGCTTTTGTGTAGCCTAGCAACGGAACAATTATCTTCCGATCAGAGCGTAACTAGGGTGCTTTAGCACCCTGGCTAGCTGACAGATTCACCGTAATCATAAGTTATGTAACCGCGCTCCTGGTCGGAATTTATCTTCCTACAGCCTCCAACTGTTTTAGAAAAGCCAAGCCTTACTAGGCTATAACACTTTAAGTACCGGCGAAGCCGAATATATAAGCTTAAAAGACGCTATAAAAAGGTTTACATTTAAGTAATATATTTTATAATTTAAACAATTAACGTACCAGATAAGCGAGCTGTACAGATAAGCGAACTGTACAGATAAGCGAACTGTACACTTTTTGACATTTTACGACAACAAATTCAAATTAATTAATTATAACACATTAAATCAATTTAAATTAATCGGATTCTTTTTCGCTAGACGTATTTATAACCTTTTCACAAATACGCGCATTATATCCGGGCTTGCCGTAAACGTTACACTTCCGTTCCTTAATTTCAACCTTTTTGCGACGACCCTTTCCAGCTGCTGTTAATTGTATTTTTTTACTACCCCTTTTTTTTAAGCCAGAAAAGCTTGTCTCTTTTGTATAGTAAATATTTCTCTTTTTTGAAAACGTTTATTTTTGGTCCTCCGACGTTTACTTAAAATATAATTCGTTTCGCGCAACTAGGCGTTTTTTTCCCGAAAAAAAGCAACTTCGTACAAAAGTAACAAGTTACTTTTTGTTAAAAAACTAGCCGATTTAATAACCCTTAACGAACTACCTTGATTTCCAATTTTTTTTTGCAAATAACGTCCTTATTTCGTTACTTTTTTAATATTCCTAGGGGTCTTTACGGGCGGGGAACGAATGGAACCGGCAGAGGTTAACGGGAAGACGGTTGGCGTAAGTACAACTGGAAAAACCTCCAATTCGGAAAAAACATTATTAAAATCGAATAGAACAAGCCTAGCTTTTACGAATTTAGATTTGATATTATCGGACGTTATAACAACTTAAAACGCGTCGTAAAAGCCGGCGAGAAAATCTTTTTTGGTAATATAGGTATAATAACGTTGCATTAAGTTTTCGATATACCGCAAATAAGCGCGTTTTAAAACAAAAAAACAAGATACGTTAAAAGGTTAAAGCCGATACAAAAAATGCGCGGGCATACAAAACGTAATAATGTCGTAATTAACGCAGTATTTTTCGAATTCCATCGAATAATAGTTTTCGTAGCCGTCGAAAATAAGGAGACGTTTCGAACCTTTCGTACGCGTCCGAGTATATTTATCAAAATACTGGATCCATTTTAAACTTAATTTATTTGTTATCCAGTTATTATTACTTAATGTAATTCCTTAATCGGTTATTAATAATAAATTATCGCGGTATTATGTTTTAAGGTAATTTTTCCTTACTATAATAATAAATAACAATATAACTTAACCTTAAGAATTAACAGCTTAAATAACTGTAATCCATTTTTTATTTCCTTATTGCGCTTATTTAGGTTTTCTACGTTTTTCGGTATTGGTAATTACCATACCTATTACTATAAAAAGCTTTATTAAAAATCCAGTTTCGTCAAAATTATAAATATCCTTTTCTGCGATACCGTATTTTGCAATTATAGCCCGAACAAACTCGAACCACTTACGAAACGTTTCTGGATTTTCGTATAAAACTTGTTAATAATCGATTTTTCGATTTAAACGCGTTTAGAATTTTTCTTGCCGTTTAACAAAGTTCGACGCCTATTTAACTTTAACGCGTCCTATAACGCGTTAAATAAGTAATATATTGGCCATATTTTTAACGTGCTAAAGCCGGATAAGAAACGTTCGCGTATTTAGGTTAAGGATTTAGTCGATAATCGATTTTTTTTTCGGTCGGCGTTAATTTTCGCAAATTAAGAACGGTATCGAATCGGGCGCGTTTGCTGTTAATTCGCGTTTTTAAGGTAATAAATGGAACGTCATAAATAAAACTTAGCTTTTTATAACTAAGCGTTGGGTTTTTCTTTTTAGCCTGAACGGCTAGGTTCATTCTCGTTTTTTTTGTAAGCCGTTCCATATTGTAATTGTTAAAAAATAAATAATTAAAGTTGAACAGTAAGAATGGTAAAAAAAGTATACAGCTCGCTTGTCTGTACAGCTCGCTTATCTGAGACGTTACTCAAAGTTACAATATATAATTAAGCTTTTAAAGGGTTTAACTAATAGCGAAGCTGTAAAGAAAGTATTAGAAAATCTTAAATATTTTAAACAGTCGAAATATATAGATATATAATATTATATTATCCGTTAGGTTTTAGAAAAGAAAAAAGCAACTATATATTATATATATACCAAAAAGTAATTTGCTAATATATTAACAAAGCCATTTAATAAAAAAACTTCAAACAACTTTATATCGAAGCTTAATATTGTAAGTATAATAATATATAAATAGATGTTTTACCGTAACGGTTTTACTACTTGTAACTAATACCAGTAAATGTAGATATTATAAATCGAACTATTTATATACCTTTATAACGGTATACGTAAATGTTATATATCGAACTACTTATTTAATTCCTTTTTATTAAGCTATATATATAACTATATATATTCTAAAAAGGGCTTTAGGAAAAGTGGATCGTTGTATCTTTTTTCGAAAAAGCTGAATTTATAGCTAAATCTTTTATTTTAATTACTCGTTTTTTATACGTTTTAATTATTAATTATTCGGTTAATAATAAAAGCTATAAATTGATAAATATATAAAGCCCTGTTTTTCTTTCGTTATTATAAGAAGTTCATAGTTTTAATATAGCGAAATAAACATGTTAACGATATACTTTGAGATTTCCTCCGTTTCTATTCGAATTTATCCTAAGCACTTTTATATATTAAATCCTCCGGGGTACCCTTATTGCTTTCTTTAGGGTAGCCTCACATTTAGTCGCACAGTGTCTTAATCTTACCGTTAAACCTTTTCCAAGCCGCCTTTTTAACAATTGCTTTAGTAAAACAAGAGCTTCAATGAATTAGACCTTTTCCGAGCCGCCTCTTCGATAATTGCTTCAGCAATCTTGACTTTATCGCCGGCGCCTATCAAGCAGGAGCTTCACTATATCAGACCCCTTGTAAACCGCCTCTTCGACGATTGCTTCAGTAATCTTGACTTCATCGCCGCGCCTATCAAGCAGGAGCTTCACTATATCAGACCCCTTCCGAACCGCCTCTCCAACAAGTGCTTCGGTAATCTCGATGTCGTCTCGGCTTTCTTCCACCACTAACGCCAGGAGGTCGATGCCGTTCCGGCCGGCTGTCTTAATGATATCACGAGTAATCTTAGTTTTAGTTTGTAGTTGCAAAAACTCTTGAATATCTTTGATCTGGGCGCCACGTAAGACCATCCGTTCCAAAGCCATGCAGGAGAGATTAGGGATTTTTCTTTGCAGGTCTGCAATATCTCGAACCAGGAAACCATTGGAGGATGGATCGTTGTTAAACAGATAAGCTAAAACATCTTTCACGACGGCCTCTTCGTTCTTTGTGTAATCCGCTGTAATCCTTTCCTTAATCTTCATATCTGAGGCGAGGTCCAAGAGCGCATAAAGCCTGTCTCGAGGGTCGTTAGCTTGACTTTCTCTGAATCTCCACAGCAAAGTACAGAGATTTTGTTTTTGTGTCCACCAAGAAGATCTTCTCGATGGTCCAGGCATAATGTCGATGATCGCTTGGCATTGCGGATTTGGAGCCACCCCCAAAAGTCTAGGTGCTAGAGCAAAGGACCCTGCGCTGATCCATCCTTCGCTGCATCCAATCCTGGCCTTCTTGGCTTTGGCTACCTCTTGCAAGATCCACACTCGACCGAACCAGGGCTTGCTCATCAACAACTTGAGTCTAAATTGTTGACTGATTCCGTCACTCTCATGTCCTCCTAGAATGTACGTTTGAGCCTTCTCCCAGACATCGGACCATCTAGGATCGCCATATGACCAGTTCCTCCATGCGCCCGGAGGAACTCTCGCCTCAAACTCTTTGAGTGCCGATATCAGGTGACTGAGCTCATACGTGACGTATCCAAGCCAGACGAGAACTTGATGAGCGCGACTGTATATGCGACCCATACATCCGACCTGATGTCCACGTTCTCGTATATTGTTCTGGTCGATGCAGATAGCATCGATCCAGAGTATCCGATCTTCATCCTTGTGCCTCAAATGCTGGAGCGCCTCGGATAAATTTTCAGTGATGAAAAGAACCTTCTCATTCGCCATGACCGTGCCGGCCAAACGATTACTTCCCCAGCAATATGAAAGCGCTTCGTACGGGATAAGACTGTTTTCGTCATCCAGGTACGCTTGGAAGACGTGGCACCTGATTGGACCAATTCCTGCTTCGAGCCTCAGCAAGCGAAAGCCTGGCCGATCTAGGTCGAAAGCTTCGTATTCAAAGTAGCTCGCGATCGGAAACTCAGCAGCAAGTTTTATAGGGTCGATGCGATGTACCAAGCAAGTAACATATGAGGCGACGACTTCGCAAACCTCGTTTGAGGGTAGCTCTTGTTGCTTATCGCCGGAACAACTTGCGATACCAGAAACGACCATGAACGGACGAGACTTCATGTTCGCTGCAGCAGTTTCGAAACAAAGAATTCCATTGCCAGCTCCAATATATTCCATGAGAGCTGGATCTTTCAACCCTTGTTCTGAAGACGCAATCACGCCGCCGAAAGCCTTGGGCTGACGCTGAGAAGCAGACCCTCTCCGAGACTGATAATTCAAAACGGGTTTCTCAGGAGTGTCTTGGGTTTTGTCGATTTTTTCAGGACCCAATAGCTGGATGTCGTCCTGCTCCCCGTTCCCACCTGTACATGCGGTGGGATGCGATATCCTGGTCAGCCTATATTGTTCAAGGCGCCGTAGCCAGTCATTGCGCCCATTGTGGTTCCTGACATCATTGGTGGCCATCAAAACAGCTCCAGGAAGGCGCCGCGATTGGCCGGTCATGAAGAGGCGTTTCCGTTTTGTCGTCTCCTGATGATCGAAATAAACGATGCCAGCTTGCATGTCTGATCCAAGTCCAACGACGACATCACCAACTCGGACGTCCCCATTTCGCGGCACAGTGGCATCGGCACTTACTAAGAAGCCTGCTCGTATGGACGGAACTTCTTGCAGTAAACCATTGACAATGTCTCCAGCAGGGCTTTGTGAAGTCGTGTTGTGAGCCAAGCTCGCTGCTACAACGTTGTGAGGCCCAACCCTGCCAAGTGTGTAGACAATTTCCGAAGACGTGGACGTGTAATGATGAAAAATTTCGTCCAAGAAACGAGTGGCTATCATGTGATGATCAAGTGAGGACAGAATCCAGGCAATGTGATAGCGGTGCAATTCCATCGTACAGTGACGTTGTAAACTCAGTCCTTAGGTGGTCCTGAAAATTGATGGGAAACTCATACGTACGGAAGCATACTTGGTGTTGGGAAACGGTGGGTTCTTGAACTGCCGTGAACGACAACGTGACGGAACGTGGTCAAAGTATGCCTGCATGGTAGCGCCAAAGTGTCAAAACGTCAGCTGATACCATGCAGTCTGCATAGCCACAAGAATGGAGATTTATGAACTCGGGCAAGCAAATAGCTTTACGCCACGTTATTTTGGGGCAATGAGACACGGGCGTAAGGCAGAATGTACCTCTGCTGCGTGTACTAAACAGTTTGTTAATTGGTTTTGGCTGTGACGCACGAGGTGCAGGAGAATTTTAGACAACTGCAATAAAGATTCACCATCACGACATTAGGCTCTTGCGAGCTGCGAATTTGAGGCAACAAGGGAGGTGGAGTAAAGTAGTCGAGAACTGCGAAAGCCTTGCGCTTGAGGGAACTCTTGCCCTAGCCTGCTGGGGCAAAACTAAGTAGGGTAGATGTATCCTCGCATTCTCTTCATCCCAGCCAAAGATGAAACGCCGTATATCAATGCTTTCACAAGTTTCCTTCATTAAGGCATCTCCTAACCGACGGGTCCCCGCTATGAGTGAGTAATCAACCAATACACAAAAGCGCCTACCCAATCTGACTAACCCCACGTCCCACCGCCGCCCCCGGACCTGCCCGTCTTCCGCTGGGCGCTGAGCCTCCAATCGTCCTCGCCGGCGTACTTGTTGTACAGGGGCTGGATGCGCTCGGCCTGCTTGCGCTTGCTGAGGCGGTCCGAGGGCGCGACCTTGAAGAAGGTGGGGGCCGCCTGGACGAGCCACTTGGGCTCGATGCCCGTCGTGCAGTGCATGTACTCCTTGGTGGTCAGCACGAGCGTGTGGTAGATGACCCACTCGGCCTGCTTGCCGAACAGCGCCGAGCTCGGGTGCAGGTAGACCGGCGTACCCTCGATGAGCGTCTTGTAGCCCTCCTGCGGGTCCTTGCGCGCCGAGTTGCGGAAAAAGCCCGCGCAGAGCGCCTGCCGGACCTTTTGGGTGTCGCGCCCGCACGATACGATGGGGTGCCGGTACCGCTCCATGATTTTTATGATTTGTTCGCGGACATCCCTTGCGCGCTTCATGGACCGCGCTTGTATGAAATTCTCGAAACACCAGGGTGCCGAATAGCCGCTTTGTTTCCATGCGTTGTAGACGTTAAGTAGAGTAAGATGATCGCCATGTGGATCGTGGAATTTGGCTTTCTTCTGGTCGGCTTGTTGTTGCTTCTCCTTTGGGCGATAGAAAACCGTAGGGATGTTCAGCATGGCGACGATGCTCAGAATTTCGTCAGAGCAGCCAAGATCGGTCGCCGCAAGAAGAACCTTTGCCAGGGAAGGTTCCATGGGGAAGTCGGCCATCTTGCGGCCAAGTCGCGTAAGAAGACCCTCGTCATCCTGGAAGAACTGATGTCAGCACCGTTTCTCTAATAGGTAAAAAGGCGGATAATCGGGTGCCGAGATATGCTAGAATGCCTCTCACAATCCCTTCAAAAGGAACCTCTGCTTATGCACTACAATACTAGAGCTGAAAGATGACGTTGGAAGTTACTTACAAGAGCCGAAAGGGCGTAAAGTTCTTCGAGGGCTGTCAACATCGTATTGGTAGGTGGAGGGTCCATGAAGTCGAAGTGGATGAGATCGTTGATGCCCATCGCTTTGAGCATCAAAATGGTGGTGGATAGGTTTTGACGCTGGATTTCCGGGATCGTGGTCGGTAGCATCTCCGTCTGGAAAGCTGCTTCCGTGTAAAGCCTGAAGCATTTTCCGGGACCCGTCCGTCCAGCACGACCAGCACGTTGGTTCGCTTGGGCCTGAGAGATCGGCGTCACCACCAGGGAATCCATCCCCAGTTTCGGATCTACAAATCGAGTCAGCAACTACTTCCTTTTGAGTTGATTCAGGAGCAAAATAGGCAAAATAGGGGCCCATGGCCTGTTCCCTGAAAATTCACTTACCGTATGCGTTCTGCTTCACGAAACCCGGGTCTGTCAAGGAGATGTCAGCGCAATTCACTCTCATAAGTTGACAAAAGCTTTCAACCTTGCCCTACAGGGACGACGTGTTTGGCACGATCCTTCCCACGGGGCCTGGGGAATATACTTACCGATCACGTAGTAAATATGATCAATCGTGATGGACGTTTCCGCGATATTCGTTGCCAGAACCACCTTGCGGCTCCCAGGGGGCGCAGGTTCAAAGATCCTGGACTGCATCTCGTTTGGAAGCGCAGAATAGATGGGCAATATGATGAGCTCGGGGACGTTGGGACCCAAGGCTTTCATGCGCTCGAACAAGATCTCGCACGCGGTGTCGATCTCTTCCTGTCCTGTAAGAAACAGCAAGATGTCGCCTGCAGGTTCGGTGAGGTGTATCTGCATCACTGTCACGAGGGCTGCGTCGAGGTAGTCGCTTTCCGGCTCCCTGGAGTAAAGGATCTCGACCGGGAACGTTCTTCCCGGGATGGTAAAGATGGGACACTCGTTAAAATAAGCCGAGAACTTTTCGGCGTCCAATGTCGCCGACGTCACGATGATCTTCAGGTCAGGCCTCCTGTGCTTCAGTGTCTTCTTCAGGAGCCCGAAAAGGACGTCGGTTGCTATAGTACGCTCGTGGGCCTCGTCGAGCATGATAACCGAGTATCTCTTCAAATCGGGGTCCACCAGGATTTCGCGCTGCAGCATACCGTCCGTCATGTACTTGATCTTGGTGGCAGGGCTTGTGCAGTCCTCGAACCGGATCGTATACCCAACTTCCTGTCCAAGTTGGACGCCGACCTCCTCAGCGACACGTTTTGCAACAGACATGGCGGCTACTCGACGTGGTTGCGTACATCCGATGACGCCGTTTTCGGTAAATCCAGCCTCAGCCAGGTACTGCGTCAACTGCGTCGTCTTTCCAGAACCAGTCTCTCCTACGACGATGAGGATTTGGTTCTGCCTAACAGCATCGATGAGCTGATTCCTGAAGGCGAAGACCGGGAGGCTTTCGCGCTGTTGCTTGATAGACATGGTCGTACGTTTACCGAAAGACTGGTCCTTTGGTGCTATGGCACGTTTCCATTCCGGAACGGCTTCAGGTTTCGTCGTGTTCGCCTTGGCATTGCGCAGGTCGCTGGCAAATCTCCTCTGGTCTGGATTTGCCATTGGGTCTTGCCACTGCTGAGAGAGATCCGTCTTCGACTCTTTCTCTGCCTCTTCGACTTCTTGTTGGCGTAATTCCTTCCGTTCCTTCGCCAGCGCGGTGCCCGACATGGCAGCACGATTCAGAGACCCATCAGGAGCCTTCACTACTCTGATCGGCGAGAGCTCCAATGACTGTTTCGTCTGACCAGTCAGGAAAGGGGGCTCTTCTTCTCGAACTTCGATATCGACCTCTTCCTCCAGCTCCATCTCGGCCTCTCCTCGCAAAGTTGCGTTATAATCCTCTTCAAGATCAGGATAATCCGATGCCTTGGCGACCCCAGAGGCGATAAGTTGGCGAATCTCCCACCGTTCGGGAGATGTCATCCTCTTCTTGTGTGGTCTGGGCTGGCTGGCATAATCAGAAAGTGACTGCAGGTTGGTGTCTGTATCGTCCTTGAAGCCATTCCTACCGCGGCCACCAAGGCTCTCCATGTTGGCGCCCGTCATGATGCGAGCTTGTGGTGCAAGGTCCATGCCTGTCTCCTGATCGACGTCTTTCATAGATAACCCTATCCTGTTCGGTTCGACCTTGACAACTTTAACCTTGACGTTCTGACCTCTTGTGAGAAGGTCTGATGGGTGATTGACTCTTTGGCCTTGGACCAGATTTGAAATATGGACCATGCCGTCCACCTTGCCTCGGACACCGTGTAAGTTGACGAAAGCACCAAAGTCCTTGACGCCCGTGACATGACCGTCGTAGACCTTGTATAACACCGGCGAGTCATCCATCTCTGGTTCGGGGGCGCGGCGAAGCCTGTCGTCGTCATCATCATCATCCCGTCTCCTGCGCTCTCTGCGGTCCGACTTGTAATGGTCGACGTCGTCGTAGTCGTCGTCCCGCCTCCTCCTCCGTTCCTTACGCGCTTTACGATATTCGTAGCCATCGTCTTCGCCATTGTGGTCCCTGTCCCTGTCCCTGCGCTCCCGAGAGCGGTACCTCTCTTTCCTCCGATGTCTTGAATCCGACGCGTCGACCCCATCGGGACTCCTGCTACGTTTCCGCGATGATCTCTCGGTTTGCGGGTGTGCGTCGCGCGCCTTGCCCTCGAGGCCTTCTAATAGCGCAAGGGTATCGTCTATAGCATCTCCATCTTCTTGCGCGGGTACCTCCCGATCCGGGATACTGAGGCCCTTGAAAATAGACTCCTTCTCCTGCTGCGTCCGGGTCGACCGGTCCTCTGGTTCGGCCGCTCCGTTCTGGGCGTTTTTGAACTTGGGATGCATCGTCGTCACTAAGCGGTCGATACTGTCGTACAGACTGTCGGGCCAGGTGGCGCCACCCATCTCGGCCAACTTGGCCTTCCATTCGGAAAAGCTGCATCCTAATCGTTGGAAGATAACGAACTCGGCAAGGGTCTTTTCGGATATGCCAAGATGGTTTTGCAGTTCGGAGGTGACTTTGGAAACGAGCGATAGGAGCTCGAGCTCCTCGAGATCGTCCATGGCTGTAGTGTCAATGGGTGTTGCAGCTGGTAGAGGATGTGTGGTGATTCGGCGGCGGCGAAGTTGATAATAATTTGATAAGTTTGATTTACCGATGGGATTTTAGCTATCTACAGTACAGCACGTAGGTCGCGCCACTCCACATTAAACCTTCCAGGTTGAAAGACGTAAAATCACAGTCCGAGCTACTTCTGTGGGTATTATTACTTCGACTTGAGTCACATAAAACAAGAGTATAAAACATGCCGAATTTGGGATTGCTCGCAAGGTATTTAACTTAAGAATCTCTGTGAATCCGTCAGTTGCTCAATTTAAAAACAGCTACATTTAACTACTTACATAGTGTATAGTGGAAGAAGAATCTTATACTCTGTACTGAGTAATACACCAAGTCAACTATGGGATTCGCAAATGGGCCACCAATGAGACGGTTGGAAGCTTTTCTCGGCTGCCTAAGAAACGGTGCACTGCACATATGTGATGTACTTTATCCTGCCAGGTACATACAACCAACTGGCTCCATCATCTTAGGTACCTACGTACAAGTACCTACGCATTTAAACGGTACTACTTAGTACTAGGTTGTGTAGGTTACCATAGAACGGGAGTTCAGGGCTGATGTGGTCCCTGCCCCAGACTTTTTGTTGTGCAGCTTCCCGACCACGCTAACATCAGCCCCCACGGTTCCTTTCCAACTTGGGTAAGTAACCTACCCGCCAAAAGACGTCAGCTGGTTCGCCTGCTTTTGCTGCCTTGAAAGTTCCCTCAAGTTCGTCATTCCCCCCCCTTGTCAATCAATACCTACTGTAAGTATGACCTAAGACCACTTTCCCTCCACTCAACTCGTCCCATCACCAGCATCGCCAGTTCTTTCCATCTACTATATAATCTGTCGCGATATCGCATCCACGCTTCAATTACAGAACCCATAACCGTCACCACGCCGACATGTACGCCTCGGACATCTTCCTCGGTTTCCTGGCCGTCCTATTCCCACCTCTACCCGGTACGTCATCCACTGCGGGGCCCGCCCTCTTTTCTACCTGCTCGTCTGCTGCCTGCGTTACCTGGCTCAAGGCATCGAGCGCGACGGAGTGGACACAATCACAGGCTACAAACCCGGCGTTTGAGCGGCTTCCACGAAACAGGTAGACTTCGCAGTTTCAAAGCTGACCGACATACGTGAACAGTCTGGGTAAAGAGGGGTCTCTGCTCCGTCGACTCGCTGCTCAACATACTACTCTTCATGCTCGGTTACGTACGCCACCCCTGTCCGCCCACCTACCATTTCCTCGGTCGCGTCCCCCACGTCCCGCCGACCAACTAACCGGACAACAGATCCCCGGCCTCATACACGCCTGGTACATCATCGCCAAGTTCCCCGACGAGGATTACGAGTACGAGGGCCTGCCGCAGGACGCCGAGGGCGGTCGCGTGACGTACATCATCGTGCAGTCGGATGGTTCGCGGCGACCAGAACAGCAGCAGCCCAAGCCGCAGCACCAGGGCGGCATGGACTACGGCACCACCAACACCGGCGGCGTCTCGTCCTCCTCGACGGTGTCTCCCCAGCAGAACGGTAGCGAGGGCAGCAATAACAGTCACCCGCCTCCCACGTACGCCGAGGCCGTCAAGGGCGACCACAAGGTCCAGACGCAGGACTGATTGAGTAGGCTCTTGCAATGAAGCTTCGGCGAGGTTTGAGTAGCGGTTTTGTTGAACGGCGGGTTGCCCATGAGATGTACGAATAGGCGCTGTGGCGGTCCGCTCTGCTTGCTTGTGTTACGAGCACCACGTATTTCTGTACGAGTTTTGGTATTTCACGGTGATCTGAATGACTATAGGTCACGTGTTCCGTAGTGAGCTACAGATGGCGAAGCGAATTCGCATGCGATATCCTAAAATGCGACAGGTGTCGCATAACCTATGAATCAAGCTGAATAAGCCGTTCCGTATCTTGGATTTTGTCGTCACAGCATGTACAGTGCCCAAGCAGAAAAGTGCAATTCAGCAACACGGTGTTCTACTTTACTCGTAGTAATCTGTAGGTCCCCAGCGCAAACCAAAGTCCCTACAATCAGTCTTGCGGTC
This sequence comes from Monosporascus sp. 5C6A, assembly GCA_004155035.1. Lineage (NCBI taxonomy): Eukaryota > Fungi > Ascomycota > Sordariomycetes > Xylariales > Monosporascus > Monosporascus sp. 5C6A. The sequence continues at coordinate 78,014 of QJOB01000283.1, forward strand.
CTTCCCATAAGGATATCGAGAACCGCCCCCCCCCAC
>QJOB01000284.1:0-77873 GCA_004155035.1 Monosporascus sp. 5C6A
TGGGTAAATTCAGGAAGTGGGTAAATTCAGGAAGTGGGTAAATTCAGGAAGTGGGTAAATTCAGGAAGTGGGTAAATTCAGGAAGTGGGTACTAGACACTAGTGGACATTGCTTCCAGCCACGTCCGGTATTGCTTTCTCCTTGTTACAGTTGCTCTTTCGTGTGTTGAAGGAGGCTTTACTACCTTCTCCTTTAGCTAGGACCTTTGGAGGCCAACTTGATAATATATCTTCTTTGGTTGCAAACGCTTCAGTGTGTGATGTCGGCGTCTCATACCAGGGAAGGAATGTGCAAAGCTCGCCTCAAGCTTGCGGGCGAGGGGAGGAGCCGGCCCGACCCCCGCGAGTATTCCTGTGACCTGCTGTGCCACGTCGCGCTCGACGAGACGCTGGAAATCCTCTGGAGGCTCGGGTCCGGCATGGAGCACCACGAGTGCACTGCAGGGCCCGGGTTCGTATCTGTGCTTCCTGTCAGATCTAGAGTGCCGAAAAAAATGTGAGACCCCGCACTATGACGGGACTCTACTAGATATCATACTTCCTAGCTTGGGCGGGGAAGGGCGCGATAAGTGCGCAGGCAGTATGACGATGATGGGGACGAGCTGAGTATAGAGCTGGGTAATGTTAACTTTGGCTCATCCAAGCAACTTGGCACCTCCCACTTTGGTCCGAGGCTGATGTAAGTATCGCTTCTACTTGAAAAGGTTTGTTGCAATTATGTAAGGACTATAGCGCGTCGACTATTATTGGACATCCTACCCGATAAGATTCGTGTGTAAGGGGGGATGGCAACTATTGTTAAAGATAGGTTTATACCCGCTAAAACCGGGCTCAGTGATCGGCATTGAGGGTTTGGGGCTTATATAACTCTGTGTACACAAACGGGTGGGCCGTCTAATTACCCCTATCCCAACAACTGCCATCTAGGACCACGGCTAGCAATCACAGGTGTTTTCTTGAAATTTTCAGTATAAATTGCGCCATGCCTTAAGATTCTGATTCTTCTCCCATTTGTGGAGTGCTAAGGGGCAGTACACGATCGGGTTCCGACACCTTTTCGGCTTGTTGGATTCGTGCTGGCTTGAGAAGTCGCCTCCCCTTAGTTTCTTCACGTAACCAAAATTGGGTAGAAGGCGGAAGCATATAAATTGCTTAGGGTAATCATGGTTCCAGATCTCAATCATCGCGTCAAACTCATGGTAATCGCTTGCTGGCATATTACTATTAAAACGCATACTCAATGCCTGTTACTGGAAGCTAGTAACAACTCGGAATACAGCCGAAGAACTGGTACTAAAATATGCTAAGCGTTTAGGTTATATTCTAGAAGTGAATTTTAATATAAATTAAGTTAGGGGAAAATAAGAAAAACGACAATAGGATTATAAAGTTGCAGCTTTATTTCAGAACTGTACTAGCAGTTTTCTGGCTTTTTCATACCTAACGTTGCAGTTCCCGATATCTCTCAAGCAGTTCCTAAAAGTTCCCACGTTCCCATAACAGCTAAATAATAATTGCTTTTTCCTTTTATTTTTAAGTTTTCTTGGTACCATTCTAAGTATTAATCGTTATACGTTTACATATTTTTATAGACACTATGTAACACCGCTTTATCCCTGGCCGCCACACTGGCCATATAGCGCCGCTCAGTTTGACGACGACAGGTTGGTCGTTTCCGTCATTGCCGTTGTACTCGCCTTCTTCAAGACCTTGACGACGGCCATGTCGTGCGAGGCAAGGCTAAAGCTGACGCTGCTGCCGCTCCCCGTCCTCCCCGTCCACAGTTCTGTCCAGCTGTAGGTGCCAGACCCGAGGCCGGGTACATCCTTGAAGTTGACCGACAGCGTCTGGGCGCCGCTAGCGGCAACCAGACCAATGACGACGCCGTCGCTCAGCGGGCCCGCCCAATAAGGGTAGAGCTGCCCGTTGACGGGGGCCGGAGAGCCCGGGGGACGGAAGTATCCGGCAGCCTTGCCAAGCGGGTCTTGGTTGATAGCGATGATGGCCTATTTAGCAGAGTGAAAGTGTGTTAACGGCCAGGGTTGAGAGGGAGGGCCATGTGGAAACAAGCTGATATGTTCGCCTTACTTAAGTTGGGAGAGGGGCGAGGCGAAAAAAGAAAGAGAGGAACTGCAACATACCTTGTTTTTAATAATATTTAGCGATGAGGCCTTGATCTTGCTGAGGTCGGTGCCGAGAATGATAGGCGACTTGGCAATAGCCCAAATTCCGAAATGGGTGCGTTCCTCGGCCTCACTCAATCCACCATTGCCGATTTCCTGCGAGAGAAGACGAGACAGTACGTGTTAGCCCAAGGAGGAGGAAACCGAGAGAAAGTGGGTAAGCCCCCGGTACCGACACAGCTAGCCTATGGGCAGGCCGATTTATGGAGGAGTGGGTCATATTTACCATCATGTCTAGGTCGTTGAAGCCACCGGGGCCAGCGTACTGGGCTATGTTGCCGGCGACAGAGGCAATGCTCACAACGGAGTTCCAGTTGTTCTGGATATCGCCAGACATACGCCACGAGTTGCCAAAATTGGTACCCCAAGTCCACACGCTATCCCGGCCCCACGAGCACAGAGAGTACAGAATAGGCCGGCCCGAGTTGGCCAAGGCATTACGCATAGTGCCGTAGTAACCACTGACATTTCTGCCTGGGGTCCAGCACGTCTGAGGGACGCCATTGTCGCAGGGTAGATAGCAGGCATCGTACTTCCAGTAGTCGACGCCCCACGAGGCCAGTAGCCGAGCATCTTGGGCCTCGCGGCCCTGACTGCCGGGATAGCCAGCGCAGGTCATGATACCGGCGTCACCGTACAGGCCGAACTTGAGGCCTTGGGCATGGATTTGATCCGCGACGGCCTTGATGCCGTTAGGCCACTTGCTCGGGTCGGGAACCAAGTTGCCCGAGCCGTCACGGGACTTGGTGCTCCAACAGTCGTCGATATTGACGTAGACGTAGCCTAAGTCCTTCAGGCCGAGCGACTGGAACTGGCTGGCCGTGTTAAGGGCATATCTGGCGGTGGCCGCGTTGCACCCAGCGGTATTCTGGGCAAGCGCATCAGTCAGCCTTGCGGGGACGATCAAGACGGGGCGGCCTGGCCGCTTATACCCAGCTGTTCCAGCCCAGAGCGGGCGTCCTGCCGAGTCCGTTGTCGAGGCGGGACGTGATGCGGCGGGGGCGGACGGGGAGGTCGGGGCTCGGTGCTGCGCTGGCCAGGACGGCCAGCGTGGCCGGGAGCAGCAGCAGCTCGGAGCGCATGATGGGCAGCAAGAGAACCGGCCGGCGTTCAGTGAGTCACGGGCGTGGCTTTCGAACCTGCAGTGACGCTGTCTGGCTGGATCTGTCTCGAGAACTGGAAGCGGAGGAACAGTTATATAGGCGCTGGTGGACGTGGACGACGTGCATGGGCACATCCTTGTAATCCAGGCCGTCCTCCGCGGGCGTGTGGATAGTAATATCGTCCGGTTGGCTCCGGCATGGCCAAAAAGGGAAAACGGAGAGTTTGGCGGCGCGGCGCGGTCTCCGCTTAGGAGCAAGTAATCACATCCATCGGCTGCCGGGTGCTTTGAACTGGGGTTGTTTTGAACACTCTGCTATCCTGCACGCCTGTCGATAGCAGCATGTGGATTGTGAGGCGCAGGGCTCGGTCGATGAGGATGCCTGTGGCGTGGCGGGAACCTAATAAATTTTCCCGCCGGGCTTGTTCGCTCCGGTTGGTAAAAGTGGCGATGGGTCCGGTGGATGGTTGGTGGACTGGTGAGGCCTGCAAAAGCCGGCTCCCACCCGGCGGCTCCCAATTCCCGAGCAAATGCACCCTCTCGGAGAAGACGAGCCCGGTTTCGGGTCCTAGGCGTCCCCTCACCCAGACGTGTCTAGCTTTCAATTCGTCGGGCATAGGTCACTAGTCATCCGCGGTTGGCGCGGTAGGCTAGCAACGAATGGTTTCCGCGATCGGGAAGGGTCCTGAAATCGGCCCACGCCAGCCACAAGCATCAGCCGGTCAACCACCGCCCGAACATGTGGGCTCGAGCGGGTTCTGACTGGGCAAAGGCCCTCATTCTGGGCGCCGTAATGGTGCGGATAGCATTTTCTTAGGATGGGATCCAAGCCCAATCAAATCATAGAGTGCTATTCTAAGTTTGGTGCGAACGCTTGACTGCGATTGGTTCATGACGATTGGCCTCATTCCTACGCTCAACATGCAAGAAGGAACTTCCTATTAAATGTGGCCGGGTCATGGACACAAAAATTCACGCAACCCACCAGGTGGTAGACACAATATTTCACAATGTCACAAATGAACCAAAGGCTTTACAGGTAGTTCTAATACCAAAAAAGATATACGGAAAAAACAGAAAAGAGCCGAATAAAAAAAAGAAAAATCGAACAGAACGTGGAATATCCATTTCATGTCTGTTGCAATTAATCAGTTATTGTTAAAGGAATCATTGGACGGTTATTTGAAAGTGCGCGAGTTTTTGGGTCAATGACCTGGTGACGTAGGAATAGATGCACGCCAATGTGACTCGAACCTTATCCCGTTGAAATCGTGGGGACGTCACAACGTCACCAACCGACAGCCCTGACAAACGAGGGATAGAAGCGCAGGCTAAGCCAATACAAAGATTCCATTCCGGCGGACAACGGCCCGCGGGGTTTTCCGCGGGTGCCGTTGACCTGTGCTGAGGTAAGTTTCGGCTTGCGCATCTCCTGCTGTCAAGGAATATGCGCGCCCCTTTCGAGAAGCTGGAGAACAATGCCTATATCCCTCGCGGTACTCCTGGCCACGGCTTCGATGGCTGCCTGGACGTGACCATTTGGGATGGCACCCAGTACACGGCGTCCAAGCAGGCTGTTGATATCCTGCAGGCCATGGTTGAAGAGATCCCAGGACCCGGATCAGCTGGCCGAGCTTCTCGCGGCTGATCCAACTACCTTAGTGGCCAGAGCGACTACACCGAGGGTCTGTGGGCTCTCGCTTTCCAGTGAACACCATATGGGGCCGATTCGACGCCCCGCGACCGCATTCTCTCTACATTTACGCCCGGCTACCCCCTCAAGGTCCAGACCGACTCCCTGGCCACCAAGGTGTTTTTCAGCATCACGGAGGCAACACCGAGAGCCATTGGCCTCGAGTTCCTCGAGGGCAAGCGCGTCTACAAGGGCGACCTTGGCTGCCTGTGCACTATGTACGCCAAGAACGAGGCTGTCGTCTCGGGCGGTGCCTTCAACACCCCCAGCTCCTCATGCTTTCAGGTATCAGTGCCGCTGACGAGCTGACGCCTCTTGGCATCCCCGTCATGGTCTGTCTTCCCGGCGTGGGCAAGAACATGCAAGACCACAACGAGACTGCTATTGTGGGCGAGGTTGCTTGGGACATCACCTTCGACTCCCCCAATGGCTCGGCGCCTCCCGCCTGCACCCGCGGCGTCATGCCTGACCCCCGTTACGACCGGTAGCCGCAGAGCGAGGGTCCAAACACCCACGCCGGCCTCAACACCAATTCCTCCACGCCCAAGTCCAACCACGCCGTTGGCGGCGAGCTCGACCTGCACGCTTTCTCCGGCCACTTCACCTTCCTCGGCTTCTGGCCCGCTACGACCAAACAGACCTGGATCGACCCGCCCAACACATGGGATATCATGACGATCAAAGATCTACCCGCAGAATAAGAACGGCACCGACGCCCTCCGTAGCGATGACCTTACTGACACCCCCGAAACCGACTTCCGCAACTTGACACAAGGTGCCGACGTCGACGTACCCGCCATGAAGGAAATGATTGCCTGGGGCCGGCGCGCCCTGCTCATCCGACGAGGACTGGATCCGCTCACAGTTGTTTGGCCGTCACGTTACCGGTACCTGCAAGATCCGCGGTGCTAATGACGACGCCATGGCCGTCCTCGACTCCACTTCAAGGTCCGCAGCACCGAAGGCCGCCGTGTCGTCGACGTCAGCGTCTTTCCCCGCCAGCCTAGCTGGTTCCCAGTTATCTGAGCAGCGACTTTTTATAAACTCCTAACTGACCAGCGTGTGTGGCTGTTTCTCAGCAATGCTTATGCCCCGTGTCGTGATACTCGTGGGCTTCACTGCGCATATATTCTCCCACCACAGACGAGTTCGCTTACCACTAGTTGATTGTGTGCTGCCGAACGCTGACCAGGGTGGCCTGTATGGGACGAACTGTAGCAAGCATCCAGCGCGGGTCACTGCATTCCTCCGAGCCTAACCTATTGTATAAGAAAAACCAAAGCGGAGACGTGGAAGGACGAAGTCGACTATGAACCAGCACACTGCCAGATCGACTGAGGGGCGCTTTTATGGTGCTCGCACGCCTGCCATTATTCGCGAACTGTAGCTTTCCAGCAGACTTGACCGCTTACGAGTTCGATACTGCAAGTGACAGAGCTGGTGCCTCAAGAGCAACAAGACTTTCTCTGCTGAGCCCTCCGGTACTGTTATTGTACATGGCAAGTAGAGCTTATGCTGACGCCTACCTCTTGTGTAGCCATGTAATTACACGCAATCTTGAAATATGGCGAGCAATGATACACATCGACATATACCCTTCAAATCACCAGACTATACTCGATACTCACCATATATGTACATTGAAAATTTTTTGTCCCCTATCAAATACCTAGGCTACTCATCGGCCATCTCCCTCCTCTGGATCCTTTCCTTCCTCATAAACACTGCGATTACGAATCGTTGGAGAACTTGCATGTTCCCTGCGAGCAGCACGTAGCGCCGCTCCATCCCTGACTACCACACTGGTCATACGGCGCCGCACAGTTTGACTACGGTGGGTTGATCATCGTCGCCGTCGCCGCCGTACTCGTCGGCTGCGTCAATCAACTGCCGCTGCCGAACTGCCACCAGTTGAAGTTAAACCCGCTGCCGGTGAAGCGGAAGAACAGGTCCTGGGTCCCCGTGGCGCCGCTGACGGAACAGTTGATGGTGCTCCACGTCTGCGCCCCGCCCGTGCTGGGAACGGAGCAGGTGCCGACGAGCCTACCGGTAATACTGCCCAGACGCAGCTCGATCTTGCCGCCGCTGCTCGTCGACGCCACGCGGGCGCTGAAGGACGTAGCACCAGTGCCGAAGGCAACGCCCCTGACCTTGATGTAGTCCCCGTCACTAATGGAGGTGACGTCCATGCCGCCCTCTCTGCAGACCTCCGTCTTGATGCCCGAGGAGTAGGCCATCGTCTCGGCCTCCTGGCGCACGTACGGATCGAGAGTGCCGAGCTGGGGCGGGCCGGATGTGGACATTTTGATGGTGGGGATAGTGCCATCGGAGTTATACACGAAGCGCTCCACGGCGACTGAACGAGTGTAGCCGCTCCCGCCGGGGAGTGCGCCGTTGTGGTAGAAGAAATAGGAATTGCCCTTGTAGTCAATGATGCTCGGATGGTTGGTGAAGCTCCTGCCCTCGGTAGCCATAATAAGGCCACGATATGTCCAGGGGCCAGTAACGCTGGGACCAGTCGCGTAGCGAATGTCCTCGGAGCAGCAATTGGCGGCGTAGATCATGTAGTACAGGCCATTGCGCTTATACAGCCACGGTCCCTCCTCGAATGCGGTGGCCCTGTTGTTTGAACCACTACGCCGGCTACCGAAACCAGCTGTGGTGAGCGGGACATTGACTATGCCGCCAGTGTACGAGATCATGTCGGAGTTCAGCTTGACATAAGATAGGTTCGGATTGCCCCAGTACAAGTATGCCTGGCCGTCATCGTCGATCCAGACTGTAGGGTCGATCTCGTTGTTATCGACGAGGGGTTTCCCCAAAGCGTCCGTGTAAGGGCCCTCGATCTTATCGCTCACTGCGACGCCGATAGCCATGGAGCCCGTATTGCGGCGTACAGGGACGTAGAAGTAGAACTTGCCGTTTCGATTGATGACCTGGCCAGCCCAAGCGTTGGCATTGGCCCATCTGAACGTTGAAAGACCCATGGGGGACCCGTGATCCTGCCAGTTCTGCATGTCGGACGTCGAGAAGAGGTGCCAGTCCTTCATGTTGAACGTCGTGGAACCATCCTCATCATGGCCAGTGAACAGATAAATGCGGTTGTTGTACACAAGCGGCGCAGGATCCGCTGTGTACAGCGCCTGCGCAAGCGGGTTGTCGGCTCTGGCAACACCAACGCCGTCCAGCAGTCTGAGTGCACCCAAGAACAGCAGGGCTTGGGACACGACTGTGATGCTCTTAGGCATCGACCAGAACCGGAAGGCTCTCATGATGGCGACTCTCCAGTTCGGTCGTCGTCTGGTGGTGACACCTGAGGTTGTCCCTAATTGAGAATAGACACATCACCAGGACGGCGTCAAGTTGTCGACCAAATTAGCCGTCCTCGGCGGCGAGATCTTGCCTGTACTTAAGCGTCCCAGCCATCGCAAGGGGAGTCACCTCTTGCTGGGTACTACTGGTGATGGCTGTCCGTTCTCGCGTGCACCGGATTGGTGCGCTTGGTGCACCTTCTGCGGCGGATATTTCGCTTCAATAAGGGTTTTTCCGTCTGGAGAGAGACGGGTCGTTTAGCCCCTTTTGGTGCAACGGATTGGTTGCCCCGATTAATGGCGAATTTTCCACCAGCAAACGGAGCAAACTTTGGATAATTGCGTCGTACTTGCAATCGCGCACACCGGATGTTTTCGATGGTAATTGCGGTTCTGCGAACCCCTGGGAAAGATGTTCTTAAATTCACTGAGCCGTCTCCGGCTTCAGGTGATTTTTGTAACAAGTTCCATTAGAAGGTGTTTGATCTCCTTCGGATATAAGCCCAAGGATAATGATCCTTGTTCGCCACGTGATATAGGGGAAGAGACGAGGTGGGGCAAGGCTGAGTCCTTCGGTACGAGACCTGCCCGACCACTGCAGTGTGCTAGACCTTCGTGATTTTCTTCGGTAGGACCTGTATGCCATTTTCCCAAGCCGGCGGATCCCAGCCTTGGTTTGACGGTTACTATGGATAAGCCGCTTCACGAACTCGACCCCGATGGTGACATTATCCTTGTTCTCCGCCGCCCAAACGCGCCATTTGCAATCTGGGAAGAAAGGGGGGAAGACTTCAGTGAGTCTCTTCCAAATTAAAGGAACATTAGGCCCATAGCAGTCTCAGAAGCACTCTCGCCCGTAACCGGCCCGGAACCCGAGTATGTCCCGCCCGCATCTGTCGATAATGATCTTGAAGCCGAGCCAGCACCTGTCGCCGATGATCTTGAAGCCGAGCCTGCCAATGTCAAGCCGGAATTCGTCGCTGATGCTAGTTTCGAGCCCAATTTCGCCAATTCCGAAACCCTTAACGCCGACCGTACAAAATGGCCGGAAGTACAGTTCCGATTGTCTTCGAGGCACTTGGTTTTGGCTTCTCCATTCTTCAAGAAGGCCCTGGGAGGTCCCTGGAAAGAAGGTCATTCGGTTACGTCCGACGGTTGTCGCTACATACACACTGAGGAGTGGGATCCCAATGCCCTGCTTGTCTTAATGCAGATTATTCACGGTCGTAATTGGGGCATCCCTAGGTCTGTTAGCCTCGAGATGCTTGCGAAGATCGCCGTGCTCGTGGACTATTACAAGTGCCACGAAGCGGTATATATCTTTTCCGAAATCTGGATCAAGTCATTAGAAAATGAAGTAGCCACGGAATTCAACAGAGACCTTATTTTATGGCTCGTCATCTCTCGGGTGTTTAGCCACGCTGACATATTCACGGTTACGACAAGAACAGCTATGCGGCAGAGCCGCCAGCTACTACCAACTCTCGGACTTCCAACGCTGGAATCGGTAGTCGGCAGGTAATCTCGGGACCGGTGTTACGTACCCGGGCTAATCAGGTCAACAGAGGCCATCGATCAACGGAGAGAGGAATCGGTGAACCGGATTATAATTGCCCTTCACGACTTTCTCGAGCGCTTCCGCACCTGCCGGGAAGGATGTTCATTCGAATGCTCGTCAATGCTACTAGGCGCACTCGCAATAGAGATGCATAACGCAGGTATTCTCGAACCACGACCGAAGCCGCCATACTTAGGCTACAGCTTCACGATGGTAATGGAGATTGTGCGCGGCTTTCGATCACCAAGATGGTGTTCCAGGTCGTCATCATATTACTGGCACTCCTGTAGGCTTACGTCGGTGATCGAGCCGATAATTGAAGGCATGGAAGAAAGTATGGGGGGCTTGATGCTGGGGGACTTCCCAAATACATGAATGCCCGCGCCCGGAAACTTGTTACTGTAGGTCGGGATTGGCTCTAGTAGATAGTATTAAACCGTAACAACTCACTAGGGAAAGGGAGATCACGCAGGTCATGTACCATTTCACCCATAGTTTCAACTGTCCAAGATCGCCTAGGGGACTCTGCTGCAATCTATTTCCTCCATTCTCATTACCGCTTTGAAATTCCACGAAGTTGTTCCCGTTCTGATCTGAAAGAAAATCCGACCCTGCTCCTCTACCGTAGGCCGCTGCATAGTCATTACCAATAACGGCCATGGTGCCTGGAAACACATCGGTTCGAAGCCATTGCAAATATAGGTCTAATCTTCGGCATGGAACCAACCTTCCGCCGTACCCATGGGGGACTTTCATCAATTTTTCTGTGTAGTGGCTGGTTTGCCTTGCCTTTGAGCAAGACTGCCTAAAATATAATAGATAGTGGAGAATGGGCGAATTGTGCCTTTAGACAGCCTGACAATACCCTTCACAGCTTATTCTCTCAAGGTTCAATATGACGGTGATCATATCAGCCACGCACAATGTCCTCAGCAATCTGAATCTCTTCTGATAGCTATGGAGACTCTCTGTTTCTAGTTCGGCTAAGAACTAGACGCTTTTATTTACGGCCGCGGTATCATTGAGATCGAATCTGGATCGTATCTCCTGCCTAGCAGCCACAGACTGAGGTCACATCTGTGATGATCTTCAATATGGACATTGATGTCCCCTATATCCGACAGGTACTAAACGGACCCTTTTTAGCACAACTAGATCTTGGGCCTCACTGGCTCGTTACGGGAATATGGGATTTGATTGGTTAATTTTGGTCGTTATGAAGGTGTGCTTTGAATAACTTTGGAAAACGAGCCAGCGGAGGCCTGAGCTAGCTGAGGTAAGTCCTGGTACACCCTATCTCGGATATGGCGATCATTCTCCCGGTGACACTTTCTGCTCTGCGAATCTGAACTATCAATCGGATAAGACCTAACAAGCCCTCCTATTAGGATCATCGCGAGCTCCATCATAAGCCCATTCCAACCACAGTCTTCCCTTTCCTTGAGCGCAATCCGCCTTGCCAAATACCCTTTCTGGGTGTTCCGCGTAGCAAATGTCGCCTCTCGTCGCTGTCTATGTTCAAGAATATTCATATCTACCATCGTCAAGCTATGACCGACACTGCAAGGTGAAGTCATCGACTTTGAAATCTGCTTTCGAAGCATGCGGTTCATCAACCACCACCATGTGCACTTTCATTTTTTCTTCGAGTTACTGTGTCGTCCCGCAAAGTATCTACTTTGGAGCTTCCTTTATACAGATTGTGCTTCCGGTTGACCAATATAATTATAAAGGAAGGTTAAAATATAAGATTAGAAACTTATAGATAAAATCTAATAAGGTTGTCCAGGGGTGCAGCCTTATTATTATATAGTCGTTTAAGTTTTCCTTAAAAGGCTTAAAGTTTGGTCAAAAATAGGGGTTACTTCCTTAATACTTAATGCTGATTATTCTTTGATTAGTTTAACTATTATAATTACCGGACGAGTATACACGCCGAGGTATGAGGATGCATGGTGAAGCTCTCTTCCTCCACTCTAAAATCCATATGCTACTTTCATTACAATCCTCTATGGTTATTCTTGGTAGTTATCCTGAGTTAATATCTCTTCGTTCTGGAGCTTGTGATATAGCATAGGCCTCGCGACGCTTCGTGAGAGCATTCAAATTCTGCCAAATCCTCGAACAGTAGCTGTGTCGTTACTTTCCTGTCGCACCCGCCAATCGCCGGGACCACCTTCAAAGCACCAACTACGTGGTTAAATACCTTGTACAGCAACTCGGCTCAAGGGTTGGTCTACCTCTGCCGTTGCTTGTGTACATTTGAAAAATTACACTCAGTGTCACAAGACTTTCCAGGCTGCGCTACGAGCACACCACTGGACCTCGTTGGGAAAGCTGTACCGTCCCATACAGGCATTCTCAGAGACAAAGCTTCGCTTCTTCCGGTATTGTTCGGGTTTGCTGATGGTGAGATCCCGACGATCGTACGCGAATTGGGCAATGTTGAATTTGGCGGAAAACCATCCAATGCCTCCATCAGGGACGTGGTCCTTGTCGGTATCGATATTGACACATTTCAGGTGTACGAGTCGATTATTCCGACCAGAAATTCCACGTTGGAGTGTCCATACTTGACATGCGATCAATATGGGACCTGGTAATGGCCTCTCTTCTGCTGCCGAGGTTGCGGTTAACGTAATTTAATCTTACTAATTTACCGTTGGCGCGTTAAAATACTGCTATAGAGCATTACGGGACTTGTTGTTTGGAGGATGGCAGAGAAAATGGTGAAGCATAGAGTGAAAGGCAGAGGAAATAGCCTAGCTGGTAGTTTGCAGTATAGATAGTGAATAGATGACCATTAATGCCTGCCTTTTCCTAAGTACTCGGGGCGAAGCCCCCAATATATACGTAAACCAGACCCTCGCTGGTGGGTCACTGGGCCCTGGAAAGGGGGTGACACCTTGGCACCTGACAGAGAATCTGAATCTCTTAATTATGCTATTTGAGCTAAAGCACAGAGTCGGATCAGCCATTCCGAGGATGGACCTCATTACAGTTTCCATGGGGCGTACTGTGATACGAAGTCTCTTCGTCAGTTTCAAATCGATCTTCAGCCGTTGTACGTCATCGACACAGTCAAGGCAGCCCGGTTCCCTCTCCGACTGCACACTCGACTTGGCCCCGAGAAATTGCTGGAGGCGCTAACACCCCCTCCATAAGTCTACGTGCCGCTGGAAACGATGCGCATTTCATTTTTCGAGCGTTGCTCATGCTAGTGGCTAAAGACGCCGAACGCCAAGAGCTCGCTTCCCAGGAGGGCTTGTTAGGAGTTCTGAGGGCAGTAGCTCAGGCCCCGCTCCCGACAACGCGTGCAGAAATTGAGGCACCGTTGATAGAAGCCAGACATAGGCAAAGAAAGTGAGGGAGGTACGTAGGAAGACAAGGCGGGCCGAGAGAACCGAAAGAAGGAAGCTGGAACGTTGGCGTCGGCTTGGATGATCCAGGTCCAAGCCTAAGGCGTGGTATAGATTCTGGAATCTCTGTACCGGAATCTCACTCTGTCTTGACTACAAATACGGACTTGTTCCACTCCTGAACGACAGACTGGGAACATCCGTGGTGGTTAACCGGCCGCCGAATTTCGCTGCTTGGACTCAGCTATCGGGTTCTTCATATGCCATTGCCCTGGGCTATAAATAGCGACATGAGGGGTAACGCCGTTAGCCGATATGCAGGTTCCCTTTTGATATGCCTCCTTTCCATACCCATCTTCACCATTAATAACACCCCTTGCCAGTTATTCTGAGCTGATATATCTTCATTCTGGATCCTGTGTAGCATAGGCCGCACTTGCCAGCGGCAGCGACACTGCTGAACTCACATGCTTAATGATGAGTGTCAGCTTCACCTAGTTGTTATGAGTTAAAGAGGGGATATATATCCAAGTACTAACTGGGGCCGCCGGTTATATTGTTTTACCGAGCAAGGATATACCCCTATTACCTAGGACAGGCGGCGATAGCCTTCGCATTACCTAATCGCTTACATCTTTCATAGCTGCTGGATTTAACTTTTAAGAGCCGCCAACTGAACTTGTAAGTGATATCACAGATTCTGGATCAGAAATTGGTGGGTATGTTCTGTGACTTCACAGTCGGCAAGGCTTCATTCAATGTGGGGTGGGCTTGTTGGGGGCAACCGGCACGTCATCTTGGCGTTTGTTGCATCAGCACTATCCCCGGCATTCAACTGGACCGGAAAGCTGTCTTCATATGAAATCCCGGCAGATGACCGTCGAAGATTCTAGTTAGGAGACAATTTTTAAATGTAATACTTTGTTCTTATCTGCTGCTGGAGCGCAAACCCTGGGATCCCCCACGAGATTTAGGGGTGACTTGCATTTCGACGTGGTGTTGACCCTCTCCCGGGCCCTAGAGCACACCATTCGAACTGGTTATTGCACTAACTCTATTGATGTCATATTCGGTATAGACGCGGTGTATCATGGGAATCTCGATCGCGTCAAGGACTATGTGACGGAAGCCAACGACCTTCACTCCATCGATTTCTAGCTATGGACCCAAAGCTCATGCCGATTACCACAACATGAGCCAATGAGACGCCCTTCAATGACTTTCATCCTTTCCAGAGTAACATCGCAGGCGAGGAACATGTGAATTGAGTTAAAGTAGCACTGGTTGACCTTCCGTCCGATAACACCGATGACTGCCGGAGGTTGTGAACATCCCTGGGGGGGAACGAGCCGTATAAGACTGGAAAGGCTCCGGCGCACTTCGCATACGATCTGGAGGCGATAAGTGCATATCTACCAGACGGTGACTGACTTGCCACCCGAGGTTCCCCCCGAGACTTTCGCCCCATTTGTATCGATCTGTCTCGGCCGCTCAGCCATTCGTCTACTAATTTGTCTTCGACAATCCACTCAATCAACTTTTCTGCGACTGTGCTGGACTGGGGACGCAATCATCCTTCCTGCGATGGTCCCGAGAAAAGTCACGAAAGCCCTCCTGGGACTGAAATGCCTTGTCAGTCTGTGTGCAGCAGCGGCTTGGAACGAGAAAGAGAACGAGAAGCTGGGTGCAGGGAAGCCGAATTTTGTCTTCATCATAACGGACGATCAAGATCTGCTGTTGGACTCGCTCGACTATCAGCCGCTTTTGAAGAGACACATTACGGACCAGGGCACGACTTTCAGCAAACACTATTGCACGATCTCCGTCTGTTGTCCGTCGCGGGTCTCATTATTAACTGGCCGTGCTGCCCATAACACCAACGTGACTGACGTGAGAGAGCCGTATGGTGGGTATACCAAGTTCCTCGCGGAAGGGTGGAACGACAATTACCTTCCCGTATGGCTACAACAGGCTGGTTACAACACCTACTACACGGGCAAACTGATGAACGGCCATTCCACAACTACGTACAACAAGCCTTTTCCAGCAGGATGGACGGGGACAAATTGTGAGTGATAATCATGGTCATAAGCATATAAGGGGGCTAATTAACGTACTGCAAAGTTCTCCTCGACCCAGGCACGTATATCTACTACAACGCGACTATGCAACAGAACCAAGACGCTCCGAAGGCATATCCAGGGGAGTATTCCACGGATCTGGTCATTGCAGCATCTCTCGGTTTCTTGGATATAGCCATACCAGAAGGGAAGCCATTTTTCATTGGAGTAGCACCGATTGGGCCTCACGGGGAGACCGTCGGGAGGCGGTTCAATCCTGCCGTCCCGGCCGACCGTCACAAGAATCTCTTCCCCGGTCTGAAAGTTCCTAGAACCGCCAACTTTAACCCTGATACCGTAGGTTATACCCGCCCTTTAAAGGGTTGTATTGATATATTTCTGACAATAATTGTTCCCCAGGCTAGCGGGGCCAGTTGGATTAAGACCCTACAGAAGCTCAATCAAACCGTTGTAGACTACCTTGATGAATTTTACCGCCTTCGCATCTTGTCTTTACAGGCAGTGGATGAGTTGGTTGATTCAATCGTCAGGCGCCTCGAGGAGAGCCCGGAGGTTCTCGAAAATACATATATAATCTATACGACGGATAACGGCTTCCATGTTGGCCAGCACCGACTCGCGCCCGGGAAGACTTGCCTTTTCGAGGAGGACATCAACATCCCTTTCATTGTCCGTGGCCCCGGCGTAGAGAAGGGCAAGACGGTGTCGGTTCCTACCTCTCATACTGACATCGCGCCAACCATCTTTGAACTTGCTGGTATCCCACTGCAAGATAGTTTTGATGGCTCGCCCATGCCAATAACCAAGGCGCAGCAGGAGGCGGTTAAAGCGTACAAGACCGAGCACGTCAACATTGAATTTTGGGGAAGGAGCATTCTTGAGGGTAGATTTCCAGGTGATGGCTCTGGACTTGTCAATGGTAAGTGAGATCACTGGCCGTCACTTTATGGGCTACCGTGACTAATGGAGATGGCAAGATTCTGGGGTCAACAACACGTATAAGTCACTACGGGTGATCAGCGAAGGTTACGATCTCGCCTATACCGTTTGGTGCAGCAACGAACACGAACTCTACGAGATGAAAAGCGATCCGGGACAGATGGTCAACCTGTATGAGACATTGAACCGGGGTAACCACACCATCTACGGCTGGGAGGCGCAAAAGCTCATCTCCCGCCTTGACGCGTTACTCCTCACACTGAAGACCTGCAAAGGCGCCTCTTGCCGCCAGCCATGGTCGACCCTGCATCCGAAAGGCGACGTGTTGAGCCTTGAACAGGCGATGGACCCCAAGTTCGATGAGTTCTATGTCGAGGATCAGGAAAAGGTCTCGTTCAGCGCTTGCGTTGGGGGTTTTATTACGGACTATGAGGGCGCGATGGAGTCGAAGCCATTCACCGAAGACCATTACGGCATACCTCGGCAGGATACGATGGGAGGACTGCGAATAACGGGGGTCTGAATCCGCGGCAAGGTTATTGTTTAATCACAGGGACGTTTTATATCAGCATCGTCGAGAGGAACGTGGCAGGCTTGTCATACCAAACAACCCTATAGAACACATTTTTTAAAAGCACAAATAAAATCACATTAAGTGTAGTCTCCGACTCGTAAGAGCTCCTTAGGTAACGGCTCTAGCTAAAGAAGAAGGAATGGGGTGATACAGTGGGGGTGCAAAAAAAACGTTAAAATCTTCCCCGTACCACATAATTCTTTTATTTTAACATTAAATCTATAATACCCTTTAACTTTAATAATGGCTAAAATATCTAAAAAAAGTCCAAAAATTAAGGGAAAACATATAACGCCTCGTACGAAAAATAGAATTTATGTAAGCCGTTTGATAAGTTAAAAAACGTCCGACATTGCGGATTACGAAGAAGTGTTTTTAAGTTTCGTATATAAAATATGCCGCCGCTTTAACTTCGAAAATCCGGGTGTTAATCGCAAAGGCCGTAACCGTTACAAAATCCTTTCTAAGTAAGATAAACGGGTATTATTACGTATTATATCGAAAAATCCTTTTGTTTTAATATTTTATTTAATTAAAGATTACGTTTTTTTTGTTTCAAAATGGATTTTATAAAGGTTTTTTAAAGTTAAAGGGATTATATACCGTTTTGCGTATCGGAAGTTATTTTTTACCAAAGCTTATGCCGTATAACGATATAGTTTCGCTTTAAAGTATTAAAATAAGCCGTTTGAATTTTGGAAATAGGTGTTATTTATAAACGAATATAACGTAACCCGTAACGCCGGGAAAAAAAGTAAGTAAGTATTTCGGCCGAAAAGTAAAGTTAATTTATTAACTTTATCGTTTAACATTTTACGTAATAATTAATTTTTGGTTTTTAATTTAAGTTTTTTAGTTATAAATTTTCGATACGTTTAAAGAAAAGTTAAGTTTACGCGATACTTGCAAATATTTTAAGCAGGAATTCGTTACGGAATAAAGGGTAACTTAGTTTTTATAAATAAAAACCTTAATTTACCTTGCGGCAGCGTTATAAGCGATATTTACATTTACGTCCTTAACGAATATTTCCTTATATTTTTCGAACCCGGAATTATTTTTATATAAGATAATATTTTTATATATATATCCTTTTTTATAAAGGAATGGGTTGAAAATATAAAGTTTCCTTAGTTAAAATAACTTTTATATAACCTTAATTTAAATCTTATGGAGAGCTTTTGGTTTATTTTAAAGGAACGAATTGTTAAGATGAATTTAATGTTAGCTTTTTTTTTTAAAATTAGAAGTTAGCTTGGAAAGGTTTCGTAACGTGATTTAAAAAGTTTAGGTTAAATTAGAAATAAACCTTATAAATAGGTTTGTAGATTTTATGCCGTAACGGATTAAAGCGATTGTTAAGGCTAAAGGATAATATACAAAATATTAAATATATACCTTAAATCGTTAGTTAATAAAATATACGGTTTTTAAGTTTTTAAGTAATTAATTAAAAATTAAAGAAAATAACTTATAATAAAGTTGGGAGGTTAAAGTGGTGGAAATGTGGCTGCGGGGCGATTTGCGTTATTTTTGCACCCCCACTGTAAGTACAAAAAGGCTTATATAACAAAAGGAGAAGATATTAGACAGCGAACGTAAGACAGGAAAGGAAGACGGAAGGTATACCTTCAGAGATCTTGGCCCGGTAACCACATATATATTGTAGCCTGCGACGGTCAAGAAAGGGACCGACCCTGCACCCGAACAGGCTATTATATCTTCTCGTAACTTGCTGTGTCAGAATTGTCTAATATAATATTCGTGACGACGATATCTTCCAGCCCCAAGAGCACAAGAGTAACTACCCACTGTTGGCTTGGTCCGTTCGTCATCCTTCATAATCCGACCTGTGCAGAGTCGGAGGTTGACCCGACACAACCTCGAAAATGTCCGAGATAGAGAACCGTTCAGGGGTAAGTATTCAGCTGCTCTTGGCGTGCAGGCGACGCTTCAGCTCCACCATGCCCCCTTAAGCGCCACGCTTCGCCGGCGGCTATCTCAGACGCTGAATCAATAGATTTGCTCTCTATTTCCATATTCACTGGATTTTACCTGGGAGATCAACCAACATCGGGTTGGAGAAGCTCAATGGGAACGAGCGTACACGACAAGCAACTCAGCCATGTCTTCACCAGAACGAGAGTTCACGTTCAGTTGCCCGACATCAGTGACGGGTGTGCCTCGTTTCGAAGCCCCTCCTTGTTCTCGGGCAGCGCATTCACGTTCCGTTTCCCACCGCCGTCCGCGCCAGAGCGAGCCAGCGGAAAAGACAGGGAGGACGAGTCTCTATGCGAGGACTGCGCGAAGCTGGACCTAGGGCAGAGCCTCGCAAGCGCATTCGCGCTGTACGAAGGCGCTCGGCGGGGTACCGTATCCCGGCCGCTCTGGGCCTACAGGCGAGACAGTGGTCCCGCCTACCTGAAGGACTTCCATCACGTCGCCTCGCTGGGCGACCGTCTTTCGCGCGAGACGAATAGCTGCAAGCTATGCGCGTTCCCCGCGTCCACGACAGCAGAGCCTACTATTAGGGGCACCACGCATAAGCTGCTCGCCTTCTGCAGCAGCGAGAGCTACCTGTTCGAGGCGGCGGGGAAAGGCGCGCGGGCGTCTCGTGCGGAGGCAGTGGCGGGACGTCCTCGAACATAACGTCTTCATGGTCCTGGTCGGACAGATATGTGGCGCTGAGCTACGCCTGGGGCACGTCCAAGGAGAAATGGCCCCAGACGGTCCTTGACGCGGTCGAGGTGGCCAGGCGGCTCAGGGAGCGGTACCTCTGGCTGGATCGCCTCTGCATCGACTAGACCAACGAGGACGAGAAGCGGTCCCTCTTCCCGAAGATGGACCTGATTTACGATGGCGCCGAGTTCACTATTACAGGGGCGGCCGGCGATGCGAGGACCGGCTCGCCCGGCGTGACGAGGAAGCAAAGGAAGCCGCAGCCGCGCGTCGAATTGGGCCGCCCTACGCGGAGGAGCTAGGATACTAATGCTGGCCCTCCGGCCCAGCCGGATCCAGATCCGGGTCTCGAGCTTGTCGGTGTGCCGCTGAAGGAGTACGAAAGGGAGGCCCCGGATGAGCGGGGACGGCTGGATCCGCATCGCCACGGGCCCAGAAGTGGGTTGGCGTTGGACATGGGCGAGCTCATGAAGGACGAGGAATTGATGGAGAAGTACGATATACCCAGCGAGCACCTGCGGCTGTCCGAAGATTTCGCCGACGACTTCGGTCACACCATCGAGAAATTCCTGGAAATACAAAAGGAGTTCGCGCTCCGAATGGGAATCCCACTGAGAGAAATGGTATCTTATCTACAAGACCGGGCCGCAGGTCGAGGGGCTCGGGGAGATGGATATACAGTAACGGCGGCCCGTCGTTACCGCCAGCCCCATCCATTCCCCACCGGCCGGTTACAAGCCCATCTAAGCCTTGCAAGCCTCTCCCCCAAGCATGGCCAGGGTAAGATGATCCTTTATCTTCAATGCAGGAGCCCAGAGTGACGATGCGCAATTTCGAATGGGCGACGCACGGCTGGACATATCAGGAAGGCGCCCCTCCCGAAGCGACGGCTCGTGTTCACGGAGGAAAAGGTCTACTGGGAGTGCTGTGGCATGGCCGTGAACGAGACTCTCGGTCTCCACCCGAGCATCATCCAGGCCGAGCCCCGGGCTTCGACGCCGGACTACATGCTTTCCGGCATTTTTGAGGCGATATGCATCGTGTCCCCCGAACTGCAGTACGGGTTTCGGCCGAGGAAGCATGAAGAAGGCGCCAGTCAGTCCAGAAGCTGCACGGCCACATACGCGCATATACCTCGGGCAAGATCACCAACTCCGGAGACTCACTGAATGCGTTTCTGGGAATCCCCGCGCACTACTCGGATTAATCAGGTCTGTCGCTTCTCTTAGGCATTCCCGTCCGGGCGGGGCTGTTCGGGGACGGAAAACCCGGGCTGCAGCATACGTTCGCCTTGTCGACATCCGGCTGGCGGCACTCCGCGAAGCGGGGTAGCAGACGGTGCGGAGATGTACGTAGCGAGCAGCCCACGGCGGGAGAAGTTCCCATCGTTGACTTGGGCGGGCTGGCTGGCAGGGAACGGCGACCTTTTCCAAGAGTGCCAGCAGCGTCAACAAGATCTGGTCGGCGGAGATGATGCTGCACGAGGCGGGCGGCGCCGAGGCCACGCTGCTGACGGGCCGCGCGCCCGTGTCGTCCACGGCCGATCCGAACAAGAGGTGGCTGCTGACGATCCGGAAGCCCCCTCGTGCTGCGGCACATGTACCTCACGCACTCGGTGAACGAGTGGGAGTGGTGCCGGCTGATGAAGAAGAGGGTGAGGATCCAGCTCTCGGTGCCCACGACCGAGGCTGCGCTTACGGCCGGCCACAGGACCGGGGACTTGGTGACGGTGCTCGTCTTCGCGAGCAAGGTCCCCTTTATATGGAACGGCGTCGCTCGCTTCTTAATCCCGCGGAGAACGGATGATGACGATGGACGGTGGGAGAGGATCGGGCGGCCGATCTTGGTCTTGGAGGAGTGGATGATGGATAAAGTACGGCGATACAAAGAAGATGCTCGATGACCTGCCTGTCAGGAGTTACGGGAAGGACGTCATACTCGTATGAATGCAAGGACAGGGACAACAACGTGGATACCCACCAATAGCTATTTAATAGGGTTCCCAAGGTTCTAGGGCATGATCATGCTGCTCGCACTAACCATAAGTTTAACATGCTCCAGCTTCCAAGATTACAGCCAGTGTAAATATATAAAGATACTCAAGGGCTTCCGTTCGTCGGCTTGAATGGTATATGCGACCCCGCAAGGTTGTCCCTTATCATCAACTTTGCCAATGGTTAATAACTAAAGGGGGTACATAGAGACTCACATTACCAACGCAGCCACAACGCTTGACATTTGAAATGCATCACTGCCCGCAACCGTTAATACACCAACCCCTTTAACCTCGCCACACGACCCTGGTCAACCATCTAAGGCCGCAAAATCGCACCGTAGGTAGGCGGTCTGTTAGACCAATATCCAAAAGCATATTATCATGTAGTATAGACACGTGCCAAGACCAGCCCAACGGGGGGCATTACCAAACTCTATATACAAGAAAACATTATTTAAAAGCCCAGTAATTCGTAGCCCAGCGCAGGCTCTTCACTGAAGTATTAGCCGGCCAGTCAGTCAGTCAGTCAGAGGCCTCCATCATTAGCAATCAAAGCAAGAGCCCTGGCCGAACCGACAACCGACCCCATGCCACCTTCGCTCCAAAACACCATCGACCAACTCGGATGTAAACAAGAACCGTTCATCGCCTGACGTAACAAACTATATGACAAATCGTAAATGCCCGGCCCCTAGGTGTGGTTTATATTCATGAATTAAACCACAGGTGCCCGACCCCGAGCCCGGGTATCATCTCGAAGAGTACCGGCACGCCCTCGACGGCGATGAACCCGATGCCTACGCGGGGGAAAGAGTATGGTCAGCATGATCTAGCCTGCGTCCACAGCCTAGTCGTCAACGCTATAACCTTGCTGTAGCCCGTGCCCCCAGCCTGGTGGCAGAAGAGCAAAGGCAAAGGAAGCGGAACGAAATAAGACTGGAAGAAAAAAGAAAACGCACCAGCATAAACAACAAGCTTAGCCACGACCTCGACGTCATATCTGACGCGCGGCTTCATGAGCTTGGCGAAGACCTCCCTCTCGCCGAGCTCGTCCTCGTTCTGCGCTGCGACGTACATCTCGGGCTCCCCGTCCGCGTCCGCGTCCGCGCTGCCGTCCTTGGTTTCGACCGGGGAGGAGACCACAACCGTGCCCTCGCCCATCTGTCTCTCGAACTCACCGACCCGGTCGCCGAGGCTGAACTTGAGCCCCTGGTGATGGGTTCCGCGGCCGCTGCTGATGGCCGTGCTGTGGCTCTTGCTATTCTCCTCGCCACCTACTGCGCTTGTTGCATCTGCGCTTAGGCCCTGGGTGCCGCTGTTGCTCTCCATGCTCTCCCTCCTGCGGCGCTCCCGGTACGCAAGCGTCTCGTACGCGTCGGCGGCGCTCTGGGGGCCGACGCTCACGGAGCGCCCCCGGCCGGGGTGGCGAATGCTGGTCAGCAGGCCGGGGAGGTCGCTGACGCTGGGCATGACGTTGTCGACGCGCAGGCGGGGCGGGATGACGCCGTACTCGGAGGCGGGCATGAAGAAGCGGCGTGGCAGGCTGAGCCCGTGCGTCTCGATGAGCCGGAACAGGTGCGGCAGCAACCTGAGCAGCGTCGGCTTCGATACCTCCTTCCACGCCAGGATCACCAGGATCCCCGCGACGATGCGCGCCGCGACCGAGGTCCATCCCAGCGCCGCCAGGTTGAACGGCAGCAGCGCGAACGCGTGCGCTGAGCGCCCGAGGTGCCACGTCGCGGCCTCGAGGCCCATCAGCACGCCCGCGAAGGCCACGCTGTCGTCGAAGCAGGGGCAGTCGTCGGCGGGTTCGGGATGGATCCGGATCAGGATGATGATGACGAGCATCAGCGTCAGGATGGCTCCCCACCCGCTAGCGTGCACGTACGCCTCGACGAAGGGCCAGGCGTACCACTCGGCGAAGCTAATAACGGCTCCTAAGATAGCGCCCGCAATGACGTCCACGAACCCGTGCATTCCGCAGTACAGACGGCCGAAGACGATGCTGACTGCGTAGAAGTAGGACAGGGCCTCCAGGGCGATTCTCGTCGACGGCGAGAACATGTCGGCGGTGTCAGGTGACCGCAGGCAGAGAATCGCGTAGACGGCCACCGAGACGGCATTCGCAGAATGCGTCGACGGGAAGCCGTACTCGAGCGCTACGGATCCGGACATGGTGATGCGGTGAAGCGGCGGCGACAGTGGCCGCGGGAGAGAGAAGAAGTCTTTGATGAAGCCGCTCCAGAAGACACCCGAAGCGAGTATGTGTACGATTCTTGGGCACGGTGTCAGTCATCATTATGAAACTGCAGACACCCTCCTTCGCGGGAACTGCAACATACCCTTTGCCGAAGGAAGCAAAGCCGCACCAGAACATGATGGGTAAGAATATCATGAAGAAGGTATGTGTGCCCAGATTCGCCGTAATGGCGAAGTAGCTATCGAGAGCAGGCGTGCGCAACTTGGCCTGTACCCACGCTAGGTACGGCGTCTCCCACCTTATTAGGGGGAGGGCACGCTGGCGCAAATCGTACCGCCATTTCGGCAGCGCGCGCTTGTCTGTTTGCCATTGTCAGCTATGGTATATTCGCCCAAGTGAAAGAAAGATTCCCTAAAAGGCGGTCCAGTATACGGGAGTTGCGTAGCCATGCGCAAAGTTAAGATGTGGGCCCGCATATATAGGTAGTCACTTATCGCATTCCATCGTCCTTCCCGCGGCACTCCGCCTTGTGTTATGGGATATAGAGAACGCGGAACCAACAGGGTCGTACATACAGTGATCCAGACTTTTGAGCCCGGCATCGATTACGGGCTTCTCGTCCTTCTGTTGCCGCAACCGCTGTTGTTGCTCCTCGCCCGGTTGTATCTGCTCGACGGGGAAACCATTCTCATCCCGCTTCTTAATCAGGAGCTCGGCACCAGGGCTGGAGCCATTGGCGGCGGCTGGATTCATCGGATGCGAATTACCGCGTCGGGTTCTATCGTCGTCGTCGCCGTCGCAAGTTCGCCAGCAGAAGCGGTAGTTGAAGCGGTCGAGGCAGAAGAAGGCGCATGTATATATAAATATATATGTGTATGCGTATATATATATCTACTTAGGCTCGTTTTGTCAAAGAGGTGGCTGTGCACCTAGGGAGGGCAACCCGCAATCATTAACTCTGGTGGACGCTGTTGGGTTTCGCGTGGGTGCGCATCGATGATTTCGCAAGAGTATGATATGTTGATGGGTGGTTGCAATGTCATCGGCGTCGCTAACAAGAGGGGATATCGGTTATGCCGACTTTCAGGGTCTTGAGGAAATTCGAATGCTCAGACAAATCCGCCAAGCTACTATACATCGATAGAGTCACTGTGAAAGGGTGGGGCTGATCATGAACATAACATACTGTAAATCACCCCCAGAGGTAGCGCTACGTTGTACCGTGTGCATATCTACAGGTACATACTTATCATTGCGCTCCTGGCGCCTCCAATTGGCCATGCATTAACAGCCGGCCTTGTGTCGCTGCAGATCGACAGTCTCCTTCAACGTTAACAGTGGAGTGGGCTCATCAATTCATCAATCCTTCAGGACCAACTTTCAACCAACAAGACCGGGGCGGGGTCCACGGAGAGACGCATCGCCAAAAGGCACCTACTGTGCAGTTCGTACCTCGTAAGTACATATCGTACTTTGTACAAAGATGCATTTCATTCGCTCTTCCTTCAATCTTCCACTGTGCTCCCTCGCATCTCACCAGCATACATAGAACCACTCGGCGCACGTGACCACCAGGGGACATATCCTTCCCCCCCTTTTTACGTTTCCGCCTTTTCCGCCTTCAAACCGGGCCATGACGACATCCTCGCTCGCCGGCAAGCGCTGCGTCATCACGGGCGGCAGCCGGGGTATCGGGCTCGCCATCGCGCAGCTGTTCGCGCGGGAGGGCGCGGCGTGCACGCTGGCGGCGCGAGACGCCGGGGCGCTGGACCGCGCCGTGGCAGGGCTGACACCTACCGCCCCTAGGACCACTCCCCACGGCGCCGTCGCCATGGATGTGGCCAACCCGAACGCGTGGGAGATCCTCGTGGCCAGGGTAAAGAATGTGAGTTCGTCTGTTCGTTCATTCGTGTGTCTTTCCTCGCCTAACGCCCGCGGGAAGGAAGATGGGAAAGAGGAAGGCTAAGAGAGAGAGAGAGAGAGAGAGAGAGACTTGACCAAACCCCGGGCTGACGAGAGCGCGTGGCTGCCGCGCAATAAAACTAGGAGAAAACGGACATCCTGGTGAACGCGGCCGGCGTGGCGCAGAACTCCTTTCTGTTCAGGACTTCCCTGGCCGACACGAAACAGATCGTGAACACGAACTTGATGGGCACCATCTTGGGGTGCCAGGCCTTGGTCCCGAAGATGATGAAGCAGAAGGAAGGTAAGTGAGGGGACGGGCGCCTCCCGTCCGCCCGGAGAAGCTGCTTGCATATATGCCAACAGACTCGAATATTGTTAGGTTGCATCATCAACGTGTCAAGCCTGCTGGCGACGCACGGGGGACGGGGGGCAAGCGTGTATGCGGCGTCAAAAGCCGGTATTATTGGTATGTATCAGAGGAAGAAGCTAATCAGCATATATCTCTCCAAATGCTCATGCTCGGTCGTCTTTCTAATGCGTTAAACTAGGCCTGACGCGATCCTTGGCCTGGGAAGTCGGCAGGTTCGGCATTAGAGCCAATGTACTCCTGCCGGGGTATATCGAGACTGACATGACAACATGTAAGCCGTCCTTAGCCTCGTTCCGTTTTCCCCCTTTGGCCTGTTGTGTCCGCTTGGCCTGTATTCCCTGTCCGTAAAATGCCCTCTGAATCCCGGCCGCGTCTAGAGTACAAATATCACTAATATACAACTTTGGCCTAGCCGTGAATGAAAAGGGGGAGCTCTCTGTTCTTATCCCCATGGGTCGTCTAGGACTCGCCGAGGAGGTTGCCGATGCTGCTCTCTTCCTTGCCAAAAATACGTATGCGCATAACTGTGTCCTCAACATCGACGGAGGCTTGAGTGGGACGTAGACTGCGGCGTGCCTCGGCCGTGGTATGAACCTCGCCCGGTCTCAGCGACCTAATCATCATCGGGGATGACGAAGGCGCCCGTATCTTGATCTACGTCGAGATCGATCACATCGTCTTCATTGGCAGGCTTAGAGGCCGTTTTGGCTCTTTTCGCCTGTGGCACCTCGTCGTCATCGGCTCTGGATCGCTTCAGGTCGTTCGTGGATACTTCCGAGTCAGCACCATGCTTGCCGTTTACGTTGCTGGTTCCATTGGTCTCGACTTCGGCCGCACGCTTCTTCTTAGGCTTGCGAGGAATGTTCGAGACCTTATCACCCAAACCCCTAACCGGTGTGTCTTCGGCCGCGTCCTTCCTATCTGGAAGTTAGTAATCGAGCAACCGAAGAAATAAGTGGGCACACGCACGCTTCGCGCAGGTCGACTATCACATTCGTAAGGGTGTCCTCGTCGGTATCGTCAACGATAATCAGAAAACCATCCTGGTTGATACCTGTATGAAGTTAGATGAAGTTGAAAGAGGAAGGTTAAGAAATCATACCAAGTTCGCTCAGCTTCTTTTCGAGATTGTCCGTCTCATCGGGATCGTAAAGTAGGCCAGCTTCGCTGTTAACAGCGAACTCCCTATCGCCGTAGCCGATTTGCAGCTTCACAAAATTCTCCACGAAGTCGTTGAGTGTCGCTCGCGAGAAGTCGACATAAGCGCTCGTGTGATAGACACTACAGACAGGACAGTCGGGATTGGGCGGCCGAGGACGGTCCGAAGCCAGCAACCTCTGATTAGCGAATGGTGTCAAGAAGACCTGCATTGCATAGTTAGCCCTTGTCTTTTGGGGCCGCCGCTCGCTACTACTCACCTCTTTCGCTTGGTCATATTGGCCCTTCAGAACCTTGAAAGCCTCGAGAACGCAAAGACCGGCCACTATCGCATTGGTAGTTGCGATTGCAGGTATGATATTGCCGGCCATCTGCTTAATATCGAAGCGAGACTTCTTATCGATCCCAAAGATATGAGATCGAATATTGGCGCTTGCAGCGACAAAGTCCAGGGTGTCAATGTCATCCTTGTCGAAGGTGATGATGGGCTGAGACGATCCCCCATTGGTCTCGTGAGCCTTCTTCAACTCTGCCATTGTCTTGCTAAGACGGTCCAGGCTATCGTTGAAAACGACCAAGTTCTCCTCCAAAGACCAAACTTTTTGGTCGTCTTGCAGAACAGCGTCCTTTGAAGCCACCGCCTCGGACGCGCGTGCCATTACATCCTCGTATTTCAGAGGCTCGGGCGGTTTCCTCGATTGCCACATGTCCTCCATCGAGCGCAGGCGGTTGATGTCGGCATTGAAAACCTTGTCGAACAGCATCTGCGAGAAGTTCTCGGTGCCGACGGACTCTCTGATCTTCCTCAGCTCTTCAGCCTCCTTTTTGAGCTCTGCTATCTCTTTCGCATTATCGGCGTTCTCGGTGGTGTCCAAGGCGCCCTGGTCCTCGCTCGTACCGAAAATCTCATTTAGGAGGTAGCTCTTGGCCCAGACTATGCAATGTATTGGCTGACTCGGGGTGCTTCGAATGGTGCAAACCGGGAACGACTTGGGTACTTCCTTGGCGGTGCAATCGTAGCATGCTGTAACACCCTTCTTGATGACTTGGACTTGTCCATTGAACCCGGTAGTGCCACTCTCGACCAGAGGAACATCGGCAGCTAGACACATCTTGTTCACATGGCGTCTCGCCTCCAGGTTGTCGAGCGCATTGAACACGATCTTGAAACGGCAAAACCACTCGATGTTGAACTGCGCATCTTTGATATTCGCGTGATGCGCAACGATCTTAACATTGGGGTTAAACCTTTGCGCGGCTTCCTTCGCTACCAATGCCTTGGACTTCTTGATGTGCTCGTGACGGAACAGAAATTGGCGGTTGAGGTTGCTTAGATCGATAGTATCGAGGTCGACAATATGTACTTCGTGAAAGCCGGTGAGGACGAGGTTCTTGAGCAGTTCGCAGCCAATTCCGCCGGCACCGACCATCAACACACGGGCCTGTCGAGCTGATGTCAGTGCGATGTCCAGCTCGGATGGCCGCCCGAGTTCTTCGAGAAGGCCTCCAATATCGGCCGTGTCTGCCATTTCTCAGGACGGCTGCGGCTGGTATAGTGAGGGATACGAGTCGAAAGGGACTGATCGCAGAAGCCGATCCGGGGACGGAAGTAAGGGTCGACGTGGGTGTAAATACTTGAAGGGTTATGTAGGTAGGCGGTGGTGTGAGAGAGGGTGGTGGGAAGGTGTACAGGTTGGGTTGCGCGAAGTAACGTGGTGATGCAGATGCGGATGCAAAATGCAACCATTTGGCCATTGCAGCGTCGGGAGACGGAATGAATTGGGCAACGCAACGCGCGCAAACGATGTGAACGGATACAGGCAGGCTGAGGCGCATTCGAGCGGCCTCGCGGATGCATCGGCTATACAGGCGATATAAAACGAGTAAACTAGATATTCCATAGACTTACTCGCTTCACTTCCGCATTCAGGGTCGGTCCCAGGGATTGGCGGTACTTGCTGTCGCGTATCCACGAAGGCGCAGTCGTAGGCACCCTCATGTTTGGATGGGGGTTCACGGTCATTGTTGTTGTTGTCGCTGTTGATGTTGCCGACGACGTCGCGGCCGGTGCGGTGGCCATGGTTGCGGCAGACATCGTCACCAATTAAAGCCCCGACGATGTGAGCGAGCGCATCAATGACGCATATGCGAGAATTCGCGGCGAAGGCGGGAACGAGATCGAGGTCGTGGAGGAACGATGGTCAGAAGTGGGAAGGAAAAGTTTGGTAGACGACGAGGCTTGATGCGGTTCAGCCTCAAAATATGAATCCCAGTTGCAAGATTGATGGAGAACGGGACGGATCACAGATGGGTGAATGAACGGATGCTTGATTATTGTACGGAGTACTGTAACTTTTTATCGCGAGGCACAGCTCCTGAGGCAGGCGAGTCGGATCGTTGCCCGGAGGCAAGGATTAGCTTATTCTAGCGCTTGCACTTTGCACTACCTGTACCTATGAGGTAACGCGGATCATTGAACACGGGGACGCGATGGGTCAATTCCGCTACTATCAGCCCCCGGTGCCCCCCCTCCCCGGCTCGACGTAACCCCTGCGGGCCTGTGCTTTGGAATGGCTCTGTATGTAGCTTAATCTCCGTGACCGAAATCTGGGGCCGTTCAAGCTCTACACGAGTGAGTGCATACTGGGTAGCACGGAATTAACCTGACGGCCTTCCTAAGACTTGATGCGAAAATTCTAACTTGACATTTAAAAACCCAAAGAGGCGGGTTCTCCAATAATTCTCGAGTTGGACCGAGACGCGAACTGCCGCGTCGAACGTGCCTCTAACGGGTCCAGAAGGCACAAATCATGTCGGACGACGAGGCGGATCCGGAGCTCCTAGCCCTGCTCCGGCAGCATCTCGAGGGCAAGCCGAACCTCAGCGAGGAACCCGAGACCGGCGTCTTAGAAGGCGTCGAGTACGTCTACGACAACTCCATCGACGTCGCGGTTGATATGAGAGCTACCAAAAACGCAGCTGCTACTATCTACGAGCAGATGCAGCAGAAGGGCTTCTCCACGGCAAACTGGGCCGACCACGAGATGCATCCAAAGACCAAGGACGAATCCACCGTAGCCTTTATCTTTACCATGGACCTGCTTAATTTTTCCTTCTGGTCCTTACTGCCCGAGGACGAGCGCTACGCGGTCCTCTACCGAGACAAGCGCTGGACCGGCTACGGTAGCCTGGTCGCCTCCTTGCAGCGGGCGCTGGAAGAAGGTGGGTGAATATCTCTGCACAAATGAACATCCAATTAGACGACCCCTAGGGACATTGCCTTGCCTTTCTCAGAATTTCACATGGTTGAACATGGCCCTGGTTAATTGGTACCAAAGATATCCCTATCACCGATCCACACTACTGGCAGAACGAGGAAGAGTGCACCCTTGACTCCCTGAGATATGTATTCAGGTCCTGCACAGACGAGGAGATACCGCTTCTGGAAGCGCGGCTCGCGTGTCTGCGAGAGGCGGGACAGGTTCTATACGAAGTAGGTTGACCCACCCACCACCCCAGAACATACAATGCGCACGCAGTTCGTTTGTTTGGCCCCATGAAAGAAAGAGAAGAGAACGTAATCGCCAACACACCGCAACCTGGCGCCTTGCATTTAGAAGTACGACTGCAGCTTCACAAACTGCATAGAGGCCGCCGACGGGTCTGCGGCGGGGCTGGTGAACCTGCTCGCGCAGGACTTCGCCTGCTTCAGGGACGAGTTCCCATTCCCCGGGCGGCGCAAGCCCGTGCGCTTCCTCAAACGCGCGCAGATCCTCGTGGCGGACCTGTGGGCGTGCTTCGGCGGCCAGAGCTACGGGGAATTCTACGACATCGACAAGGTCACCATGTTCGCCGACTACCGTATCCCGCAGATATTGGCGAGCCTGGGCTGTTTGGGATATAGCCCCCCGCTGCAAGCTATGATAGAAAGGAAGGAGGTCATCGAGAGCGGGAGCGGCTATGAAATACAGATTAGAGGTTAGTGGACTTATTTATGCTAAGTTCAACAAACCATCGGAACGTTATGCTAAGAGTCCTACAGCCGGCACCATATGGTGCGTTGAACTCATCAGGCGTGAGATCAAACGCCAACATCCGGAAGCAAATGTCAATGCGATACTGATAGACTTCTTCTTGTACGATACCATGAAACAGCTGGAGGCGCAGGGCAAGGAGACGATACCTCATCATCGGACAAGGAGCATCTGGTACTAAATAATCCCTCCCTTATCATAAGAAAAGAAATAGAAGAATAATCGTCGATATTGAACGCACTGCTTGGGCACTCCAAGCTGGGTGTAGCCACTTGTTCGTAAACCTAGCCAAGCAAATCATGTCCCCGAACGCCACCGGAAACTCCTCGCCTGCCATAGACCCCAGTTTCATCATACACAGTATGCTGTTCTTCAGCCAGAACGTATTCCATAGTCAACCCCCTACCGATTCAAGAAACACCCACAACCGTCGCATTCAGAATCTCATCAATATGCGCACGCTCGACACCCTTGGTGCCCTTCTTCTCCTCCTTCAGGAGCACAGCAAGGACCTCGACCGGCGGATTCAGGCCCAGTCTCTGTGCGCGCTGCCAGCGCTTGATCCGGGAGATTCCCACGCACGGCTGCGATACCCAGTCAGCGTGATTCCAAGGATAACCGAGACCCGGAGCCATAAAGGCAGGGAGAAAGAAACATGAGAGCACGGGACTGAGAAAGGAAGGAAAGAATAAAAAAAGCGCGATACGTACCCCGTACTGCGAGCTGACGTCCCAGTACCGCAACACCTTCTCCGCCAGGCTCAGGTCCTCCTGGTGTACGCGCGGCGCCTTGCGCTCGCGCTCCAGCGCCCGCCAGTACTGGTCGATCTGGCTGTCGGTGATCTTCAGCGCGCGCAGCTCCGCCTCCGATTTCTCGGGCTCCGGCTCCGGCACAGCCGCCTTCACCTCCTCCTCCTCCTCCTTGACCTCGAGCTCCGGCTCTGACTGGAGGTCCGCAGTCGACACGTGCTTGGCGAGCGGGCTCTGCTTCGCCGGCGTCGTGGAGACGTGGCTCATCGCGCCGGACTTGGCCGACTTGGGGACCGACGACTTCGTCACCCGATGGTTGAAGGACAGCGTCGACTGCCTGCCGGCGGAGCGGCTGGAGCGTCTTGTGGTGGGCATCGCTACTAATTGATATTCAATACGACTTTGAATCTTCAACAGATAAAAAATGTAGCAGAAATCGAGGTCTTTTCTCAATGCTTATCGTAAATTTCCAAAGGTTATGCTGCGCTTGAGAGCAGGTTGGTTGGTTCGTTAAGAGCTTGGAGATGGAAGAGATCGATAACTGAAACGTCGCCAGCTGTGTGCAAATGACGTGAGAATCTCCCTGGCCCCTGCCTTGTCAGCCGAATTGGCGGGGCAACGCGAGAATCGAGCGCGGTCACGTGACTTATCGACAAGCGCCTGCGTCCCACCTTACGTACTTCATGAAGCACTTGTTCAGCTGTTAGGCATCTTGGTATAATTCATTAATCAGAGTCGCATGCATATTCAGCAAACCGATATTGCCCTGAATTCAGGGGTTTGAGTGTGATGGGAGTCGCTCCGTATCAGCGATAGCATTAACAGCATAACGATTTCAAACCTATAGGGCTTAGGATTCAATAGAGTGCCCTACTGAGCGCCAATAACCATGCTTCCCTGTTGTGTTCAAGTATCATCACTATCGTACTCCCGCTGATAATTAATATCCCCCGGCGCCCCCATTTCCTCCCCCGCGGCGAATTCGCTTGATCCCAAATGAATTCACCGCTGGTAGACGCCTAGGTATTTAGAGCCAGATTACATCGAGTCCGGTAGCTGGCGCCCCGGAAGAGCGCAGTGAACGCCGCCCGTACTCGTCTTCTTGTCTGCAGTTGGTGATGTCGTTGACGCAGTAATTATCAAACTTCTAACTGACTAAGAGCAAGATGCAACACGACCGATTTGGTCCGAATAGTGGTTTGGTGCATGGAACCATTTTTCAAGGGAAAAAGATATAACCCCAAAAATATTATATATGTATATATAAACATATTTTCGCTTCGTTCCTTTCTCATGCCGCCCTTTTAACGTTGTGTCCACCTGGAACCGTCTAGTGAAAGACCTTATATGCCGAGATGACCTTATACCCCTAACTAATAACAGTCCAAAAGCTGCGTGGTGTAATAGGTTGCACACTCTCGCAAATACTCCGTATTATCATTACTTCTTCATCCCCCTGAGGAGAGTGGGGTAGGCGATTCCTGCCGTAGCTCCAGCATTGCTTTTTTTTTTTTTCCTTTTTGCCCTTCGATTTTTTGCACGTGTAATTTGTAGACTTTGTGTTCTCCACCGAAGTCCGAGTGAACATCTAATACTGCAAGGTAGCTCCTGCTTCCCATGATGAAGTAAAACTCAAATGGCCACGTGGTGTTGATAAAGATGCGCAACCACGGTAGGAATCGAACCTACCCGTCTCTCAACAGGTAGAAAGAATAAGAAGACAAGTAGCGGAGTATTTGAAGAGCGTGCAATAATCAGACTATGTGGCTGGGAGGTAAGAAGTTGTTCGACATATGAGATACCAACTGGACAGTTTCCTGGTAGGTGTAAGATCAAAGGGGGTTGAGAGCTACGAAGATTTAAATATATATATAATAAAACTTCAACAAAATAACAGCGGCGGCAGGAATTACCCGCACCTTGAAAGGATCTCCTCGAGAGAGAAGAGTTGTCTTATTGAACTACGCAACTAAGAGGAAGAGAGCTAACCCCATAGATCAATGGTCTCCAGACGCCTCTCGTGGCAATTTAGCTTCAAGTCCGGACGCCTTTCCTAAGGAATCCTTGGTAGTACCATTAGGACAGATTTAGAAAGGCCCTAGGTCTTCACGGGCCGGTCACCGGTATCGGATATCCGACCATCGCTGGGCTCAAGGCCTCAGTATCCCAAGGCGGAAGCCGCGTTGGGTTGATGAGCCACCTTTTTGTGCCATTAAAATGCAAGCGAAGGGGTTCGTACAGGTCCATGCGACCTGGTACTATCACGCACGCGTAGAACGGCCAAATTACCGTCGAGACTTGCTCGGTCGAGGAATTCGGAGACGACATCAAAAGCTCAGTACACCGAAACCATGACTTACGTGGTTTCTGATTGCACAGCTCTGTCCATGGCGTAATGGAGTGTAGGGTCCGCTAGAGCCGCTACTATTATCATCCTCGCCGCCGCCGCCACTGCCGAAGGATCACCGAATCCACCTCCTCCGCTCTGCTTGCTGTCTATTGCGCCAAAAGAGGCAGCGAGCAAGACAAGCGTTGTCCTGCGCATTCTTAACTGCCTCTGCGACGGGAAAGACAAGCTTAGCCGGAACAGATAGTTCTTCTTGCGCGAGAGTCCCTATTCCTGACGCCCGCGAAGAATCGATTGAGCCATCCATTACGCAAAGGCGTCGCAGACGTACAACTGCCGAGTGGGCTGAAGGACAGCGAGGCATCCGCACGCCTTTTAAGATGACCGGGGCGAGTCACTACCTGGCCCTGTGTAGAGCAGTTATCCCAACGAAGGCGGACGCCAAGGACAGTCGGCTCCACCAGCCGCACCTCCTACGCCTGGGGCACCCATTCACCAAGTCGCCCGCAGCCTCTTCTCCTGTGACCTCTTCTTCCGCAGTTTCTTCTCCTGCTCCGTCCCCCACGGCGAAAAAAACCGAAGAGAAAACGAGTCAGTTTTGAAGAGGCCCAGTCTTCGGGGCAGGGCGCCAAGACAGCAAGGGAGACGTTTCCTGCCCAGTCCACTTCTTCTGCCACGCAGGACACCGCGTTGCAACGTTTGAGTGGGCGACAACGGGAAGAAGTGAAATCTTGCAACATTCATGACAATGGTAAACACAAGGATGTCTCCTTATTTTCTTTGGAAGGGGGCATGTGAATGCGCTTTCCAGCTCGTTAAGGAGCACCATTTTTGCTAAAAGAAGATGACGTCTCGAGACCTCTTAGAATCACTTTCAAGACGTCATGGCTAGACAAGAGGCCAGGTAGATAAACAGAGACGGGAACTCGTCCTAGATAGTCTTCCTTTTAGTTCATCGATTACTGGGATTTGCCCTTACAATTGGTTGATAGATATTGAAACCATGGGCCCCTTAGACCATGCCTGCTCCCCACCCCCCCTTTGATTACCTAATTAGGCGCCTATTTACCCAACTTATAATTACGGTCAAAAAGGAGGATCTAGAAGAGGCTTAAGCTAAGTATATAACTAACCAATTCTTATTTTACATTTTGCGTGCAGCGGGACGTTTGTTTCCGTTTAAAGTAACCAGCAACCCGCAATCATCTGGTCTGATGCTAGTTGGCCATTCGTCGGAATAGGAAGGCTGATAATGTTAAGGACTCCCCATTGGCTCCATAATAGGGTGAAGGAGCTGAAGCCTAATACGACGAGACGAGAGCCTCTCTATCGAACTTATGGGTAGCCCAGGTTACCAGTTCTGGTATTTGCGCGTAGGGAGTGGCCGGATGTAATGATCACTGAAAAGATCGACAGACTGATACAAAAATGGCTTATCTCCGTCATACTTGCCTGAGTCCAAGAGGTTCAAAACGGCCCTCTGAGATGTTGAGCTTTCCAGGTAACATGATACACTACCGTTGAGAGCTGCGGCCATGGTCGAACATGATCCAATGGAGGCGGGTTCTGAAGAGATAGAGCGAACGAGAATCATCCAACTTATCAGAGTTGTTCGTTTATCTCATGGCATTTTGGGTACTGGGTTCTATAATTAGACCCATAGTACTTCCGACGTGAAGAGAATACTATCAATAGCACCACTGAAAAATGTACCATAGCTCTGATAATTGTCATGGCGGAGCGAGAGATTCTCTAAAATACTTCACCTCTATTAAAACCACGCAAGATATGTTGCTGTAGCTGTATGCTAGCTAAGGAGCTGCCCTTATAGCCAGTACCACCTACGCCGGCGTGCAGACACCTAGTTGGGGTTGTCGCCATGCGTCAGCGTCTCAAAACCGACGAACACGGAGTTCTGTTTCGCGGAACGCTGAGTCCGGATGTACTCAGTTGTGTAAGGCAAGGACTAGCCTCTACGTCTGAAGGCGTTGTAGCCAGGTTCGAAGAATACAGAATCAGCAGGGTTAGTATACGACTGGGGCAGATGGCGTGCGCAGAAGGGGTCGGGATCAGCATACTGTATTCCATCTTCCCCTTTATCTGTCCGTTGCACATGCCGTTGGCGGACGTACCATCCGCAATTCGCGCGTACTGTTCCAAGGCGGCCTTCAGTCGTTTGCCCGTGTCGCCCGAGTACAAGTCGTCGCCCTGGATGTAGGCGGTCTCCATCATATGTGAGATGGAGGCGAGGCCGTAGGAAGCGTGGGGCAGGTTGCGGCACGTCTCCATGAGCTGGCCGTGGTAGAACGGACCTGATGGAAGGCGGTAGAGGGCCCGCAGGCCCGCTTGCGTCCGATAATAGTTGATCTTGGAAGACCAGTCCTCCGGACTGGGAAGCGGGCCATCATCATCAACGTAGATGCTGAAGGCGGTGTGCTCCTTGAGGCGGTTCAGAACGGATTGGTAGAGCACAATGTCATCGGTGAAGATGGCGATGCCCATGGCGCCCTCCAGCATAACTGAAGCAAGGGTGGTCAGCTACGCATGTCGTCTCCCTGCGCTTGAAGAACAAACTTACCTGAGTCGACGTTGTTAGGGCTGTCTCCCGAGCCATTACGGATCCCGGGCAGATAGATGCCCTTCAGCATCCTCGTAAACGCATACACAGGGCGGTAGAAAAGGGATGCCGAGGCGGGTGGGGGCGGGATTTGACGGCTGAGTCGACGCCTGGTTGGACCCCCCAGCCCCTAGCCCGCACCAGGCATCTGTTTTAAGTTCTCCATTGTCAACTTTTATCATTACAACTATCTCAGCACCTTATCTGCATTCAATTCATACGTACTTGCCCACGTCGCACGATCGGATTTCAGGTTATTTATCAATCATGAAATTACTTTTTCCGCAAGTACTAACTTTTTGCGCTTCCCTGACTGCGCCGGCGGCTGCTGGACCTTCCGTATCCATTCCTCAACAACGACCTTTAGCCCAGGTTGACGCCATGACGGAACCACAGGACACGGTTAAGATTCCCGGGCATAACAACGCCACCTACGGCCCAATACCCAAGAGGGACCAATTGCTCCAGATCGAATTCCTCGAGATCGCTCCGTCGCCCATCCCTGTGTATGATATAACGTCTCCTTTCCTTTTCCCCAACCTTACCTGCCTACCTAACCTTTCGATTTAAACTTATTCATAATCAATATGTACCTACTGATGACGTATATCCTAGCGACCAAATTTTTTCCTTTTTCTTCGCGGCGAAATCCCGCAATCCAAAAAAAGGGACTTAGAGCAATTTGATCACCTTGCTACCGCAACACTCAGCATAACTCTTTCCGTCGTCCTCCCGGACGGTAAGCGTGATGGCCCCAAGACCTATACGGTACCCCTCCGTACCACGGCCTTCGCCGATATAGCCCACCTTTCGATCCGCGATGCAACGGGCGCATACGTGGAGCATCTGACCAACAATGGCCGTAACGACATCGTAACGGACTATTGGATCCCGGGCATGTTCTTACGGACGGGGACGTGGACCTTTGAGGCTGTGGCTAGGCTTGGGGATGGAACTTGTTTATTTGCCATCTCGTTGACGCAATGGTTAGAAGGGGAACTTAAAAAGTGACGTGGCTCGAGTGGAATATATAACTTGGCAGCATACAAGTTTACTTAGTGCTGCTGATTATTAACGCTGATGTAGGAGCAACTCTAATCTACTTCTGTTTTATACGATTTTGTCTTTGTAGGAAATTGACGACAGGATGGCGACTAAAGATGAGGCTACCCTGGAGATTGTGAGGAGACTTTTGCCAGCAAAAGTGTATGGGAAGGCTCGATCAAGAATAGGGGAATTCTCAAAGTGTGTCTGAAGAATGTTGTCAGCTAGCCAGGGTGCTAAAGTACCTTAGCTACGTTCTGATTGGAGGATAATTGTTTCGTTGCTAGGCTACATAAAAGCTGTACGCGTATTAAGAAGCTGCATAATTAGCTAAATATAATAACGCAACTA
The DNA here is from genome assembly GCA_004155035.1 of Monosporascus sp. 5C6A. Lineage (NCBI taxonomy): Eukaryota > Fungi > Ascomycota > Sordariomycetes > Xylariales > Monosporascus > Monosporascus sp. 5C6A. The sequence goes on from QJOB01000284.1 coordinate 38,250, forward strand.
ACATCTTTTATATCCGATAATTAAGAGTTTTATTCGCTTAATTTAAGCAATTATTAATTAATTAGTTGTTGCTAAAACGATATAGGTAGTATATTAATAGCAATTATTTTAATATATTTTAATAATAATAATGGCAACCGTATTGTTTATAACGTCCTACACAAGTACTCCGGACGCACAAGTATTCCGGACGGTTTTTGGCATATTCTAACTACCGAACTTTAATTAATCATTTCTTAATATTAACAATATGGAACGGCTTACAAAAAAGCGAGAATAAACCTAGCCGTTCAGGCTAAGAAACGAAACCCGAAACTTAATTATGCGACACTTAATTCTATATATAAAATCGCGAAATTTACTTTGCATGAACGATATAACGGTACATTTTCTTATAACGACCATATATCCAAATTGCGAAAATTAACGGCAACCGAAAAAAAATCGATTATCGACCGAATTTTCGACTTAAATGCGCGAACGTTTCCTGTCCGGCTTCAACATGTTGAAGATATGGCCAATATATTGTTTACCTAACGTATTACAGGGCACGTTGGGATTAACTGGGTATCGAACTTTATTAAACGGCAAAAAAAATTCCAAACGCGTTTAAATCGGAAAATCGATTATTAACGGGTCCTATGCGAAAATCCGGAAACATTTCGCAAGTAATTCGAACTTATTCGGGTTATTATCGCAAAATACGGCATTGCAAAAAAAAATATTTACAACTTCGACGAGACAAGATTCTTAATGGGGCTTTTTATAATAACGGGTATAGTAATTACCAGTGCCGAAAAACGTGGAAAACCTAGATAAGCGTAATAAGGAAATAAAGAATAGGTTATAGTTATCCAGGCTGTTAATTCGCAAGATTGGGCTTTGTCGCTATTTATTATTATGGCGGGAAAAAATCACTTTAGGTCTTGGTACCGCAATAACTTATTACCAACTAATTAAAAACTCGGTATAAGCCATAATAGTTGGATAATAAACGAATTAGGTTTAAAATGGATTCAATATTTCGATAAATATATTCGGACGTGTACGAAAAATTCGAAACGTTTTTTTATCCTTAACGGCTACGAAAGTTACTATTCGATGGAATTTGAAAAATACTGCGCAAACCACGATATTATTACGTTTTGTATGTTTACGCATTTTTCGTATCGGCTCCAACCTTTCGACGTATCTTATTTTTCTGTTTTAAAACGCGCTTATTCGCAATATATCGAAAATTTAATATAACGTTATTATATTTACATTGCCAAAAAAGATTTCCTCGCCGGCTTTTATGACGCGTTCCAAACTGCCATAACGTCCGATAATATCAAATCTGGATTCGCGAAAACTGGTTTTGTTCCATTCGATCCTAATAACGTTTTTTCCGAATTAGAAATTCCTCTAGTTATGCCTATGCCGACCGTCTCCCTATTAACCTCCGCCGGTTTTATTCGTTCCCCACCCGCGAAAACCCCTAAGAATATTAAGGAAGTAACGAAACAAAAACGTTACTTACAAAAAAAAATTGGATATCAAGGTAGTTCGTTAAGGGTCGTTAAATCGGCTAGTCTTTTAACAAAAAGTAACTTGTTACTTTTGCACGAAATTACTTTTTTTCGGGAAGAAAACGCCCAATTACGCGAAACGAACCACATTTTAAGCAAATGTCGGAAAACCAAAAATAAACGTCTCCAAAAAGGAGGAACACTTACTATACAAAAAAAACAAGCTCTTCTGGCCGAAAAAAAAAGGTAATAAAAAAATGCAGCTAATAGCAGCTAAAGGGGGTCGTCGCAAAAGGGTTAAAACGAAAGAACGGAAATGTAAGGTTTACAGCAAGCCCGGACATAATACGCGTATTTATGAAGAAGTTATAAAAACGTCTAACGAAAAAGAATCCGATTAATTTGAATTAATACGATATGTTGTTATTGATTAATTTGAATTTGTTGTCGCGACGTGCCAAAAACCGTCCGGAGTACTTGTGCGTCCGGAGTACTTATGTGGGACGTTATCTTTTATTATTTATAAAGAACTTAAAAACTGGAACTGCTTTAAAGGCGAATTTTAATTTAAAACGTACGAGTTTGATATTTAGGACTTTATTAATCCTGATTAGTTATTTTAATAGCTTGTTAGATTTATAAAACCCGATATAATTTCTTACCCGAAAAAACGAATTTGTTATATAATGCGGATTAATATTTTAGCGGCTTTATTTTTATTTTTAAAAGGAAGTTTAAAAAAAATCGATTATACGGATTATTTAATAAATACTTTAAACATAATAACCGAAGACAGATAAGCTTATAATTAAGACTTTACGGCGTATATTTATAAGAATTATAAATACGATATTTTTAAAAGAATATTAATAACTTTACAAAATAAGTTTTCTTTTAGAAAAGAATTTACAAAGTGGTACGTTAAAATGGCCGAATTCGCTAAGATGTACGATAAGAGATTCTTGATTAATACTGAACGAAAATACCGAGAAAAATTAAAATAAGCCGTTAAGTTAGGTAAGAAACTAAACGAATAGATTATAAAATGGCAAAAGATAATAGCTTAAGGATAGCGATATAGCGTTTTAGAAACGAAAATAACAATTATATGGGTTAACGATTTATATATAACTTTAATTCCAGTTATGGAAACCTGGATAACCACTTTCCAAATAGTAAAAAAGGCTGAAATTAATAACGGAACGATAAATTATTAAAAGGTAACGGCTAACTTTCTGGATTATTAAATTATAATTTATCCTTTTTTTATATTACGACATATAAAGGCATCGTTTTTAACTTTTTACGGGGCCCCTATATATCTTGTTAATTAGGATGATTTTAATTAAAAGGATAATAAACTTTTTAACCGTTAACCGCAAAGTAAAACCCTTAAACGAAGCCCGAAACAAAGTAACCGTAAAGGTTTTAATACGGATAAAAGTATTAATAAATAAAAATACAAGGAATTAAACGTCTAAAAAAGGCGCTATAAGGCGTACTAAAGGCCTTTTTATAAGTTGCTTTATGTTACAGTATTAACGTTACGGCTTAGTTAAGTTACCGTAACGCTATATTTACGCCGGCGTTTTGCGTTTATTAAGTAATTTTGTCTTTTTTTCCTTATGTAATAATAAAATACTTTAACTAAATTTAAAAAATAATTAATGCCGTAATAGTTTGTTATACCTTTAAAAACAAACTTTTACGGTATCTTATATTTTTTCGCCTTGATTACGATTTTGTATAACCTTAAATCCGCCGTTAATCCGTCGTTTCCTTATTATAACTTTACTTAATAATCGAACTTTAATAACCGATATAACTTTACCAAATATCCTAACTTTAAAAGAAAACATTACAGGTATTAATACTTCTACCCCCGATTAAGTACAAAACGATAACATAACGTTATTATTTTAATTTACGAATTCTTAAAATTTTTTAAAAGACTTTTTTATTTAGTTTTTATTACAACACAAATTACATACGATTTTATGTTATTAAGCCGGTTCTTCGAAATTTACAAATAACTTTAAAAAATTTTTAAGGATATTTTTATAAATTTCGAAGATAATTATAAATATTTATAGCACGAAAAAAACGAATTACAAAAACGTTTTATAACCGCGAAACAATTATTTTAAAAAATAAAATAATTATTATATAAAAACCACTAACTTTGCAAATAACTAATTATTGCCGAAAAATCATTACAACAAGCCCGGAACGAAATTACCGAAAACGCGTTATTACGAAAACGTTTAACAATTACAAAATGGTTAACGCGCTAAACTGCAGCCTTTTATAACGTACTAACAGGGCCTTTTTTAGTAATTCCATAACTTACCTTTTAAAGCTACTTTTTATAAACAGTATAACTTATTATTAATATATCGAAAAGTTAACGCTTCCGTAACTCCGAACCCCCGATACATAAAAAAAACGTTAAAAATCTAATAATTCGCTAAAAAGAATATATTAACTAACAATTTTTAATACGTTTAAAACTTACAATAAACCGGAACGTTTATTCGTTATTAATTAACCGCATTATGTACGCCGTATAAAAGTTTTAAAAAAACGCTTATTCGCGTATACGTAATAAAGTTAATAAAATAACAATATTATTACTAAACCCCGCAATATAATCGTATAATTAACGTAACGTAAGTAATATGCTATTATTTTTGGACTAAGTTTATATTACGGTCCATATATTAACATAAACCCATAAAAACTTCCAAACCTTAAAATAAAAATTTACTTCGTTTATTAACTTTATCAGTAACTTTATATAATTAGCTAATTAAAGCTAACAGTTACTAACCTTACGTATTATTATATTATAACAAAAAGTTAACGGAATATTACAAAAAACCTTTATACCGTAAATACAACGCCCGGGTCCCAAAAACGACGTAACTTAAATACGCCTATTTAAAAACCTTTTTAATAATATAACAAACCGGGCCTTCCGTAAACGTATAATAAAGTACTTAAGTAATCACACTTTAATACCGTAACGGCAAAATAACGCCTTTATAACGCCCAAACCAAAACCTATGTAATTGGACGTTATAACGGCTAAAAAAAGGCCTGCATAACCTTTTAAATAAAAAAAAACAACGCCGGCGCAAAATAAACCTTTACATATATTACGGAAAAAAAACCATTATTCCTTTATCTGTCCTAATCGGCGACTACAACCAATTACGGGGAATACGCCGTCTGCATTTCGTAACGGTAACGGTACGTCGTAAAAAAAAAAATTAACCTTTAAAACAAGTTACAATTAAAAACTCCCGTTAAATTATCAAAATAATAATAAATCCAATTTATATATACGTTCTATAAATCCCAATATATCTTTTTCGTTTTCGTTTTAATTATAACTCCTTAATAACGTATTACTACCAGCACAAACCATAATCAGCTATAATTACTTACTTATAAAATTTATTAATAATAACTTTATACGCCAAAATAACCTTCCTTTTTACTTTATCCCTTAACCCCGTTAACTCCGGCTAACAAACGATGCCGTAACCGGTTCCGTTATTTCCGCGTATATATTACGGTTCTGTATAAATTTTGTTACAAAAAAATTACTTTATATCGGTAACCTTTAAACGGTTTTAATATTATTTTAAAATTACTTTAATTTCGAAAACATAACTCAAATATTAATTAAATAACAAAAACCATATATATTAATTACAAAACAATATCGGAACTTCCGCTAACCCTTATCTTAATAAATTTAACCCCCGTTCTTGTTACCTTACCTTTTTTTTCAAAATTATAACAAACCGATTTAAATATAATCTTTTCGTATTACCAATTTCCTAACGTTTTACCGTTTAAAAAATGTTGTAATTAATTTTATGCCCTTAACAAAACTCCTCGCCTTTACGAATACCTTACACAAAATAACGACCTTACTTTTTTAATTATTTTTAATTAATAAAATAATATCGTTAATACCTAATATAATTTTCCGCAGCATTTTTATTTAAAACGATAACATTAACCCGGATACCATATTTTTTAAATTATGGGCCTTTTATAATTAAATAACCGAAACGCCTTAATTATGCCGCGTTACCGAAAAAGATATATAAAAATACTTTAACGGCAAACCACCCGTAACGATAACCGAAATTTTAAAAAAACTACTACCAAAATATTACAACTTAACGAAAACGTTTATTTTTAACAAAACTAACAAATTATTACTATATCGACTTTTTAATTACAAAATCGAATTACTTCTAAATTAAACAATTTAATATAACCGCATACAAACTATATTACCGTACGAATTACTGGCAATACGGAAATATATCGATAACTATATAAAAAAAAATTATCCGTTTTAACAGTTCTTTTACGGCAACTTTTATTTTATTTACCAAAAAACCAAAAGGTAACGTATGTATTTGCGTTAATTACTAAGACCTTAATAACGTTACGGTAAAAAACCGTTATTTTATTTCCCTAATCCGCAAAACCCTAAATACCTTTTATTCGGTACGTATATATACTAAGCTTAATATCGTAACGGCTTTTAACCGTTTACGTATCGCCCCAAAAAACAAATAAAAAACAACATTTATAACAAAGTTCGGTTTATTCGAATACCTAATCACAAATTTTAACATAACCGGCGCCTCAAATTTATTTTAATATTATATTAACCATACCTTATTCGACTTTTTAAATAAATACGTTATAACTTACCTTAATAACGTCCTTATTTATAACAAAAATAAAAAAAACATAAAGGTTATATACGTAAAATATTCCGTTACCTTATAAACGTAAAACTAACAGTAAATATCCGTAAATACAAATTTAATATTACGAAAACATAATACCTAAATTTAATAATCTTTATTAACGGCATCGTTATAAACCTTAAAAAAATAAAAGTTATTTAATAATAAAACCCCCCCCAGGATATTACGTAAATTATAACGCTTCGTCGGTTTCGCAAATTTTTACCGCCGATTTATTAAAAACTTTTTATAAATCGTTAAGCCTTTTATTAATTTAATAAACAAAATCAAATAAACGGGCTTTTTAATAACTAACGTTAAAAAAACGTTCCGGCAACTTAAAAATACCTTTTCGATAACCCCAATATTATCCTATTATAACCCCCGACGTCGTACGGTTTTAGAAATTAACGCTTTTAATTAAGCGTTAAAAAAAGTCCTTTCTTAATACGACACATAAAATATTTTGTAACCTATCGCCTTTTTTTCAGCTAAACATAACCTAACCGAATATAATTACGAAATTTACGATAAAAAATTACTAGCCATTATTAAAACTTATAAAAAATAACGCCCGGAATTACAAAAAGTTAAAAACCCCGTTAAAGTTATTACTAATTATAAAAACTTCCAACATTTCGTTACCACAAAACTTTTAAATTAACGCCAAATCCGGTAATTTAAATTCCTTAATAACTTTCGGTGTTAAATAACCTATAAACCCGGGAAAAAACCTACGGTTCCAAACGTCCTATCGCGTTAACCCGGCGTAAAACCGACAGATCGCAATAACAAAGTTAATAAAAAAATTACGCAACAATACAAAATAATATTCCTATTAAACCAATAAAACCCCCCTTTAAAAATATACGCCATAAACATTAACGAATTAATAAACGTATTTATCGATAATTTTTATAAATCGTTACGGTTAATTAATAATATCTTAATTACGTTAACGGACCTAACTTATAAACGCTTCAAGTAAAATATCCGCAAAAATTTTAAGGTTACAAAAACCGACTATAAGGCGGTATAAAAGCGTATTTATATCCGGGATAAGTTATTTATCCCGAATAACAATATGCTTAAGCTTTAAATCCTATATCGAAACCATAACGTAACGCCGGTTAGTCACCCGGGTTATTACAAAACATATAACTTATTACGGCGAAGTTATTATTAACTATGCTTATTTTGGAATATAACTATATTTATATAAAACTACCACTTTTGTTACCGTATTAAAACGTTTAAAACTTTATTTATTAAATTTCTTAATCCTTTACCGGTACCGTTTCGCCTATAAAACGACATATTAATAAATTACGTCGGCCTATTATTACCTTACGAAAAATTCGGATATACTTATAAATACGTTCTTATAATAATTAATCGATTTACAAAAATACGTTATTTCGCCCTTGTAACGGATATATCCGCAAAAACTTTTACTAACGTTTTTCTTTCCGACATATACCGTTTACATAATATACCGGTTACGATAATATTTAATCAAAGCATATAATTTATTTTTATTTTTAAAAAAAACTAAATTAATACTTAAACGTTACATTACGCGCCTTAATTACGTATTACTTATAAGCCGACGGCTAAACGGAAGTAATAAATATTATTATAAAACAATACTTTAAAAGTTATTATTCCTTTTATTAAAACAATTAAATAAATTAATTTCTATTAATTAAATTTGTTAATAATAACTATATATCAAAAATTACTAATATTTCGCCGTTTTTCGTTAATTATGAATTTTACCTTAATATAAAAACGGAACCGTTTCGTAACCTAAACGCCTTTAAAACGGTAACACAACAACAAAAATATAATAATACCTCGTATTACCAAATTAAAGCAGATCTTTAAACGCGTTAAAACGTTAATAACGAAATTTTAAAACCGTTACATAAAACAAATAAATTAATACCGTTCCGACGCTGGTACGTTTAACGAAAAGAAACGTATATAAGTTAATACGCAATATATAATATCCGGCAAACTTAACGATAAACTTAACGATAAATAAATAAACCCTTTCGTTATTACCAAAGTATACCTTTACGTTATTGCCGTATAACTACCTACCTATTATAAATTATTTTCAATTTTTCATATTTCTTTAATTTAACGTTACAAACCGGGCCTACCAGATTAAGGCGATATTAACGTAAAATGGGATGCGCGCGTTAAAAACGCCATCATTATAAACGTTAATAACTAAAAAGAATTAAATAACAATTTAAAAAAATCTTAAACTTTAAAAATACTAAACAAAATTTCCAATATAAGGTTAAATAGCTATATTTATACCGCCCTACTTGGAAACTGGCTAAAAACCTTTAAGGTTACGATTTTAACATAACCGAATTCCATAAAAATAACCTTAATAAACCTAGGTTACCCGATTAATTCAAATTTTTATAAAATAAACACGGCCGTAACCGGGGCTTAAGGGTTATTAAAAAAGCCTAAAGTAACGAATAAATATAATACAAAATACTATTTATAAAACAACGCAAAAAAAACATAAATATGAATTTTACAAATATTCCAAATATCATAACCTTAAAAACGGTAATTAAACAGCAACGCGTTAATATAACGATTACATAACGATAACGAAACGTAACGAAAAACAAAAACGCGGCAGTACAAAAACTTAACGGTAATTAAATACCTTTAATGCATAAAAAAAACGTTGCCATATCGACGGCAAACTGGGTAGGGCCTAAAGCAAAATTAACCGTAATAGTTATTTTATTACGGAAAATACGCTTAGTTAAGGTTTACAGTTAATACTTATCGTCGCCGGGTATTAAACGGCATTTAATTACTTTTTTTTAAACGGCAATTTAAACGTTAATTTATTAACGCCTCGTTAACGAAACGATAATAATACGTAAACGCGACGGTATACTTACGGCGTTACGGGCAAAACGGAAATGTTATATTTACATTAAGGTACGGTAAACGGTTACTTAAGTAAAATAAATAACCGGGTTTTTTTGAAAATTATCTTAACAACATAACTATAATTACGATAAAAAATTAACTTTTTTTAACGCCCGTTACAGCTTAACCGAAACGGTAACTTTTTTCTAACGTCTCAAAAACGGTACATAAACGTAATACCGTTCCGTAAATTCCCGTACGAAAATCGTTATCGTATTCGTAAACTTCGTTACCGTCCGTATCGAAAATAAGGTCGCTATTAACATTACAAATTACGTCGAAATAAAAGGTAACCTAATTAAAAAAAAACTTCGAAATCCAAAACGTTACTTTATATATTTTCCGCTGGTTAAATATTAAAAAGTTAACGTATTAATAACGGTACGTTTATGCAAAATTAACAAAACAATACGTTAAAACTTACAAATTCGTAAACCTTACGGCGTTCGGAATAAAGTATATACTTGCCGGTAAAAATAATAACAAAACGGCAACGGAGTACCGGTAACTTACCAAACGCAGAATCGTAATTTAAAATTATATAACGAAAACATATTATATAAAAACGTTAAACCTTAATAAATACGACGTAAGCGATACAAAGACGAAATATAATAATTACGTAAACGTTAAAAAAGCGGAAAGTGATTTTTAAAAGGCGGCGATAAAATAACGCGAAAAAAACGAATAAAAAACGCGGCGGTAACGATATAATAATAATGCGGCAGTCTTAGAAAAAAAAAGAAAACAAAAAAAAACAAAAATAAATACAGATATTTATTTTACAGCAACGGTAAAAGGGTTAACAAAATCCCCGCGTAATTAATAAACAATGCCCGGCGGCGTAACGACATTATCATATTTACCGCCGGCCCTGGTATTATATTCCCCTACCCAAAATAATGCCCTTTATGCGGCCTTATTCCGGCATTATGCCGCTAACTTTATACCACCTTTATACCGCACTACAGTACCTAACATATTGCACAAAATTTAAAGTTCAAACCTAAAATATATTATTTAACTTAAACTTTTTTTTAAACAGTTAAGGACAATTACCTTAAAAAAGGAGAGCTACTGTTACGGTACTAACATTACGGCTTAATTAAATTACCGCAACGTTATATCTACGCCGGCGCTCCGTACTTATTAGGTAATTTTACCCTTTCTTCCTTATGCAACAACAAAATACTTTACCCAGACCTAAAAGACGATTAGTGCCGTAACACCTTAATATTATTATGCATTTCCGAATAAAGCTTCGTTAAGGTTTATTTTTAACGTAGTTTTAATTAATTTAATTAAAAAAGGATTAATTTTAATTAGTTTTTAAAAGAAATTAACCGAATATTTAAATTTATAAATAAAATAATTATATAAAAAATAAATTAACTTTAAAAAAAAGTAAAACAAGTTCTAGCGTGTTTTTTGATTATTAATTAACGGGTTGCTATAAGCCTATCGTTTTACCTTTTACGGAATTTATCTATTTTAAATTTAAGGTTTATGTCAGCAGTTACAGTGATCAAATGCAGGAAGCTGGCGAGTTCTAAATGCGATAATTCTTTAATGCTTGAATGGACAAATCCTGTCCGTGGCAATCGCCTTTAAGTACATAATTAAGCGGTTAAAAGGGAAACGGTAGATAAGGCATATCGCAGGCTGCATCCTGCAGCCCTATACCGACAAAACCTTCCAACTTGTAACACCTAAAAGCACCAAATACCAATACGCCCTTTTGCGTCAGGTGTTCTCGCCGAAAAATCCAAAAATAAATCAATCTATATAAAGCTCGAACCTTAATTTCTGTATTTAGCTTGGTGGTATACTAGCCGTTATACCAACTAATCTTAATTTTTTTTAACTCCGTCTTTTTTTGTATTTTTTTAAGTTCTAAGTTCTGTATAAACCTTTCGAAATCCGTTTTGTTAAGTAGTTTCGTAAGCTTATCAACTAGGTTATCTTTGCTTTCCACGTATTAAAAGCTAATGTTTCCTACCTGGACCTCCTGCCGTACGTAATGATATTCGATTTTGATATAACGCTTTTTTCGCAACATCTAGGTTTTTGTCATTTACTTAAATGCCCTTATATTATTTTCCAAAATAGGAATAAGGCCTTCTGGCATAAGCCTTAGTTTTATTAGAAAATTCTTAATCCTTACTGCCTCCGTAACGGCTATACCGGCTTTAACGTATTCTGTTTCTATAATATATTTCGTAACAATACCCTGTAATTTCGAAAATTAAGATATAGGTATTCCAACTAAAAAGAATACATACCTTATAGTAAACTTAATTAATTTTAAATTATTCGCAAAGCTTATATTTATTATTCCGAATAATTTTAAGTTATTATATTTCCGATACGGGTACGAATCGTCGAATCTTCAATATTAAATCGATAAGTTTATTATATTATTTAAATACTGTAACAATTTTTTAATATATTCCTAATGCTTTAAAAAAAGTTTCCCATAAACCTAACCCAAGTCGAAGTTACAATCGTTATATCAGGTTTAATAATGCAATTAAAAAAGTTAAATTTCCTTACCAAGTTTGCGTATTCGAAAATGTTTTTTTATTAACTATACTTTCGCTATATTTTATAACGTATTTCAAGTAATTTTTAACAAATAAAATAAATTCCTTTTTCATTTCGTTTACGCCAACTAACTTTAGTAATTTTTCGATATATTATTATTAATCTAATTTAACGTTTCCAGTTGGTAAAAAACGGAAAAACCGTACGCTTAGGTACCAATCCGCGTTACCTAAGTCCTTAATAGGTACGTTTTCGGCAAGCTTTTTTGGCAGCGTTTTTCTAAACGTTCCTTACCAACTCCAAAAAGCAGGAAGTTATTTATATATAACAAAATGACGTCTCCTATTTCCGGGTTACGATAAATCGCGTTGTCCGATATTAATAGCAGAAAGCCTAACTTTACAAATAACTTCCTAACTTTTTCTTACCAGGTAATTCCGGTTTGGGCTAAGCCGTATAAAGGATTTATTAGCTTAATAATTAACTTTGGTAAATACCTATATTTCTCCTTATTTTCCGGATATACCTCGAAATATTTCTTAAACATAGCAAATTACTTTAAATAAATATCTTTTTTTAAATTGCTATTTAGGTACGCTATAATAAAATCGATATATATAATATGCTATCTTAAATAAGCTACAAGGGCTATTAAAACTTTTTAATATATAATTTTTGCGATATTCGCAATTGTTTCGTTATAATCGAAACCTTTCCGTTAAATAAAGCCTTTAACGCAAATACGGGCCTTATACTTATCCAGCTTTCTTATAAACGTATATTTCTTTTTCAGTACCTATTTAGCATTAACTAGGTACTTATAGGCCCTATTAAACGTTATAAAACAAAAAGTTCCACGCGAAAGGTTTTTCTTAATTTTTATAAAAATTACTTTAAGTTATATCTCTCGTTTTAAGCTTTCAATAACTTCCTTCAATAACGGGCTGTTATCTACTATAACGTATCTATAGCTTCCAATAAAATCGCTATCCTTTTCGTTATTAATTAACAATAAAAAGCTTTATAAGCTTTCTGAGGTTTTTTAAATCGTAATCACCTTTTTAAATTAAAGCTAACTTCAATTTGCGCATTAACTTAAAAGCTTCGTCTGGAAGTTTCAAAGCGTATAACTTTGGAATTATCTTCTTAAAACGCTCTTTTTTACGCTTAACTTCCTTAGTTTCCTAATTAATATTATTCTTTAAAATAACGTTATCGTTTTTATTTTTCATTCCAACGCTTTTCTGTTTTTAACAGTATTTTAAATGCTTTTAAACAAGCTATAGAAATAACCGAATGATATCCCTTAAATTAAAAGGCTATCTTAGCTTTTCCAAATTTTCGTAACTTGTAACATAAGATATAATAAACATTCTGCCGCCTTTTAACAACTATACCTTATAATTATAAATGTCTTAATAACCTAATAACATACCTTTTATTCTACGGGCTATTAACTTCTTTAACCTAATCCTATAATTCTTATCGATTAAAACTATGCACTTACTACCGAAAATTCGAAAGTAATTATTATCAAACTTATAGAATTTCTCAAAATTAAAATCAAATATTTTTTTCAAGCATTCGATCGGCGTTGTATCTTTTATTATAAACTATCCAGTCCTATTAATCGTATGTATTATAACTTTCATAATAAAATCTTAAAAACAAGTAAGTATTTTTATTTAAGCAAACGTCGTACGGGTTTTATTTTACAAAAATTAGGTACCTTTTTCCGTTATATCGTTCTAATATTCATTATAGAAGCTGGAAATTACCAACCTAATACCTTCCATTACGTAGAATTTCTTAATAATCGTTATATTAAATTCCCTGCCGCTATTAAAATACAAGATTTATACCTTTTTTTTTACTTTCTAAAAAAAAGCTTTTAAACGCTTGCTAATACAGGTGATATACGCGTATAAGTTTTTCTATACTTCCTCCTTAATTTTAAACGAATAATATTTTTTATAACAGAAAAAATCGTTTATAATAAAACCGAAATAACTTTTATTTTCAATATTAACAGGCTTAACAGACCCCATATTACACCAAATAATTTCTTTTACAATCGTTACTTTCCTTTAAGGGTTAGGAAATAAAATCTTCCGTATCTTTCCTTTATTACAAGCTATATAAAGAAATCCTTCCATTTTCTTAAAGTCTAAATTTATCCCCGTAAACCTTTTAATGGTCCAAATTAATCGTTTTATACTAAGATAATAAAAACGGTAGTACTAAAAGATAATTTTCTTTATAACTTTTTTAATCATAAAAACTTTTCCATCTTTAAAAACGCCTTAAAAAATATTCTTTAGGTCGTCGCCGTCTTTACTGAATGCCTCCCCCAGCCCGTACCCTTATTAATCTCCCAATTCCGAGGCCTTAATAATAAGTTCGGGCTTCCCATAAAGCTATAAAAAAAAACCTTTCCGGATAACGTTAATTGTTATTAATTATAACCTAGTAAGATTTACCAAGGTGTTTTTATTTAAATAGCTACCTTTTCTGTAATACATCTTTCCAAAAAACACTTTTAGGGAAAACGTATTAATACATAAGGTATACTTTACCGTAATTTCGTTCTTCTTTTTACGGGAACCCCTTAAAGGCCACTTTACTGTCCTAACGGAAATAACAACCATTAACCTATTTTTCGTTAATATTTAAATTTTTTAAATCTGATATCCAAAACGTTATTACGTTCGAAATCCTTAATATTATTAATAATATTAACGTTAGCTTCTAAATCCCAAAGCAATTTATCTTTATTATCTTCTATAAAAAAAATATACGTATAAAAGTACTATAGTTTTACCTACAATAATTATTTTAATTACTTCAGGGATTTCGACCGCTATAACTTTAACGCGTTCGATTACTATAATTACAGTATATTCGGTTACTGTAACTATCCTTACTTTAAGGCTTTTGTTTACTATGGCCACTATTTTAAGGTAATCAACTATTATAAACACCTCCTAAAGCTCCTCATCGATAGTTGCTTTAAGGCAGTTAGCTACTGTTACTTTAATAATCTTAACTGCTATAACCACTATAGCTACCTCTGCTTCAAAGTACTTAATTGTTATAACTTCTGGAACTTCCTTTTAAATCATCTTATCGTACCATTATATAAACTTTTAAAACTATTGCTTGTTAACATAAGCGCTAAACGTTCCTCCGCTAAACTAATACAAATCTTTCAGGCCTTTTAAGATAAACTACTTCTCGTCCTAACCACCACCTTTATGGATATTACGAAAACTGTTACTTTAGTTATTATTACTGTTACCGCCTTAACGTTAGCTATCATTCTAACCTTTCTTTCCTTTTTTTTCTTTTATAACTCAAAATAATCCTTAACTAAGTACCCGTACTTTCTATAGTTAAAATAAAATAGCTTTTTATTCTTGTTCTATACGGACCTATTATTTCGGAAATCTTTATTACTTCCCTTATCCTTATCTTTTTAGGCGTTATTAAACTTTTTATCGTTTTTTTTCTTATTGCTAAAACGTTTATAAAATTCGCTATTAAAATCGTCAATCAGTTATTAAAAAAAATAATCCGTTTACCGCAATACTAATTACATAGTCTTATACCAGCTACCAGCCCTATCTTCTATAACGATAAAAAACATAATAATATATTCCTCGTTACGGAATTTCATTCCGTAACCTTTAACTTCTTGCAGAAACTTTTGAAACTTAATAATAAATTATATTAAATCTTACCGTCGTAAATAATCTTACTAAACCTTTTCCAAAAAAAAACCTTTATTTAACCTTACCTATAATAACGTAAATCTTCCGTAAAATCCGTAATATCTTCGTATTTTTCTTAATACTTATAATTAATTCCAGAAACGCCTTTTTGCAAATTTTAGTAATAGCTTTTATTAGGCGTAGCTAATTTAATTACTTTAACTTTATACTTTTTTTCGTAACTAATCTTTTCTAGTATAAGGTTTAAAACGTTACTTTAAAGGTTTTAATTAACCTAACCTAACAGGTAATTTTCTTTATCCAGGATAAAATCGAAACGTTTTTAACGGAACTTCGAGTTTTTTTATCATTAAACTTCTTTTTTTTCAAGCGTACACCTGCCCTATTAAAGCTATTTAAGCTATCGAAAATACTGCTAGAAAAGCTATAACTCTTTTTGTATTTCGGAAAGTAACTTACAAACGAATCTGTTTAAAAAAAAAGAATTGTTTAAATCATTAAGATTATTACGCGTTATACCTTTTCTCTTAAGTAACTTTTCGCTTTTCTATCTTTTCGGAAAATCGGGCTTTTTTATTAACTATTTCTTAGGTTTCGTTTCGCTTTCTTTAAATAGGTTAATTTCTTTTATATTACTTTCGACTACATTAAAAACATCTTTAAAACTATTAACCTTAACTTTAAGTTAAGCGGCTTTTAACTTTTTAAGTTATACATTTGCACTTAGCAATTTCGGCTTTAGATCCAACTTATTTAAAAACTGTATTACTATTTCGCTTAATCGCTTTATTATCTTAATAATCTTTTGGTTTTAAAACTTCAACTTTTCGTTTTGTTACTTTAACTTTTTAATTTCTTTTTAAACCTGCTAATAATTATTTTTTCGTACCTTGACATTCTACTTAATGCCATTTATTTTAATACCCAGGAAAGTATAAATTTATTTAAATTAATTTCGGATAATTATCTTTAAATAAAACTTTTAAATCGTTTTTCCAGCTGTTATAACTAAAGTATTGAAACTTCTTTTTTTACTTTTTCTTCTTTTTTTCTACTAAAAAACTTTTTTCCTTAAAGTACATCTTAATTATCAAAAGGTTCAGGTTACGAAAAAAAATAAAGAAAGGCTTCTTACGTACTTTTAACCTTTTTAAAGAACGAAGCTGTTATCGGATAAGGCGTTTTTAATAAGGAGCTTTCCGCGGTTTTTTTTCTTGCTTGCTATTGTTAATTAAATTATTAAATTCTTTCTTAAATCGTTAACTAAACGATTTTTTCTTAAATTTCTTATTTTGTCTGTTACCAACTTAACTGTTAAATTACAAATAACTATTTTGTATAATATATTAAGGGTATTAATTGACCAAAAAATGCTACTATATTAGCAATTATAGTAATTAAATATAAAAAACTGGTGAGTTCTAAGTACGATAATTCTTTAATGCTTAAATAAACAAATCCTATCCGTAACAATCGCCTTTAAATACATGATTAGGCGGTTAAAAGGGAAACGGTAAACAAGGCATATCGCAGGCTGCATCCTGCAGCCCTATACCAATAAAGCCTTCTAACCTGCAACACCTGAAAGCACTAAATGCCGACAGTTTACAATATAGGTTTTTAACCTTATTAGCAGGTTTTTGAATTTTAAACCAACCGTATAAAACGACAAGATATACTCAAGTAATAGTTTCGTCCTGATTAAGAGTTATAGAAAAGTTAATATGCTATTTCGAAACTTTAACAGTACGAAAGCGTTACGGCTATATAACGTAATATATTACAAATAATTCGCTTATAATTTGGTATTACTTTAATAATTCTGAGAAAAAGGCTATTAATAAAATAGCCGAAGGATTAATAATTATATTCGAAATAAATACGACCAAATTATAGTTACTTTAATAAATAAATTTAATTAATTTGTTATTAAGGATATTAACGCAATAACGTTTCCTGTAATTCTGGCTACTTACAAATGAAATATTAACTCATCGACGCCAAGACCGCCGTATACCGGTAACGGTACTTTGTAATACCTATAACTAGGCCACCTAGGCCCTGAATCGCATAGTTACAGTTTCATATTAAGGGAGTTAAACTAAAGGGTTTTATAATTTTCGAATGCTAGGTATGTAACAAAACTAAAGCTAAAAAGTAAATATGCCGCAAGCTTAAAAAAGAAATATCCCGATTAAAATAAAGAATACAAGGTAACTATATAGGTCCAAGCCTGGAAAACAAGGCTGAGCCAATATACAGAAATCATGCCACGATTAATTTTTACGATAAATATTATACCTAGTATCCTTAAATACGATAACTCTTCAAATAGTTTTTCACGGTTTGGATAGATTATATACCTTAGTCCCGTACGTTACTTCGATTCCGAGTGGTTGCCGACAAGCTTCGGCCCTGGTAAACCTTATGCCCGCTGGCCACGGTTTAGCAGGGTTCTTGAAGGCAGAAAATAGCTTTATACGATAAAGTTTAAAAATAAACCTTAAAAGCGCATAAAAAGCTTTGTAAGCCTTCGTTAATTTTACGATTAAAAAGTTTAATCTCGATCGTTTTTACGGCTTTTTAAGTTTTTATTAATTAAAATACGAACCGAAATAATATAACATGTTACACGAATATAAAATACCAATTATCCGGAAGGGAAGGTTTTAATAAAAACTGTCCCGTTTACGGTAATTTATTTAAAAAAAATTACCGCATAATCCAAAGCCGCCGACGTAACTGTCGATTTGGAAAATTATTCCAAAAAACTCGACTGCGCCTTTTAATTTTTGGATACCACCTTATTTTCGATAAAAAGAATTTATTTTCTTATAAGCTTATTATAAATAATTTCGATTTAACGGAAAAATTGCTAGCGAAGGTATAAGGGAATAAGAACAATAAGGATAACAAGTTAAACAATTCCGAAATCCAGCTGCTAGAATATTACATGTTAAAGGATTACAAGCGCTGGTTTGTTCGGCTGCTTAAAACTGCGAGGAACTTCTAGAATTTCGAAAGGAATTAACGTAGATAAAGGCGGAATTAAATAATTTAAAGTCGCGTTGGAGTGAAACATCTGCAAAACGGAAGGGGGTTAGTGAAACTAAGAATTAAGGTAGCAATTTATCATTTTATCCAAGTGTATATACGGTTACGTCTTTTCGAGAGAAATAGAATAAAAAATAACTATTAATTTTATTAACTTCGAAAAAGACTTTAAAAAATATAAATACGTTATATTTATTACTAACAGATATTTACCTTAAAAACCGAAAATAAGATATATTAATTATTACGTTCTACTATTTGCTAAACGTTTTAAAAAATTAAACAAAGTTTTCTTATAAGTAATCAAATGCGATAACAAAAATCTAAAAAATTACCAATTTCGAAATATTTTCTAGTGGCCTTTTTTTAGTATTAAGCTTAAGCTTTTAATACTATATACCCAGGCCTAGAACGAAGGTACGGAACGTTTAAAGGATATAATCAAAAAGAAAGTAATTATTATATAAAATAACGTTAAGTTACCTACATTTTTAATTATATACATCTTTAAAGCGGTAATATATCTATATAACCGTACCCCTAAATACGCCTTTTTTTGGTAAACCCTATACGAAGTTTATTACATTTATTTGGCATATAAAAACGGCGTTCCAATACTTGATCGTGAATCTTAATAAGCTCATTTGCAAGTTTACGGCTATATGGCTTACGTTATAATAACCGCTGTTATAAAAAAATTAAAGGTTCTAAAAGTTAAATTCTAAAACGTAAATAGACTTTCTTGTTAATTACCGATTAACGAATATCTACGAGATTTGGAACTTTTTAACGAATAAAATTACTTTTTTAGGTAATATCAAAAACGTAAAAAACGACTTTCTTGACGTTACCGAAAACGAATTACAAAACTTGGTCTAACAGGTCTACGTACTTAATCAGGTTTATGGTTACTTTATATATACATAAAAAAAATAATAACTTAAGTGGAATAATTTAATTACCGGCTGAGTAAAGAAAATGGCTTTAAAATAATATAGGCGGTTAAAATAACGTATGGGATAAGGAAAAACAAGCTTGTTTGCAAAGGATTAATTATTTTTATACGACCGTTATATTCCAATTATTTTCGTTCCCTAAATTATTACCGTCGCTAGCGTTTATTTAATAACTGTTACGATTATTCCACCGACGGAAAAAATAAAGGAAACTTTAAGCTTTTATTACATTATTTAACCTAAAGTGACGGTAAAAAACGAATGTTTTTTACGAGTTGTAAATATAAGCTTTTTATACGTTCCGTATCGAAAAAATAGTTATTAATACAATTATAAGATATGGAAAGCCGCGTTTAACGTAAAACGTTTAGTTTATTTTATTAATACGATCGATAATCGGCCAGTAAATTACGGAAGTTTAGGGAAAATATTAACCCGAAATACATATCACCTTAATCGGAAAGGTTTTAATATATTAAAAATAAAGTAAAGAATAAAAGTACTGCCTAGATCGTAAAACCGGGTATATAGGCGAAACCTACCGTTATTACTACGAAGCTATAAAAAGCTAAGTATATACCCATTATAGAAGTTGTTTTTAAAAGCTGAAAAGGCCCATTTACAAAGTTATAAGGATATATAATGCTGGGAAATCGTCGATCAGTTTATTACTAAAACTAAACAGGTCCTAAGATATATATAGGTATACGTTTACAAGTTTAATAAACATAGCTGGTTACAGAAATATAAAGCTCGTTTCGTAATACAAAATACTTAATAACTTATTACTTATAACGATATATACGTATCTACCCTAATTGGAAGGTTTTTTAAAGCCTTAATAACTATTACAATTAAATTCGACCTAAAATTTAAACAATATAACGTTATAAACGCCTTTGTTAACGCGAATTTACCTTATGAAATATATATAAAAACGCCCCCAAAATACCCTTAACGTAGCAGGGTACTTCTGATTAAAAAGGCTTTATACGGCCTAAAAGAATCGCCGTTACTTTGGCAGAAAAACTTTATTAATACGCTTAAAGACTTAAGATTTAGCCCCGTTTTTTATAAACTTTATTACTTTTTTCGCCAAAAAGTGCTACTTTTCTTCGACGTTAACGATATTATCGCCACGTATAATAAAAAAGACCAAGCCTTTGTCGATTGGTTAATTTAACAAATACAAAAACAATATACTCTTACAAAAGGTAAAAACTTACAATAGTTTCTAAATATCGAAATAATCAGAAACAGACTTAATAAAAAAAATCTGGCTATCTCAATTAAACTTTATAAACAAGCTAGCAAACCTAATCTTTAAAGAAATTCTGAATAGCTTTCCAAAAACGCTTATAAGGAACGCCAAATTACTGCTAAATCTTAATCTGGCTTATCCAAGATTTATTAATAGATAACAAAAAAAATCGGTTCCATCCTATATGTTACGGTTTATACGCAACCCGATATATCCTTTATAATATCCAAACTTGCTCGATTTAACTTAAATTTTAATAACGCATATTATAAAATAACTAATCGCGTTATATCGTACTTAATCGGTACTAAAACGTTAACGTTGCAGTTCGGCGGCAAGGATTCGTTAAATACTTAAAACGACGCCTTTTTTGCAAATAATATAATTAATCGAAAAAGTTTCCAAGCTTACGTTATAAGGCTATTTAAAAAAGCTATAAGATAACGTACGAATAAACAAAACACAATAATTACTTTCATAACCAAAACGGAATTATTATCTTTTACATAAACTATTAAAAAAGCCTTATTTTCTTTTTAATTAATTAAGGAATTAAAAGTTGGTTTAGATGTAGGACTGTTAAATTTATAATAGGATAATTAGCAGATTATACGGCTTATTAACGCCGACGTCGCCCTTTTAAAGATAAAGCTACGGTACGTAAATATACATAACCATTAACTGCAAAAAGAAGCAAAAAAAATTAATCAAAATAGGTTATACGTTTGTAAATAATATATTAATTAATAAATTAATTAAAACTTTATTACGAAAAACCTTTAGGTATTTCAAAAAGTAACTAAGATTAATAAATATTACAAAAGCTTTAATTTACCGGAAGAAAACGTTAAAAGCAATTTCTAATAAGGAATTAATTAATTAGAAAAATACAATTACCGAAAAAAAGGTTAAATAGAAAGTTGTGGTTTTAAAAAATAATGAAAGTGTAACGATTAACGCCCCGAATCCTTTAAGGCGTTAAGGCGATATGTTAGCTAGCCAGGGTGCTAAAGCACTCTAGCTACGCTCTGATTGGAGGATAATTATTCCGTTGTTAGGCTACACAAAAGCTGTACGCGTACTGAGCAGCTGCACAATTAGCTGAATACAACAACGCAACTGACATCCCCTATATCTGACAAATGTCAATTCGGCTATATCAAAGCTATGGACTTCCTTTAACAGCTAGAGAAAATCAGAGCTATATATATTCGAGAATAACCTTATGCTTAAGCAGATTATTCACTTATTAATCCACTATATCCACCTATTATTCAAGAAGTAAATAGTAAAAGTTGTTTTATAAAGTGTTTTATTCTTTTTCGAAAAAACGTAACCGTATATACAAATTGAATAAAATAATAAATTGCTACCTTAATTCCTATGCTTTACTAACACCTTTCCGTTTTGTAGGTGTTTTATTCCAAGGCGACTTTAGATTGCCTAGTTTCGTTTTTATCTACGTTTATTTTTGTCGGAATTCTGGAAATTCTTTGCAGTTTTAAATAGCCGAACAAACTAGCGCTCGTAATTCTTTAACGTATATCGTTCCAGTAACTGGATTTCGGCGTTGTTAAATTTATCGTTATCGTTTTATTTTTATTTTTACTAGTAATTCTTCCGTTAATTTAAAATTATGTAAAATAAACTAGTCGAAAGATAAATTTTATTTATTGTCCAATATTAACCGATATCCGAAAATTAAAAGTTAAAATCGATTTTGTTAGCAAATATTTTCCATATCAATAGTAACGTCGATTGCTTTAATTTATCCAGTTTCTTTTTTAAATTAACGTACTGTAAATATGATTATTTTTATTAAGGCTTCCTCGTTATAAATAATAGATAGTTCGTATTCGGATCGTATATTAAAATAAGGCAATATGCCGGGATTTAAATCCGGGCTCGGATAATCGGTAGATTTATAATGCGTATATATTTCTAAAGGTTCATTTTCGCTGGGCGTAACCTTATTACCAGATTTTATTATGATCTTAATACTATATAATATAGATTACGTTTGAATTTATTATTAAGTATACTTACGAAAATATTTTTTGCGATTATATATTGATTAGAACTTAATTATCTTTTTTTAATTTATTTGATATTTTCGGTAAAAAAACTAGCTTTAGTTAGTTACTGAAGCAGTTCCGGTTTCCGGAATTAGTAAACGGAAAGGATAAAGTTTTGATTAAAGGCCGATAATATAACGATTGTAATTATGACGACTTAAAACATTTACAAATTTACGAACAACCGAAATATTAACCATAATGCTGCCGACTTTATTTATAATCAATTTAAAAAAAAGTTACTAAATTAAAACGATACGATACTTTATAACAGGATAAAGTTTTACCCGTATAACGGCAAATAAATAAAGGAACGAAAATATCGGTTTCAAAATCTGGCCTAATTAACTAATTTTAAACTAATTACGTAATTTAAATAACAAATTTTATTATGCGAAAAATTACGAAATAACGATACGAAACAAACAATTATTAATAAAGGCTGAAAAAATTAAAACCACGTCGTTAGCGACGTAATTATTCGGAATTAAAAAATTAAAATTATAAAACGACGATAAAATTAATGATATGGAACAAATTACCAATATTAACAAAAAAAATAAAACTATAAAATTATGCATTTTAATTACGAAACGAAAATTACAAAATGAAAGAAATATTCCTTAATATAAAAAAAAATACGATAAAGTTATTTTATAATATTATTTGGATCTGTTTTTTATTAATCGGGTAATATTTAATATAAAAACTGTTAAGTAGTTTTTTTAAGAATTTGTTATTCGTAATTAATTTAAACGTTAAAGCAATTAAATTAACGATAAAGGCATTAATTTCTCGATTAAAAACAACTTAATTTAACCCGGAAAAACGGTACCGTAATAATCGGAAAGAAATCAGCTTATTTAAACTATAAAAAAAACTTCCTATTTTTTTGTAATAACGGAATCGAAAATTATAATTAAAAAATCGATACGTATAATTATTTATTTTATATCTAAACACTTAACCATAAAAGAAAAGCTTTAAATTACGACAATATTAAGTTATCGGCTTTTAATTAAATTTCCAAACCGGGTTTTAATCGGTTTACCAAAAAACCGTTAAAACTTTTAAAAATTATTACTTAAATTAAATAATACGGTTTATTACTAATATCCGAATCTTTTATTTCCTAAAAAAAAAACTACAATGTAATGTTAAATATTATTATCTAATATTAACTAATAAATATAAAAAAAAAAGTTAACGAAATAAAACCTTTAAGCAGCTTAATCGGATTTTTAAAATTTTGCTAAAATTTAAAAAGTTCCTAAAATTACTGTTAAAATATTTAAAAACCGAAAAATTTCCTTAATTTAAATTTTTTCGAAGTTATTTATCAAATTTACTTAGTTTATACCGGATATTACATTATACGGATTTATTAATTAAACGGATTACGGTTTCTCAGTAGATATTATAAATAAGATTATATTTTTTTTAATTTTTTCGGATTTGTCGGTTTATCCGGATTTTCGTTTTTTAGGTATTGGAATTACCGATTAAATTAAGGGTGTTTACCGATTATTTAAGAAATTTAAGCTTAAAAAACTAAAATAATCGCCGAATTACCTTATTAAACGGATAACCTTAACATAAAAAATCGAATAAAAATTATTATCGACGGAATTATTAAATAGGATACCGCTATCGATATTATCTTAAAACTTTTAAGTTGCAGGATTTTAACGAAGCAAATTTAACGCTTTATATCTAATTACGTTTATAAATATTATTTGGAACATATTGCTAAGGTTTGTAATATCCTGGAAGAAATTAGACCAAAAAGTAAAACGGTTATTAAAAATAAGTACATTAAGAACTTATTAAAAGGACTTTTTGTTAATTATTTAAAAAGAATTCTTAATAATTCCTTTATAAGGTTTAAGAATTTATATGCAACATTTTATAATAATGCTTATATATTAATCAAAAATTAGGCTTTTAATAAAATAAGCCTGATACGACATAAAAACCGAAATAAACAATAAAGAAAAATCCGTTTTAATATTAACCAAATTAAAAAAAGCCGTCCGTATTTAACGCCGTAATAAAGAAACTTTGGATTAAAATATATAGCATTAAGCCAACTTAATTAAGTGTCCGAAATTACGAATATATTACAAAGGTTGAAAATTACGTAAACCCGACAAATTTAAAACTTCAAAACTTTAAAAAAAATAAAACATAAAAACGTAACCGTTAAAGTTTTCTAATATTATATTCCATTAAAACAAAAGTCTCTATAAGCTCGTAACTATAATACCGACTTATCAATTAATGCAATAAACTTTTAATTAAATAAATTTAAACGAAATAATTATTACCGAAATTAAGGTAGTTATCGGGATAATTACTGTAATAATCGAAACAATTATAAAGGCCGTAAAAGCCGATTAAGTAATTTTAACCCCGGCACCTGTTAATTTTATTTAAAACCTAAATATTCGATGTATAAATATAAATTATTTTTTAATATAAAGAATATTAAATTAATTTGCTGAGACGACGACGATACGATTATTTACTTTAAAAACCCCGATAATTAAATTAAGTTAAGTATAATATAACTTCCGACAATCCTTAAATATTAAGTAATTAATAAGCAAATATCGATTTGGAAAAAAGTTTTTAAACAGATCCATGATTTTCCGAATTTTCCTAAATAATATAAAAATAAAGTATAATACTTTAATTACTACCAGAACCTTTTCGAAAATATCGATAATAAAAAAGCCGATACCGAATTTAATAATATATAAAAAAGTTTCTTAAATTTACTTTATTTTACGAAAATCCTAAAACAACCGGAGGCTAATATTAATTAAAACTACGTTATTAAAATTAATATAACCTATTTTATTACGGAAATAAAATGTTTTTTTTTATAAAAAACGCTTTTACGTAATTAATTATGGAATAATTCCATTAAAGTTAAAAAAACCCGATACTTAAAGGAAATTTATGTTTTAAAAGTTAACAATTCCGATTAATCCGATATCTTTATTAACGTTATAATAACTAAATATATCAACAAAAAGAAATCGATAAAACTACGAAAAAGATTAAAGTTAATAATAACGATATTATATATGAAAATCCTTTGTTTATAAATATAAAAGCTAATATTTAAATTGATAATAAGCTAAATTACGGCAGTTTAATTAATAAATACGTCGTTAAGTTTTAAAAAAGAAAACTAAAAAATAGGCTAAAAAATTTAAAATTACTTAATCCGAATTAATTAAAATTTGCCCAGATTTCAATAAAGCTTTTAAAAATTTCATGGCTACTAAAACTTTAAAAGCATTCGGTTGTGCTAACAAAAAAACAATTAAAATAACCGAAGCCGAAATTCAAGGCTTTAAGCCGTTAATAATAACAAAAAATAATCCCAGAATTTTAACAATAAACATTAGATATAAAGCTGAAAAGTAGGAAAAAACTAACGTTTTATCCATACAACATTACAATCCAACCAAATATATCATTTCGTTATTTAAATTTGCAGTTAAAGTAAGCTATAAAAACAGCAAAAACTTAATTAATAATATAATCGATACTAAAGCAGAATCAAACGTTATTATTACGTCTTATGTTAAGAAATACGGATTAGCTATACGATAAATACGAATATTATTTATAAATTTTAACTTTTAACAACGGACATAATTCGAAAGTATTATTAAAGCACCTATTTAATTAACTGGTTAATTAATTATTATTCCGTTATTTGTCGTCGATAACAGCTATATTACGTAATTATTAATACTTAGATTAAATTTTATAACTAAATTGAAAATAACTTTAAATATAAACCTGGAAGTTATAAAAAAAACCTTAAAATTGGCTTCATAAAAATTATTATTTTATTAATACGTGTAAAAAAAGTTAATCGTAATATCCGCGTTAATAAAAAGATTAAAAAAAAGCAGCCGGTAAAATCTTAAGCCGTTTTATTAATATAAATAGGCTTACGAACGAAAAAGCTAACAAGTCCGTTATAAGTTTTTACGTTTTTTCGATTAATAATATTTATTTTAATTAAAATTACTTTAATATTTAAGACGTAATTAAAAATAAATTAAAACTTGGTAGTACTATTTTAAAATAATTTACCGACGAAAAATTAACGTATACCTTTTATAGCATTTTTTAAAAAGAAATACGTAATTATGTTAATAAAAAACGAGCCGTTTAAATTAACACCATATATAAGCTTAAGTAAAAAAAAGTCGTTTTTATTAATAATATACCACCTGATAGATTTATTTTTCCAGAAAACCTAAATTAAAAAACCAAGGAATTTAAGCGGGTATAGGAAGTTATTAATCAAAAAAAAAAAAACGCTTTGATAAACTTGGTACGTTATTAATAGCCTTATTTCCTAAATTTTCCGATATATTTCGAAATACCCGGCTTACCGAAAAAAAAAACCGAAACTTTCCTTAATTATTTAGGCGATAAATTTACCTACATAAAAAAAGCTTTTTTTAAAAAGATATTATTTCAAAAGAAAATAACCTTAACTTAATATTAAAAAAATACAGGAAAATTAAAAAATGTATCGTACCTGCTTACGAAATTCGTGCGGTTCTTTATAAAACTTAACAAATTAAAGGTATTAAAATACCGGTTAACATAAAAAATAAACTAATTGACATATTACAAATACGGATTTAAAAAAAATATTCGAATAATTTTATACCGCGTATAAACATACCTAATTTTTTATATAAAAAAAATAATAACGTATGATTAATTAATTCTATAACAAAATTAAACGTTATTACGTTACGAAATACGTAAATACCAAAAGATTACGACGAATTTTTAGTTAATTTTGCTATATATTCCTTAATTAACTTAATGAATTTCTTTTCCGGTTATAATTAAATTATGTTAATTCCGGTTAACAAAAATTATATAATATTCTTAATATTTTTAAAACCTCTTAGGTATACTATTATATTTATAAGATTTACGAATTTTGTAATTTATTTTTATCACGTAATCGGGAAAATGTTAGATAATTTAATACTTAACATAACCCGGCTATTCATTAACGACGTTAATATTAAAAAATTAAAAACTAGATACAATAAAACAAAAATTATTCCTAAAATTCGACGATTTGTTTATAAATACATAATAAATATAAACAATTTTTTTAAATTATAAGCTTATTAATATTACGGTTAATATAATAAAGTCTTAATAATATTAAAAAATTGTTGTTATAATTAACTTTTTTTACGGATCGAATAATTATTAATTTAATAATACCAAAATAATTAAAATCCTGGAAATTAAAACTTTTTTAAGCATTACTATTTATTACCGGATATTTATTATACATTATATTTTAAAAACTAAATCTTTAACCCGGTTATTCCGTAAAAACCAACCTTTCAAATAAAGCCTTAATTAAAACCTGGTGATAAAAACCTTAAAAAAAACTTACAACAGCTTTAATTTTAATTATTTTAAATTACAGCTTTAGTACAAAAAAATTATAAAAATACTTTAAGCTAATTAATTAACGGCATCGAATATCTTACGCGTTATAAAAGTAGTATTTAAAAAAACGTTAAGTTAAATTACGATATTAACAAATTGAAATATCGAACGGTTTTTAAAATTTCAAGGTAATTCCGGAATTATATTTACGATATCCGATTTATTCTGGAAATTAATGCTAAGATACTAATAATACAAATTAATAATTTTTTAAGCTTTTTACCGGAAATTTTATTAACTAAATAGATTACTTAAATAAAAATGTTTAATTTTAAAATTAAGCATATCCCAAATAAAAAAAACTTAACCGCGGATAGTTTGTTAAAAAAATTGATAGGGCCTTTTAATACGTTAAACGATTAATAAAAAAAAGAAGTTAATAATTTTATTAATATTTAACTAGATATTATCAGGCTTAACGTAATTATAACTGGTATAACTTACATTACCTTCGGATCGGAAACAAAATAAAAACCTTTTATTAGAAATTAATTTAAAAAGTTACAAAAATACGTTAAATTTTTAATATCTTTAAAATTTCCTAATCGTTTCTGCGGTATTATGATACGCAAAAGAACTGCTTTTAAAATAAAAGTTTTAAAA
Source organism: Monosporascus sp. 5C6A (assembly GCA_004155035.1). Lineage (NCBI taxonomy): Eukaryota > Fungi > Ascomycota > Sordariomycetes > Xylariales > Monosporascus > Monosporascus sp. 5C6A. The sequence continues at coordinate 67,256 of QJOB01000284.1, forward strand.
CATTTCGTTTAAAACGGTATTTTATGGCGAAAAGTTAATAAACGTTATAATAATCGAAAGGTCATTAATATAAACCAAAAACGTAATATAGTAATTAAATAATATTATGAAAATTTTGGTTATAAAGGAAAAAATTTAACTTATCGACGCATAGTAACTTCCTATTTTTGGAAAGGCATATATAAGCAAATCTAGAAAGCGGTATTTACGTACCTTAAATATCAAAAAGTTATTAATTAACATTTCGAAAAAAAACTACGGCTTTTATAACTTATCGATATAACAATTATTTAGGTAATCGATATATAATTTATGCCCGATAATAATAAACATAAAGTTACAATCGAAACGAGATATAAATTGTCAGATTATTTAAAAAATATGGCCTTACGATCTATTACGTTAATAATAATTAAAAAATTCTTAAAAAAATATATCTTTTTCCGATACCGCATTTCGCTTAAGATCAAAATTAATGATAATTTAAAAAATAAAAGTAAAATTATCGAAACGTATATAACGTTAGATATTAAACGGAAAATCGGAGCCGTATACGTTACTTAATAATAAGGACTAATCGAAAAAAGCTATATACTAATCGTTAAAGCCTTGATAAAAACAACAAATGAAACTGGTAAAAAATAGGTTAAATTCCTGCCTAAAATGGTTTTCGCGGATAATACCATTATTAAAAGTTATAGATTTAGTTTTTATAAATTGTTATATAAGCAAAGAATTTTGCAACCGATCGAAATAATACTCCCGATTTGGAAAATTATAAATTAAAACCGGAATACCCCGAAAGAAAATTTAATTTTATAACAGATCCGATTATTAAAGGAAAAAATAAAAAACGTAGCTAAAACCGTCCGAATAATTAATAAATGGCGCCATAAAATTATTAAACGTACCGATTAAAAAACCGAAACAAAATAAAAACTAAACTTTTAAAAACAAATAATTTGGTATTATTATATAATATATTAAGGTATATAGATATATCCAGAAATATAAAGTTTAAATACCGAGAAATAAAACCGTATTTAATTAATAAAATTATTAATTAAAGTATTTATTAATTAAAAGAAATTAATAAAACGTAATTATAGAAAAGCTTTTTTGTTAACTAATTAAAATAATTTATCAAGAATAAAAAAAATTAAAAACCGATTAATTTATAAAGAAATAACTAAACGAAATCGTTACTTAATCAACTTAACGGCATGATAACCGAAAACCTAAGTAATATTAATATTAAATTACCAGAAAATTAATAACTTAAAATTTCGGAACTAATAAAAATTAATATTAAGGTATAAATACCAAATAGTTAGTTTGAAAACTACGTAATTATGGATAATAGCGATATTTTAAAAACAATTTAATCGGAATAAAGGAAAAGATTAAGGCAATTAATTATAGAAAATTAAATTACAAAAAGGAAACTTTCGTTTTTTTAATCCGGATTACGATTATTTTCTTACGATTTATTTTTAAGTACTAGGTTACATTATACGAATTTTAAATCAAAACTTAAGATCGGATACGTAATTTATAATTATAATTTAAAACTTAAAACTTTCGAAATAAAAATGTTAAACTATTAAATAAATATTTTCGCGAAAGATTTTTTCAATTTATAATAATCGGGTATATTTAGCTTTAAATTATTAAAAAAACGTTATTCCAGAATATATAATTATGCTTTTTAATAAACCCGACGTAATTATTACAAAGTTTTTTATGGAAATCTGGAAAAAACCGATACCCAAAAAATAAATATATATCGTATTAATTAAAATATTTTAAGAATATAAATCGTTTTTTGCATAATTTATAAGATACGATATTAAAAATACCGAATATTTAAATAAATAGCCTGGAAATATATCGAGGATTCCGGGCGAATTTAATTATAAATTAACTTATTAAACTGCCTTAAAATAACTTAACGTAAATTAATCGAAATTAAAATTTCCTCGATACGGTTAATTTAATTTTTATATTAAATTAGAAATCGGTAATTAGTTAAAACCCCACGTTAATAATTCGTTATTAGATATATTAATTCTGAATAGTGCCGTTTACGATATTAATAAATATATTCCTAAATATTTAATAACAATTAATAATAAACTTATAATTAAGTTATAATGATTAAAATATTTATTTCGAAATATCTGGAAATAACGTAAAACGTTAATTTCGTATTAGTTTAAAGCTTTATTAAAATTTTTTTTCGATTAAAAATAATGCAAAAAAGCCGTAATGCCCCGATGTTAATAAATGGCCCAAAGATTTGATTCGTAATTTAAGGAAACGTTATAATTATTAAAGCCGTTAATGCAAAGTAAAATACAGGTTTAAGCCTGGAAAATAAGGCTAAGTCAATACATAGAAATTATTCCACGATAACTTTCTATAACAAATATTATACCTAATATTTTCGAATACGATAATTTTTCAAATAGTTTTTTACGGTTTGGATAAATTGCACACCTTAATCCTATGCCTTACTCCGATTCCGACTGGTAGTTGCCGATAAGCTTCGGCCCTAATAAACCTTATGCCCGCTGGCCACGGTTCAGCAGGATCCTTAACAGCAAAGAATAATTTTGTACGGTAAACCTTAAAGATAAACCTTAAAAATAAATCTTAAAAACTTGCAAAAAGCTTTGCAAGCCTTTGCCAGTTTTACGACTATAAAGTCCAACCTAAATCGTTCCCACGGCACCTTTTTAAGCTATTATTAATTAAGACGAGCCGAAATAATATAATATGCCCGAATATAAAATATTTATTATCCGTAACGAAAAGGCCTTAACAGAAACCGTCTTATTTACGGTATACCAATCTAAAAAAACAACCGGACAAGCTAAGGCAATCGACGCCACTATCGATTTGGGAAATATTTCCTAACAAAATCGATTCTAACTTTTGATTTTCGGATACCGGTTAATATTCGATAATAAAAAAAATCCATTTTCCGAACAGCTTATACGGAATAATTTCGAGTTGGCGGTAGTACTGCTGGCGAAACTGAAAAGGAACAATAATAACGAATTCGAGAATTCCGAAATCCAGTTACTGGAACATTATACGTTAAAAAATTATGAGCGCTGGTTTGCTCGGCTGCTTAAGACTGCAAGGAGCTTCCAGAATTCCGAAAAGAATCGACGTCGATAAGAGCGGGACTGGGCAGTCTACGAGACGGAAGGGGGTAGTAAAGCTAGGAGTTAAGTAGCAATCTATCATTTTTCCAAGTACATATACGGTTACGTCTCCTCGAGGAAGATAAAGCCGTTAATAAAAATCTTTTTTTTAAAAAAAGCCGTTTAAAAACGGCATATCGTCCGATATTAAAATAACGGAAACTAATCGGCGGTTATTTATTATTTGTTCGATAGTACTTAAAATCTAGTTAACGGTTAAATTTTATTTAGGTTTAATTAATATATAAAGTTTGGAAAATATTAAGTTAAATATTATAAAGGTTTTAATTGGTGTGGGATTAAGGGAATTATTATTAAGAAATCGGTATTAAAATATAAAAACTATCGATTACATTTAAAAATAACGGTATATCGAATTTTAAAGTTTACGTTTATTTAAAAAAATTAAAGAAAAACTTTAATTTTTAATTAAAAACCAAAACTTAAACGTATCGGTACAAGGAAAATCTAGAAAATACTTCATTATTCGACGCCGCTAAAACCCGATTACGATAATTAATAACCCGTTTAAATTAACGTTTGTTTTTCTTAACCCTAGAATTAATGGGATTTACGTTACCGGAACCTGCTTATATATTACTTGGTTTTGCTTATTTTTAAAAAAAAAACTTTTTTATTAAAAAAACCAGTTTTTCAAAATTTCCGTTTACGCGATAATTACGGGAACTACGTAATTCTGATAATTAACGAAAACTTATAATAGATAATCAATATAAAAGTATGTATTAGTATAAAAAGATAAAAGCTTTGATAATAAAAATGTAATATAGAAAGGTTATAGGAAGAAAAAGGTTTCGAAATATATAAATGCGAAAAAAGCACATATATAACTAATTAAAAAACGTAACAGGCAACTGCATCTTCTTAACGACTTTAAATGAAATTTTTTTGGAATTTCCTCGGCGCATACGTTTTATGGTTAAAAAAAATTCGTTTGCTATAATCGGAAATACCTGATTAATTAAGCGCACAATTTGCTAACACTTTCTAACGTTTTCTTGCACCTATATAACTTATAAAGTAACGCATTTATAACGCCATCTACCTAAGCATATTTATATACCTGTACCTATCTAAATATACATCCCATATATTATCCTTATTTATTACGGCTATCTCAAATCGTCAGGCACTATTTAAAATATTTCTATTTATCCCGATTAGTTCCAAATTAATTATTATATTATCATTTAAAAAACGTACCATACAAAGTAAAAATAAAGGCTTTAAAAAATTAAATATTTCGCATTTTAAAAAACTTAATTAAAAAGTAAATATCGGTATATAAAATAACAAAAATATGGATTGCCTATTAGTTAAAATACATAATAACAATTTAATACCCCGTTCCGTAAAAAACACCACTTTTTAAATCCGTTTTGATTAAACCATACCGATTATACCTTATAATGTTAATAAACGACGTCCGTAAAAAAATATTACCTTACCGTCCGGTTAAAACCGAAAATATTGGCATAATACGGTTACGATGTTACTTTAACGCGCGTTTATAATAATACAAAACCGAAAGTATTTATAATTTAATTATATTACCGGTTTTATATTAATAATTATTACTTACTTACTTTAATATAACTTAATATATATTCCAAAAACCGGACGAATAATTTCAAAAAATAAATTATTTCTTATACTTAATAAAACCGTTAAAAGAATTAAACAGAAAAACCCTTATTATATTTAAATTATCGTTCAAATTAAACTTTTAACTAAAAAGAAATTAACGGGTTATTAAGTTAACATGTTACATATTAAAAAAACTCGAACCGTTTTAACGTTCAATATTTCTTTTAACTTAAACCGTACTTAATTATTTTTTTAAATATATAACCGCGTATAAATGGAAAACAAACTTAATAATTTATTTATTTATATAACGATTATTAAAATATTTCCTTAATTTAAATTTTATATATATAAATTATAACTAACATATGTATATTATTATTATATAAAATCCATTATAATAAAAAAACTAATAATTAAATAAACGGGATTCGGTAAAAACCAAATAGAATTCGTATTTACCGAAATAATTAAAAAATACCTAGGTTTAAAATTAAAACAAAATAATACAAATTATAATCCCGGAATATGGCCTGCAAAATACCCATTTTTTAATAACGAACTTTTATAAGAAAACAAACAAAGTAATTAACTAATTACCAGATTATTAAGTATTTGTCCGGTTAAACTAAATATAATACCTAAATCCAAAACATATAAGGTTTCTATATCTCGATTCATTTATTTTATTAAACGATTTTTCGATTTATTTTTATATCCGATAATACCCTCTTTTCTATTTAAATAACCTCAACCGATTACAGCTTTTATTTTTAAGCCTAAATCGTTATTTTCAGGATTTCCGTCGAATTTAAGATATATACCGTATTTAAAACTTGGTAATTAACGAATATACGTTATGGCATATAGCAACTACATTATACTATACCGTTAAATAAAAAATATATATAAAGATGCAAAAATACGGCTTAAACCGTATTTTCTTTAAAAATAACTTAATTAAATAAGGTATAAATGGTTGATTAATACGGAAACGCCGGAAAATAAAACTTAAAAACACGGAAAAAAGAAAAATAACGAAAAAACTTAATTAAACGTTAAGGACGAAATCCTAAATTAAAAAAGTTAAAAAATAAACCGCGTAAACATTAATTAAATTAATTACTAGGTTATTAATATATTATATTTCTTATAATATTAAAATTATTTGTATTAAGTTTTAGTTATTTCTTACGATAACTTAAGAACGATATTTATCGTAAAAAAAAATATTAAAATAAGGCAGTATGTTAGAACTTAAATCCGGGTTCGGATAATTAGTAATTCCATAATACGCATATATTTCTAAAAGTTCATTTTCGTTAAACGTAACTTCATTACTAAACTTTATTATGGTTTTAACATTACACAATATAGATTACGTTTGAACTTATTATTAAGCATACTTACGAAAACACTTTTTGCTATTATGTACTAATCAGGACCTAGTCACCCCGTCCCAATTCAATATTATATTATTTTAGTTGTTACTTTAATAAATAATAATTTAAAAAGCCGTAAAAACGATCGAAGTTAGACTTTTTAGTCGTAAAACTGGTAAGGGCTTATAAAACTTTTATACGCTTTTAAGGTTTATTTTTAAGATTTACTATATAAAACTATTTTCTATACGGCTTTTAAGGACCCTGCTAAACCGTGGCCAGCGGGCATAAGATTTATTAAAGCCGAAACTTATCGGCAACTACGAATCGGAATCGGAATAAGGCACGGAACTAAGGTATGCAATCTATCCAAACCGTAAAAAACTATTTTAAGAATTATCGTATTCGAAGATATTGGGTATAATATTTATCGTGGAAATTAATTGTGGAATGATTTCTGTATATTAGCTCAGCCTTATTTTCCAGGTTTGAACTTATATATTTAACTTGCAACAAATCTAATACTTTACTACTTTAAAAAAGGGCTAAATAAATATCAAAATCGAATTAAAATAACTCTGTAAGGTTTTTACCCTTAATACCAAACTTAAAACTTTAGTAAATAAAAGCTTTTAATTATTAACGGTTATTATAACTATATTAGTAAAACGTTTATATAAATATACCTTTAAAATAAGATTTATATCATCTTTTTGCCTGCTTATATTTTTTATATCATTTAATCTTTTAATATGGGTATATTTACCACTTTAAAGCAAAGATTCTGTTACTAATTCCGCAAGCATTGTTACGGAAGGCTTCCAAAGTTATAAACAAAACCGACTTTTTTTAAACGTTTTCGAAAACGTAAAACAGAATTATAATAATTTCGAAATATGTTCTAAAAAGTTAAAAAAATATCAGGTTTACGTTTTATTAATAAAGTAGGTATTAAATAACAAATACGTTAAATAAAAAAAATAACGGATATACTTACTATAAAATCGATTAATACCCCGTTACGTCTTAATTTATTTGCCTAAAAAACCACGTTAAATAGTAAAATACCTAAATTATCAAGGGATTTAACCCGAATAGAAAATTCCTTAATAAAAATTAATCTAAACTTTGAAAATCTTACTATATACCTTTTATTCCGCAAATTCGCAAAAACTCTTAACGATAAAACGAACAAACTTTTTATTATTAAGGTTTATAACAGTTAATTAACTATAACTTTTAAAAAAGAAAAACTTAAAAAGTATAAAAAGATACAACTCGAACTAAATAACGAATTCGTAAAAATGTTATCGGTTAAAAAGGTAAAAATAAAACTTAAAACCCTTACGAAAAAAAAAGCTTTATTATTACTTAGCAAAATTAACAAGAAGATAACCCCCTAATTAACGCCTTACCCTTTTAACGTTCTATTTATTTTCGAAGCTATTACCACCCAACCTTTTAATTAATTAACTCCATATTAATAAGTACGTATAATAATATATTCCTTTTCTTCCTCGCTTTTCTTTTGTTTTCGGAAGGCTTATTTTGGTATTGATTTTGCCGAATAATAGTAAAACGTTCTTCCGTAATAGCCCCACTTTTTACCTTTTCTTTTCTTACCGAAATTATCTTTACGAAACTTTATTTGGCTCGGGCCGTACCTTTCCACGCTTTTTAGGCTTCGCTTTTTTAAGGGTTACAGTTAATTAATTATTATAAACCTCGGCGGCGGAAAATCAATTCGTTTTTTCTTTGAAGACTTTCGCGAACGTATGGAATAAACAACGTATAGTAGTATTTCCGAACGTTGGATTAACTTCCATTAAGGATTTTCGATCCGGGTTAAATCTTTCGATAATTTAGGCGTTTTAATGCTTAAAAAGGCTATTTAAACGAGAAAATCAAGGCGTAACGGGGTAAAAATCGATCTCGAAACGGATATATCCGTTATTTTCCCTTTTATTTTAACGTATCTATTTATTAACATCTTCGCTTTATTAATAAAATATAAACCTGTTCTTTTCCAGCTTTTTAGATATATTTCGAAATTATTAAAATTTCGTTTTACGTTATCGAAAGCGCTTTAAAACAGTCGGTTTTATCTATAACTTTGGAAACCCGCCTATAATAACGTTCGCGGAATTAATAACGGAACTTTCGTTGTAAGATGGCAAATATACCTTTATTAAAAGGCTAGAAAACGTAGAAAATATAAGTAAACAAAAAGACCATGTAATATTTGTTTTAAACGCAAATCTATATAAATTTTTCAGTAATGTAGCTGTTATAGCCGTCGATTAGCAATATCTTTTATTTGTTAGGATCTTCGGGTTTAATATAAGAAATACAATTTTCGCAAAATTATCTTAGACTTATTTCGGTATTTATTTAGCCGTTTTTTAAACTGATAAATTACCAGTTATCGTATATTCCGATATTAAAGTTAGAAAAATATTATATTATACATTACCGCCGTTAAAAATTACAAATAATAATAACGAACGCCTGTTAATATTAATATTCACAATTATAATAATCAATTTCTTTTTAAATATATCCTTTAAGTAAATATACTTTGTAAAGGTTTGGTCGAAAACGAAAGTATTTTGTTTTTACTTTTTATTATTTCAATTTCCTTTACGTTAAATCCGTTTCTCTACTTAATAATCTTAATTTACGGTAAGACGAAATAATCGAATAAAACGTTTATAATTAATAGTTTTGGCTTTGAAAATTTTAATTTCGGAAAAGTGGCAAAAATAATTGGATTACTTAATTTTTTAAAGCGTTTAGCGCTGCCGTTATTAATTAAGATGCGTTATATATATAAACGAAATCGGGAATGCAGTAACGCATAACTTGAATAACCTTATACGATAACCTAATAGGTTAAAACTTTTTCTTAGATTCGTAATAATTTTAACGAACCTTATCAACGTTTTCTTTTGTCGGTATACCGTAAATACGGCGTAATATCTACCGTTTATCGACCTGGTAGTTCTTAAAGTTAAACGTATAGATTTCTTACGGTTTATTTCGTTAATCGTTTACGCTATATAGAATTAAGCTAAAAATTGTTTATTTTTCAAAAAAGCAGATTTTAATAAAAGAAATTAATAAGTGGATCATCGCGTAACACGGTTGTAAGGTGGCGCGTTAAAGCGGTAAGGCGTTGATCGGGAGGTTATTTTAAGATAAACCTTTCGAAAGCAAAAAAGATAACAATAATAATCCTTATTATATAATTGTACGTACTCGTTAATATGGAATTAATTAATTAAGTGGTTATTGACATATTATTATTTAAATTCAAGGGTTATGGTTGTGATGGCTTCAAAACCGGGTAGCCCGTTGATGGGGTGGCCGGTTGGTTGGGGGGTTGCCTTACGATTTCTGCACAGCCTGAAACATCGAATTCCGACAATGACGGGACGTAGGGCGGAAGAGGCCGCCCGACCCACGAATCACGGACTAATAGTTAAACTCAGAGGAAAGTTGTGTTCCCAAATGCTCTCTTTACTGCCAAGTTCATTTTCCATAGCGTACAGCACGCACCTGGGCTGCTTTCCCCCAGTATCCCGCTTAAGCCATTTACACCGTTATATAGCCCGCTAGTTGCCCATTGCATACCGCTTCTGGCTTTACGCTGCAGTAATCACTGCTTATCATGATACTAGTGTCTTCTTTTTCCGCGCAGCCGCTTGCGGTTGGGCTCAGTGGTTCCTGAGCCATGATTAGCGTCGTAACTGAAAGTTGCCAGGGTTGGAAAGGGGAATAAACATGTAACGATGGGCGTGAATGTTGCGAGTCCAACGATGTCTCGAAACAACATTAGTCTCCGCCCTTTGCTTGTCCCTGAGGTCACCACGGCGGTTGGTGGCATTGGTGGGATGTCATGTATAACGTGCTGTTCATTGCAAAATCACTAATGCGGCGCGACGGCATCTGCTGACTCATCCCGACTTTGCCCCGGTTCGCATTCCTTTCCCCAGTTCTGCGAGCTCAGACCGCGTTCTGATGTTAGGTGCCCACGCTCTAGTCATCTTTTGAGTGGTATGGGTTAATATAAAGCTAGAATATAGGTAAAGGGTCGCACGGGTCGTATACGCGAGGTTCTAGGGCCATATACTGTTATATTCTAGCTAAAAATAAAAAAGCAACTTCGCATACATCTGGGCTTAAACCCACGTGCTATAGGGGATGCATGAATCTTGTACACGGAGCCGTGCACGGGGTTTTCGGGTGTCGGCTTGGAACGCAAGGGTAATTTCGGTAACTACTATGTAATTATTATTGCAAGCTGGTGGCTATATAAGTCAGACACCCAGGTCACGCGCCACCCCCCTCACGCTCCACCGAATATTCGAGACACCCTACGTACTGACCCCAACTTCAACAATATATGTTTCCACC
>QJOB01000285.1:0-77645 GCA_004155035.1 Monosporascus sp. 5C6A
AACAATAAATAACAATAAATAACAATAAATAACAATAAATAACAATAAATAACAATAAATAACAATAAATAACAATAAATAACAATAAATAACAATAAATAGGGTACAACTAGAAACGGTTAAACAGTTAACTTTATTGAAAAGTTGGAAAATTAAGAAAAGACAGGCTATAGGAATGCAATGTAAAGAAAATAAGGAAATTAAGAAAATGATGGAATAAAAAGGAAAAGGGTTTCAAATTTGTAAATAGCTGTCCGAAAATAAAAAATAAAAACCCCATTTTATATAGGATAAAAAGATACAATTTGGATTTATACAGTTATAATTTATTTATATTTTTAAAGCTTGCAAAAAAGTCATAAGGAATAAAAGAAAATACAAATAAAGTAAGCAGAACCTATAAGCTATAACCGAAAAGTTTGAAAAATATGTTTTCCTAAGGGTATAACTTGGAAAATAAATTAACAAACGTAAAATAAAAATAACTTTATCATGCATTAATACGTATAGTTTAATAATATAAAATTTATAAATTGTTACCTATTATATGTAAAGCAGAATTTATTAAAGTAACGAAATTTAAACATATATAACTTATAAGCAATAAGCAAAACGTTAAAGTTTTTAATATTTCTTAAATTTATAACTTAAACAATAAAATAAGTATGGTTAAATAAAAATATCTTTTATACGTATGAAAGTGTTAAGTTATATTAGAAAGTAGATATAGAATTTTAATTAATAAATTCGCTTAAATAAAAGGCAAAAGTATCTCTATGTAGGTTTTGAAATTAAAAAAGCTGTAAGTCAAAGTTCCAAAAATCCTATATTTTTTAATACTTTAACTGAACTAATAAATTTAATCTAGGAAAATAATTAAATATAATAATTCCGTAAATTAAAAAGGTTATAATATCAAAATAAATAAGTTTATTATAATACTAACTTAATAAGTTAAAATTATAATTTGCAATTTTCAAAAAGTCAGATATTAAATAACATGTTAAAAAAAATTAGATTCTTTTTAAAAATAACTATAATTATTAGTTATTTGTAATTATTAACTACTTAATTTGTAATTGATTAATAATTTAACTAAAACTACATTAATTAGTCAGTAACTTGACTAAAACTACAGTAATCACTAACTAACTACTAATTAACTACAAAATGACTAATAACTACAGATTACAATCACAACCCTGCTTGAATTTAATAACGGCGTATCTTATTTTAATCTTAATTAACACTTTGAAAAAACATAATTAACTTCACCGAATTAACATATATCCGTTATTCGTTTCATTTTGGGCAGTAAAAAACTATAAATCTAAATCTACGGATTCGTAAAACGTTTATTTTAACAAAAATAATACTCTTATAGTTTTAATATACCGGATAATACGTTTTCGTTAATTATTTTTACAAAATTGCGAAGCTTTTTTTAAATTTCAGTTAAAATAAAAGTTCTTTTTTGAAATCCATTATTATCTTGCGTTAACGGATTTTTAAAAAATCATAACATCTTTACGTTTTTTTAATTATAATTATATTCCGTTTTTGTAATAATTTCACCTTTTGTTAATACCATACTGTTGGGGAGCAAAAGTCACGGCGTTTGGCGATTTTGTACCAAAACTCACCGTTTTCAACAAAAAATATCTTAAGAACTTTATATATAAATAAAAATGGAAAATAGGTTTTATTGGCATATTTACACGCCATATAACATATATAAAGTGGGGACCATTTTAAGTGGGGATGCTTACGTAATATATATTTTAGAAAAAACTCGATTTTTGCAAAAAAAGGTTTTGTTAAATATCTTTCCATTTATGTAATAAATCGGTTATCTAAACTTAAATATTTTTCTTATCCGATATAGTAAACATAAATCAAACGAGTTAAACTTAATCTATTACGTAAGAGGAAAGATATTGAAGAAAATCACTTTCTGCAAAAATTGACTTTCTTTTAAAATAGACATTACGTAAGCATCTCTACTCAAAATAATCTCCACTTTATATATGTTATATGGCGTGTAAATATGCCTATAAAACCTATTTTCCATTTTTATTTATATATAAAGTTCTTAAGATATTTTTTGTTGAAAACGGTGAGTTTTGGTGCAAAATCGCCAAACGCCGTAACTTTTGCTCCCCCACTGTAATATAAAACGATAAAGAAATCCCTTTATTCCGATATATATTTCCAAAGCTTTAAGGTTTAATAAAAAAACATGCTTATATAAAGCTTATATATGGTTTTTAATAATAAAAAACCTAAAGCCGTTTACTTTGAATTTAAAAAACTTAACCGATATATAGCTTATAAACGATTTCGAAGATACCAAAAACAAGCATTTATTTTCGAATATTTACAAATTGCTTTAACGTACCGAATATAATCGTCCGCTATCTTGCTGAAAACAATTACGTCGTTTATATAAGTAATAATAAAACTGTTTATCGTTTTAAAAATACGGTTTATAAAACGTTAAATATATATAAAACTATTCCTGAATTTTATAAATATTATATTAAAAATTTCGAAACCTTTCGGAAAAATAATAAGTATTCTTTTAATTTTTTTTAAAAAAGCAGTTAATAAAAAATTAAAAATAATCTAAAACGGCAACGTATTTGTAAATTTTTATCTTTTACAAAATGGAATTTTAAGTAGGTAAAAGATACGCGTTTGGTACCGCTATCTTGTTTAATTTTCGAAAATCGACGACTATTTTTCTTTTACGAATTCCGTTTATTATTTGTTATATTACGAAAACGGGATAATTAAGGGGCGGAGGGTTCTTTATTTAGGTTACTTTATTAAAGCGGGATGTTTCGGTAAATTTTTCGTTTCGAAGTTTTCAATTTTTTATCTTTAAAATGTAGGCAAATATAAGTTTTATTTGATTTTGCTATTTTTCAAAAAAATCGATACGTATTTTTTCGTTATCTGGTATTTGTACGATATTTTTTATTCGTTGCATTTTTGGGGTTTTAAGATTTTTTTAAATATTATATTAACGTTAATTCGGTATTTTGTATATGTATTTTATTTTCGATAATTATTTCTGGTACATTTTTAAAACGGTCCGTGTTAAACGATAAGGCCGTTTTATTTATATTGGATTTGTTATCGCATATTGCGTTTTATACGTTTTCTATTATCGTTTTCGTAAAATATATAACGTATATTATTTTATCTGTTATTTTAAATTTATACGAAAACCAGAAATCTTGGGTTTTAATAGCCGTATGCTCCGTATCGTTTCTTTATATATTTAACGTAATACTTATTCATGTAAAAAATACCTTGTTTATATCGTTAAAAATATTCTTCTTTATTGTTATTTTTAATTTTACCAAATTTCGTCTTTTTTCGTAATTGTATAAATTCGGATATATGATTTTTAAAAAGTTTATTTTTAATATTTTAACTAAAATAATAATGTTAATTACGTTATTATATTTAGCAATAAAAGCGTAATCTTTTTCGAACTTTTACTCGTTTAGTTTAAGGAGATCGGTATAAAAAACAGGTACTGCTATTATCGAATATAACGGAATAACCGTATTTGCTACGGTTGAAATTCGGTTTTTGACAGGTTTCGGTTTATTTATAATTTCCATAAAAACCTAAATAATACTGCAAAACGTAACAGTTATTATTATGTTTAGGTAACTTACTATAATGCTATAATTGACAAAAAGTTCGGTATTTAAAAGCATATTAAACTTTAAAAATTAAATTAATCACATTTCAATTTTAAATATAATTGTTTTAAACGTATCGCAAATAAAACCTAAAATCTTAAAAGTAAGAATTACCTTTTTTATAAACTTAATAAAACCTCCGATTTTTTAAAGTTTTATTACGTTAACCCGTGAATATCTTTATATCGGAAACGAATTCCTGTAGCTAGCTTTTACTTGTTAAAATATTAGTATATCTTATATCGAAACAAACGCTTATTAATTTTAAATCGTTTTAAAATATTACTTATAATCGGCAATAAATATACTTAAAAATTTTATCGAACTAAGCTTTTTATTAAAAGGCTTAACAATAATCGTATCGTAGATTTCGTCTGCTATAAAAACTTCGGTATTATCTTTCGACGTTTATATTTTAAAGGCTTTATCGGAATTATTAAAAACGATAAATACCTTTTGTTAATATTATTAAGTAATATTATAAATAAAAAACGCCGATTTCTCCTGGAATATATAAGGGCAATAACAATATAGGAATATTTTAACTATTTAATTTATTACCGTTTTATCTTATTTATTTAAAAAAAACTTCATAATAAAAATTTATTATATTTCCGCCGTATGTAAGGTTTTTTGTATAATACAGATTATCGGTTTTTTTTTACGAATTTATCTATCAAAATATGACTATCTGCTTTTATCTTCTTTTTAATTAATAATATTTTCGCCATTACCGTCGAGATGAACCTTATTATCGATTGTAACATAGCTATTTTTATTTTTACGTAATTTAATCCTTTTTTTTATATTTTGCACCAAAAACGCTAAGGCCGCTAATAATTATAACCTTATCCTTTGTAATTTTTAAATTAACTTTTTTTTAAAGAAACCTCCGCATCCTTTTTTAAATAATTTAATATCTTAACTATGATATTCGTTATTGAATAAGCGGTTTATATTAAAATATCTCCGGTTATATTAATAACCGGAACAGCCATAATAGTTATAACTACATCTGCAAAATCCGGCATAACCGTCTTTGCAAAATCCACCATAATTACTGCCAGGGTTGCTAATGTAGTTTGTAGTTTTTAGTTTTTTTGTAGTTACTAACTAACTTCCGTAGTTTTATTTAAGCTATTAACTAACTACTGTAGTTTTATTCAGGTTGCTAACTAACTATTATAGTTTTAATCAGGCTACT
This sequence comes from Monosporascus sp. 5C6A, assembly GCA_004155035.1. Classification (NCBI taxonomy): domain Eukaryota; kingdom Fungi; phylum Ascomycota; class Sordariomycetes; order Xylariales; genus Monosporascus; species Monosporascus sp. 5C6A. The sequence goes on from QJOB01000285.1 coordinate 4,924, forward strand.
AACTAACTACAACTTATATAAATAAATATATATTTAAATATATAAAATACATAAAATCAAAAGGAAGAGGTAATATAGTATTATAATAATTAATGTATATTATAGCGTAAAAAATAAAAGCTTATTTACATAAATAAAGGAAAAGTATTTGTAGTTATTAATAGTTACTACAAAACAAACTATATATAGTTAGTTTTAGTTAGGCTACTAACTAACTACTGTAGTTTTAGTTAGGTTATTAACTAATTACAAACTACAACTTGTAGTTTGTAGTTATTAATTTAGTAACTAATTATCAACTTTGATTGCTGCAAAATTTAGCATAATAATTGCGTTTCCAAAAACCATTTTTGTTTTCGTTCTGAAATATAAACGCGGCTTAAATAAATAACTTAAAAGCTTATATTACAAAAACATCGATAATTTTAAGTTATAATTAATTATTAATTAAAAAAAATTTAACGTAAATTCAACTAAAATAAAAATATATTACCGGATTATAAAAGTTATTCCTTATAAATATTCGCCTTTTTTTCAAAATACGCAATGAAATTATTAATCGTAATATTAACTATTAACTTTATAACTTATATCTTATACGGAACGTTTATTATATTTTAGATATAAGTTATATATTAAACAAATATGCTATATCCAGCGGTTTTATAAACGCGAATTAACGTTATTGCTTAAGTATGTAACGTTTCCCTTTTTTAAATTATCTACTTATCGTATTTCAACATATTTAAAATCTTTATCGCGTTTAAAATAGTTAACTGGAATTAGCCAATAATTTTAACTAATACATATTCGAAATTATCTTATATAATCATTTTTGGTTTTTTCTTTCCTGTTATAAAGCCAAAGCTTTTTAAGCTTTATTTTGCAAATATTAATTGATAGTTTTTAAGCTGTCACTACTTAATTAATATGTTATAAAACGTTAACTTTAACCTTTTAGCTTATTTTAAAAATCTATAAAATTAAAAATGTCGGAATAGCTATTATTTAAATACTAATTAGTATATTAGCAATTCGAGATACTGTTTAAAGTATACTAATACCACTAATTAAAATCTGGTAATAAAAAACGGCTAGGCTGGTTAACTAACTATAAAACTTAATCGGGCGGGTTTATATTAACAGTAATATTATAAAAAATAAAACAATAACGAATAAATTAATGACGTTTAATAATATTGCTGTTTTAAAAATGTGCAGAATTAAAAACGCAAATAGCTTAGCGCTATTTCGTATTATAGTCGCTTTTTTAAAATTATATTCTTTAAGCGCCCTGTACTTCCGTTTTAAGCCTAGGTATACAGTATTAAAAGCTTAAATCTAATATTTAAAAAAAGCAACGGAAAATATCTCGAAATAGGTAATCTTTTAAAATTTCGTTATTGCATTCGATTATTTAAAAAAACCCTTATTTTGGTTTTTAAAAACGCTTAATAAGTATCGGAACGCAATAATTAATAACTTATACTTTCAGTTTTTAAGCTAAATATTCCAAATAAAACCGAAATATTTCTTAATATCAAACCTAATATATTTATTTATTTTAGAGGTTTTTTAAAATTAATAAAGTCGATGATAATTCTTTATTTTAATCGAGATTTTTCTTAAGCTTCCGGCGTATTTATTTTTTAGCTTTCGCTTTATTATATATTTAATATTTGATAATTATAAACCTTTTTATTTGGACCTTTTTAATATAAAACTATAACTAAGCGATTATTTTAAAGTCTAAAAGGTTTATATAACGACTAAGAGGGTTTTCAATTATTAAACTTTAAACGTGCGGTTTATATTAGTAAATAAATCGTAAATATTAAATAATAGGATTTTTTTTATTACGTTTAATAATAACAAAGTGCGTTTTACGCAATTAAGTATTATTATAAGTTGTTACTTTTAAGTTTAAGAAATAAGTAACGATTGTGGTTATGTATTTAAATCGTACTTTGGATAGTTATATACCGTTATCCAGCGCCATACCGTATAACTAAATGGCGATGCCTTGATATCCAGCGCTATATTGTTTTACTGCAATCCGCGTTATCTTGGCATCCAGCGTTATCCCGAATGTGGCGTGGCTTTTCCAGCTTCCTGTAACGTAGTTGCAACCGTTTCTTTAAATTATTAAAACGTCCGAAACGTTAGGTCGTAATAGCCTAATTGCAAGTGTTAAAAAGTACCGTTATTTGTACATAACAACGTTATCGTTTATAAGTTAATAATTCGTTTATAAATAGTTAAAACTGTGTAAAATGTTATTGGTTTAATATTTTCGATAATACATTAATTGAATTTATTTATTAAAATAGTTATAATTTATTATATTTATTTCGCATATATCTCTATTCATTTTTTAGTTATTTTATTAATAATCTTTTTGAAAACTGTTTAAATAATATCAAATTATAAACGTAACATAAACTTTCCGTTACGTTAGAAAGCAGCTTTTTTATTAAAAAGCATAACGTTTTAAAACTTTTTTAAAACGTTATAAACTAAACCTAAATAAATAAAACGATTATCTGTTTTAAAATAACTTCTTTTTAGTTTGTTAATTTAATGGGATTTACTCTTATAACTGGTAACATCTTCGTAATGCTAGAACCTTCCTATTCCTAGATATCATTTTTTTCCCCGCCAAAACCGCCTATCAGCAGTTTTGAAAGTTTTCGAAAACGTTTTATTTAATCGTTAAATTAATTAAGAACTATCTTTTTTTACCCGGTCCTTAACGCTAGTTTTAACAAGGTCGTAACATACTGACAATATTCCGAAACTTTATCTTTCAAATTTAAATTATTTTTTATCCCCATCCTTATCTTGCTTCCTATTCGGTCTTCATAACTTATGCTGGCTTAACAAATCGGAGTATCCCATGCCGGCATTCTGATATCGTCAAACCACTTAAAAAAAATCAAGAATTACTGCGAAATGTAGGACTTCTTAACCATACATTCATCTGTCGCCTGGATAAAAAACTACGATAGAATACGCTTATACGTATACGAGCCTTCGTTAAAAAGCAGGTCTCGATAACGATGGCGGAGACGAGGACCGCCAAGGCTGCCAAGTCGGGTTCGCCTGTCTCTCCGGCGGCTCCCCCGGCCGCGTTTCCAAACTCCGGGGCAACCCGCAAAGTCTTTGCGTCCGCTACCTCTTCGTCCGTAATTTCTGCGCCCGCCGCCCCTTCGTCCTTGGTCTCTGCGCCCGCTGCCTCTCAATCCTTAGTCTCTACGCCCGCTGCCCTTTCGTCCGTAATTTCCTCTTTTCCGGCCCCGTTTTCCGGGGGCCAAAAACCAAACAAAAGAGAGTAAGCTTCGAAAATGCCCGTACCCAATTTCCAAAGCAAGGCACGAAAACGGCAAAGAAGGCCTCGCCCGCCCAGCCGGCTGCTCCCGTAATATCGGAAATAAAGTTACAACGTTTTTATTAAGCGACAGCACGCCAAAAAATAACCCCGTAACGCCGTTATGGTAATGAAAAAACAAGGACGTTTTTTTTTATTCCGGAAAGGGGCAGATAATATGAAATTTCCGTTATGTTAAAGAGCAGTTTTCTTATTAAAAAATATAATATTTTAAACCGTTTTTAAAACGTTATAAACTAAACCTAAATAAACAAAACGATTATCCGTTTTAAAATAACTTCTTTTTAATGTATTAATTTAATAGGATTTGCTTTTATAAAGCGGATTTTCGTAATAATAAGATCTTTATTACAATAAGCTGGCGTATATAAAGATAATTCGTATAATAACAGCTAGCTAGCTCCGGAACGTTTTAGCAAAAATAAGTCCTGTAACCCGGAACGCGGGTAATAATACGACAAATTAAAAAGGCCGACAGCTTGGTATAACGGTTAACGTAACATCCATTAATACGGAAATTAAAGATTTAAATTTAAGATATATTAGGATGATTTCTATATATTTTCTAAAGTTTTTAATAACTTTCTTTTAATATTATATGTAAAAGTTAATATTTAATACCTAAATATGTTAGGTGGTTTTCTTTAATGTTTTTCGAAAGTATATATAATGTAAAAAAACATGTTTAGCTTTTATATATTATTATATTATTATTTAATTAGGCCGTATTTAGCTTATTTTAATATTTTTAGAAGAATTATATACTTTATATAATTTATTTAGTTATAAATATAAATGTTAGTTTATTTTTAACATAATTTAAAGATTGCTATAATTATTATATTTATTAATAATTATGCAAAATAAAATATTAAGTCCAAACCTGGAAAATAAAGTTAAGCCAATATATAAAAATCATTCCACGATAACTTTTCATAACAGATATTATACCTAATATTTTCGAATACGATAACTTTTTAAATGGTTTTTTACGGTTTAGATAAATTGCACATTTTAATTCTGTACTTTACTTTAATTCCGAATACGTAATTACCGATAAGCTTCGGCCCTAATAAACCTTATGCCCGCTGGCCACGGTTTAGCAGGGTTCTTAATGGCAGAAAATAGCTTTATACGGTAAACTTTAAAGATAAACCTTAAAGATAAATATTAATAATTATTTAAAAGCTTTTAAGGATTTTTATATTAAATAATTTAAGAAAAACATAAAACTAGGGCTATTCTATCGGCATAATAGTTATAATTATCATTAAAATAAGTATTAATAGCTATATACTACAAAAAGCGCAAACAAATCGCCTGGAAATAGTTATATATAAAAAGTTAATTTTATATAAATAGGTTTATTCTTTTTCGTTTTATACGTTTTTTAACGTTTATATTATTTTAAACTTATTTTTTATATTTAGCAATAGGTAAATTTATGTCTTTAATTTATATATATATATAAATTAATTATTAACCTTTTTAAATATGTAACCCTATCGGAATAGATTGCATAGCTGGGTTTAATACCGGGAAAAAAGTTAATTTTAAAAGTTTTTATTAAAATTGCTAATATAGTTTATAGTTTTTAGTTAATTTGTAGTTATTAACTAATTAATATAATTTTAATTAAGTTATTCTCTAATTAAAAACCATTTATAGTTAGTTAGTTAGTAACAATAAAAAAACCATAAAACTAGAGTTAATTTTTTTTAAAAAGTATAATTTTTTATATATTGTTAAGAAATAAGGGTTTTTAAAAGTTACAAATTATAATTTTAACCAATTAATCAGCGGCATAACAAGAATACTTTTTCTTATTTTATAACTGTATAGTTAAGGAAATTATCAGACTTTATTACTTTTCTATATCAAATTTATTCGGCTAGTTAAAATATTAACATATTTAGGATTTATAAATGGAAAACTGTTATTTCTTTAAACGTTTATACAGCTATTATTGCTTTTATTTACGCAATTGTATTAAAAAAATCTTTAACTCTTTTTTATAAAACCTCAGGTTTCGATATATATATATACCATTTTTAGTTAATTTTAGTTTCTATAACTGTTAAGTTATAACTTTAAATATAATGTAAAATTTTAAATAATAGATTATTGCTTTAAAGTTATATATATTTAAATTTCGTTACTTTAATTAAACTGTACATTATATATATTAGGTAATAATTTATACTTTATATATTATTACATTTTAGTTATTTATAGCTAGTAAAGCAATCTTTATTATATTTTTCTTAGTTTATTCGCCGACTTATCATATTAAAAATTTAAATGGTTTAGCAGAATTTACTTATATATTTTATATTTTAAAACCGTATAACGTCCCACACCACCGAACGTCCCACACCACCGAACGAGCCAAACCACCGAGCGAGCCGTTTTCTAGCACCTCATAACAACTAATCCAAATAATTCACCTACAACGTAATAAATCCATTCCAATTGATGGTATTCTCTGTCCCTAACCGTATTTACAGCTTCAAAATAAATGTACGCATTATATTAAATTTTGTCGCGGATATATATTGTTATTTTTTCCTTTTAAACGCCTTGCAACCGACCACCTTTTAACGCGTTTAAGTTAATATTACCCCCATTTCGAAAGTACTGAAGCCGACCGACAATAAAACGATTACCGACCGAATTCCCAACCCATATACGCAAGCGTTTTTTATCCGGCTTTAATACGTGGAAAATATTCGCAAAATACGTCGTATCGGAAAGCGATGGGACTTTGTTGCAGGGCGCGTTATAAGGCTGTGGGGCAAGGCTGTAAGGCTTGTTATGGGGCAGGTTTTAGGGCGCGTCGTAAGGCGTATCGCGGTATTGCAGGACTTGTCGGAATAACAATTCGATTCTGTACATTTTAAATTATTAAAATAAACGTTTTTAATAAAGAAAATTACTTATTATACGAGATAAACAAGTTTTTTTGGTTAACAGAAAAGGTAGTAATAAAAATTGGCTGTTAATAATTGTTATAGGTAATCGGCTGCGGAATTGTTAAAAGGAAAAAGTAATAATATGTATCCGCGGCAAGACTTAATATAATGCGTGCATTTGTTTTAAAGCTGTAAATACAGTTAGCGACAGAGAATACCATTAATTGGAATGGATTTATTGCGTTATGGTTGAGTTATTTGGATTAGTTGTTGCAAGGTGCTAGAAAACGGCTCGTTCAGTGGTTTGGCTCGTTCGGTGGTGTGGGATGTTATATAGTTAGTTTTGCTTTTTATTTACAAAACTGTATTTATAAAAACTTTGTAATTAATGCTTTATAAAAGTTAGCATAGCGCTATATATAAACGATATTTTTAATTGACTTTAAATATTTTATTTGTTAGATTATAAATTAAAAATGTTTTAATTATTTTAGCTTTTGCTTTATTACTTAAAAGTTATATATATTTTAAATTTCGTCGCTTTAATAAATTATATACTCAGATAATAGGAAGTTATTAAATAAAACGGTTGTTTTAAAACGATATTAGCAGATATTAATGGAGGAATTTCGAAAAAGAAATTTACAATAAATTATATAAAATATTAATAACTAAATAACTTCTTGAAAATAAATTTATTCATATCTTTATCCTCTTTTTTATTTATGCTTTTAAGTTATTTATTTTTATCGTTAATTATATAGTTTTTAATTTTTAAATCTTTTAATTGTTTGTTTTTTTATTTATATATATATTTTAAATAAAGCAATTTTTAAAAGCTCGTATAGTTTTTAGTTTTTTTGTAGTTACTAACTAACTACAAACTACAAGATGTAATTTATAGTTAAAGTATTACTAACTAATTAGCCACTATGGTTATAATATTGCCGCAAAAGGTAAACTTATTATTACAATCCGTATACAAAAGTCTCGGTTTAGTTTCCGAATCGCATGTTTTTTACAAGCACCTTTTAGTTTTAATTATAAATAACTTTAAGCTTCTTATCTGGATTTAAAAATCAATTAAAAATTGAAATATTTAGTTATCTTTATATATACTTATATTTTTATACATACAAGTATTTATTAAATGTATATTATATAAGCAATATTAATTAAAAAGCTAAATTTAACCTTTTAGTTGAAAATAATATAAAATGAAGTTATATCTTTATTTTTTATTAAATAAAACTTAATAAATTTGCGTAATATTACAATATTAACGCGGTTTAATATATCTAGAATAATAAAAAATCGGCAATATATTCGTCTAGTTATATAAGGTTAAATATTAAGTCGATTTTATCCAATTTCTTAATACTTAAAAAAAGCACTTTACTATATATATATAAAATAAACAGAATATTATAAAGATCTTATTCGACGTCGTAATTCGAAAAAGGTTATAAACTTGAATTATACCCTGCTAAACCGTGGCCAGCGGGCATAAGGTTCATTAGGGCCGAAGCTTGTCGGCAACCACATATTGATCGGAATCGGAATAAGGCACGGAATTAAAATATGCAATTTATCCAAGCCGTAAAAAACTATTTAAAAAGTTATCGTATTCGAAAATACTAAGTATAATATCTATCGTGGAAAATTATCGTAAAATAATTTTTATATATTGGCTCAGCCTTATTTTCCAGGCTTGTACCTAATATTTTACCTTATAAACTTAAGTTATATTTTATATTACGTTAGTTATATAAGTTTTTAAAATTTCTCGAATTTCATATTAGGTTTGAACTATTACCAGATTAGGCTAGGGTAGTTTTCTTAAAAGATAAATAAGCTAAAGTATATAATATATAAATATTAATAATATTATAATTTTTATTTTATTATGAATTTATAAAGTTATAAAAAGATTTAAGGTGCAAGTATATAAGTTTGTATAAAAAAAAGTATTTACCGAAACTTTTATATCTTTATTATATATTATAAATTTCGAATAAGAATACCTTTATACCTTAGTGGGTTTTCAAGTTCGTAAATATCTATTAATCGCTAACTAACAGCATATCTTATTTACGTTTTAAATTTTAACTTTTAAAATCTTTATTTTTTATAGTAGCGGTTATTATAACAAAGGTTAGTAATAAATTTATAAACAAATATTTTAAAACTTATCATTAAATACTAGCATAGTTAAACCTTTCCGTTAAAAAACTGTTCTTTTTTCTTATCCGATTATATTTAACTATTAACTAACAATATTAAAAGTTAAGATTAAATCTTTAACTTTAAAGGCTATATTAGCTTTAAAATCGGTATTTAAACCCTTTTTTCAATCAATCTGTCTTTTCATATTATATTAGGTTTTTTTAACCTTATTTGTTTATTTTTATGAAATCTACTATTTTTTAATTAGCTGGTTATTTATTTATTAATTTTGTTTCTACTTTATAATATTTTTATATTATCAGATTAATATGTATATTAATGATTAAATTGTTATTAAAACTAATTGCGATCGGATTAAGTTTTATCGAAATAAAGTAAATTTATATTCCCCTTTAAGATATATATAGCGTCCCATATAAGCTTACGGAACACTTTTTAGCCCTTTGTAACAACTAATCCAAATAACTCAACTATAACGTAATAAATCTATTCTTTAACGGTATTCTCTTGTTATTAACCGTATTTACAGCATTAAAACAAATACACGCATTGTAATAAGGCTTGTTACGGATATATATTAATATACACTTTTTTATCTTGCTAAAAAATACCCTTTTAATTAAAAGGATAATGTTTCGAAACATTTTTAAAACGTTTCTAAAACGTTTTTCTGTTTTGAAATACCTTTTTTAAAATTATTAATTAACTAGGATTTACTTTTATAATAAATAATACTTTTATAATATTAAAACTTTCTTATTTTTAAGTTTTTCTTTTCGTTAAAACTGTTCATTAGTAATTTTAATCTCTTTCGAAAAAACGTAACCGTATATACACTGGATAAAATGATAGATTACTACCTAAACTCCTAGCTTTACTACCCCTTTCCGTCTCGCAGGTATCTTATTTCAAGGCGACTTTAAACTGCCTAGTCGTGCTTTTATTTACGTCGATTCCTTTCGAAATTCTGGAAGTTCCTCGCGGTTTTAAGTAATCAAATAAATTAAGGTTCGTAATTTTTTAACGTATAATATTTTAGTAGCTAAATTTCGGAATTATCCAACTTGTTATCTTTATTATCTTTATTTTCCTATGTCTTTGTTAATAATCTTTCCGTTAAATCGAAATTATTTATAATAAATTCGTAAAAGAGCGAATTCTTAATATTAAAAATAAGGTAATACCCAAAAATCAAAAGGCGTAATCGATTTTTTTTAAAACAACTTTCCAAATTAATAGTTACGTCGACTGCTTTAGATTATGCGGTAATTCTTTTTAAAACGGATTACCGTAAACGGAATGGTTTTTATCGAAACTTTTCTGTTCCGGATAATTAATATTTTGTATTCGTATGGCATATTATATTATTTTGGTTTGTATTTTAATTAATAAAAACCTAAGAAACCGTAAAAACGATCGAAGTTGGATTTTGTAATTGTAAAATAACTAAGGCTTGTAAAGCTTTTCATGCGCTTTTTATGCGCTTTTAAAGTTTATCTTTTGAGGTTTACCGTATAAAGCTATTTTTTACCTTTAAGGACCTTGCTAAACCCTAGCGGGCATAAGGTTTACCAGGGCCGAAGCTTGTCGGCAACCACCAGTCGGAATCGAAGTAACGTACGGGACTAAGATATGCAATCTATCCAAACCGTAAAAAACTATTTAAAAAACTATCGTATTTAAGGATATTAAGTATAATATTTATCGTAAAAATTAATCGTGGTATGATTTTAATATATTAGCTCAGCCTTGTTTTCTGGGCATGGACCTATATAATTACCTTGCATTAGTAATTTTAAAAGTTTTTAAAAACAGTTTATTTAATTATTAAATTAATTACGAATTATCTGTATACCCGGTTTTTAACGCCGGTTTTAACAAAGTCGTAATATTCCGAAATCTTATTTTTAAAATTAAAATTTTATTTTTTACTTTTATTTTATTTCGCTTTTAAGTTAGGTTTTATAATTTATATTAGGTTAGCAAATTAAAACATTCCATGGCGGAATTTTGATACCGTTAAGCTAGTTAAAGCAACAAATTAAAAGTTTTCACGAAATATAGGATTTTTTAATTACCTTTTTATATATCGCCTAAGTAAAAAACTACGACAGAAATACGCTTATACGTATCCGAACTTTCATTATTTTATTAGGTTTTAAAATAAAAAACGATATTTTGAATACTACTTTAATTAATCGATATTAATTAACATTAAGCTTTAAAAGAATTCGGATTTTTGTATAACAAATTTAATTTAAACGAAATTAGGTATCCGAAAAATTAACGTTGATATTTTATATAAATACGAAAACGTTACGCTCGATAGTTAAGATATCCCGTATATTCTAGAAAATAATAGTTAACATGGCCCGTTTAAATCTTTATTTTTACGAGTTAAATAAATCTTTTAAAATCATCCTTTTTTATATTAAAATATATCTAGTAAAAAACAATTCTAAAATAACGGTTATTTTTTAAATCATCGGAAACGCGGATAATACACGATAACTTACGTTATTATAATAATTATTACGAATAAAGAAATTTGAAACTGATTACTTTTTTAACATTTCAACAATAACGAATATAATAATAATAAATCCGAAAATAACAATTGCAAAACGAATTGATTTCCGTTAAAAACATTAAAATCGAAAAACTGTTTTTATTGTTTTCGGAATATATTTTAATTTTAATTCTAATTACGGTTTTCGAACGAGCTACTTTAATATAAATCGTATTTTTATAATAAAGCTTGTTTTTTAATCTTTTACAGGAAGAGTTGTCGTTATTTAAATACTTTTGAAATTAATGATTATTTCCTAATACTTTTTAAAAATAACTATTAACGTCGAAACTGCGATATATAACCTTATTTTAAAAACTTCTAATTACGTATCGATTTCGGCTTACTAAAACAACAGTTTGTTAATATAAATAAAAATAACCGTTTTAATTTAAATAAAAACCTTAATATAAAAGTAACGATAACTATTGCCGTTATTTTAAAAATAAATTAATACATAGCGTTATAAATAAGATATTTATGATTATAAAAGTTTTCGCCGAAAGTTAAGCGTATAAAAAGAATATATACGGCTGGAAAATCTAATACGTTGGATTTTTCCATTTTGATTTTCCAAGTTTTATGGTAAAAAAGATTTTGCTATCGTCGTTTAAAATATATATTAAAAAAACGTATATCTTTTTTAAATTCGGTTAGTAACGTAAGAGAAATTAAAGTTAAAAGGGTTTTTTAAAAATAACTTTATATAATTATTATAAGGTAATTTATAAATTTAATATACGGCTTAACTTAATAACGCAAACCGTACCATTTTGTAAAATAATTTAAAATATACATTAATATAAATTATTATACGCTTTTAATTACGCGTTTTAAACGCGATGGAAATTTTAAATATATCAAAATACGATAAATCGGTAATCCAAAAAGGAAAAACGTTACGTATTTAAATAATAACGTTAATCTGTATTTATAAAACGGCTAAATGTAATATATTTTTCTAATACATAAGTTATATCTAAAACATAATAACGCCGTGTTTAATATTTAAATTATAAAACCTACAATAAATATTGCTATATATATTTTTGTTACGCATTTAAAAACAGCAAATACTTGCCAAACAATAATTTTTATCATCCGGTAACATATCTTCGTTTTTAATTAATCTTACGTTTATATTTTATTTTAATAATAATTAATTAAAACTTAAAATTATCGAGGCCTTTATTATATAAGCATTTTAATTTGTTATATTAGCCGCATACATACTTAAAAATAAAAACGAAAACAACTTTTCAAAACATAGGTATTACGGTAGAGTTTACGGAAATAATTATAGCGAATTTTATAAAAGCGGTTACACCGTATTTCGCGAACATGAATATAATTACCGTAACCGTTCCGATTATTAACATAGCGGAAGATAATTTAGTACAAACCGCTGATTAAATAACTAACGTAATAATCGAAATATTTAATTATTTAAAAATATTACAAAAGTTCTTTATAAAAAAGTTAAATTAAAGATTACAAAAGACAAAGCGGCGGTTATTAATAACCTTACCGCCTTAAACGTAAAATATAAAGAAAATGTGTTAAATTACGTAAAAATAAAAATAACTACGTTAAAATCGATGAAAACGTTTACTTCGAAGGTAATAACAAAAACATTATTAATTAAGAAAAGAAAATAAAACTTCACATCTATATTTTGGTAAATAAATCTGTAAAACAATCATAATTCGTATTATACCGAAAACGTTACGTACGGCGGAAATATAATTGATTTTTATTACGATACTTTTTTAAAAAAATAAATAAGACAAAACGGCGATAAACCGAGCCGCTAAAATATTAACATACCGCTATAAGGCCTATATATTCGGAAAAAACCCCGGTATTATTTATTCATAACATTATTAAATGCTAAAAAAGGGGTTTTACTATTTTTAAAATTTCTAACAAAGTATTTAAACGTCAGGAAATAACATTAAAGCGTTTATAATAAACGAAATTTATAACACGATTATTATATAACCTTTTTATTAAAAAGTTTAATTTTATAAAAGTTATAAATATACTCATTACTATTTATGCAAGGTAAAATATATAAGTCTTAGCCTGGAAAATAAAGCTGAGCCAATATACAGAAGATAATGCCATAATAAAATTTCTACGATAGATACTATACCTAGTATCTTCGAATACGATAACTTTTCAAGTGGTTTTTCACGGTTTGGATACATTACACCAAGGTTGTGATTAGTATCTTAGTATTTAGTACTTTTTAGTTACTAAACTAATTAATTAGTTTTAATACAGGTTTGGACTAATTAATTTAGTATTAATATAGGCCTCGACTAACTAAATAATAATTTTTTTAAATTGTTATATTTTTAAAAAAAAGAAATTATATATATAATATTGTAAATTTGTTAACTTTTATTTTGGTTTTAAAAATATCCAAACAGGTACTTTCGGCTTTTATTTAACCAACTTTATCAATTAAAGTTTTATAATAATTTTCATATACAACTTAACTTTTTAATATATATAAACGGAAATTTTAATTAACTTCACTTATTTTATTAGTTAAATTATAAATTTAAATTTTATAAAAAGTTTTAACGTTTTATTTATCGGTTATAAATATATATATTCAAATTTGGTTATTTTAATTAAATTATACGTTACATATAACAAGTAAAATTTTGTAAATATTATATTATTAAACCTTGCGTATTAATGTATAATAAAGTTATTTTTAATTTACTTTTGTTAATTTATTCGTCGATTTATAACCTTCAAAAAAACCTTTTTTCAAACTTTTCGAGTATAGCTTATTAGGTATGCTTACGTTATTTGTATTTTCTTTTATTTTTTAAAACCTTTTTATAAGCTTTAAAAATATAAATAAATTATAACTAAATAAATGCAAGTTATATCTTTTTATCCCATATAAAATTAGCTTTTTTTAAATTTTGGAAAGTTATGTACAAATTTTAAACCTTTTTCCTTTTTATTTTTTATTTTTTTCGGCTTCCGTATTTTTCTTATATTCCATTTTTAAAGCCTTTATATCTTTAATTTTCCAGCTTTTTAATAAAGTTAATTATTTAACCGGTTCTGGTTGTAATTTATTTCTATTTTTAATAATAATATTCCTAGAAATGCAAAAAGCACTTTCGATTAATGCACATGTAGCCGGAATTGCTCAATATCGGCGTGCTATAATATTCAAAATAGGAAATATCGATAAATTGCTTTTTTTCTAGGTTAATATATCTTTTTATTTTTATATTAATATTTTCTAATAATAAAATTATAAATAAAACTTACCTTTTTTTAATAATTCGCTTCGTTTAAATAAGTATTTAATTCGTGTTCGATACGAATATTATTTGCAATATAAATATTATGATCCAAATTATCGTTTTTAAATGCGTCGTTATTTAATTTATCAAAAAATAAATTCAAATTTGATAATCCGTTATTTTTTTCGACTTTTGTGTTATTTTAAATTAATATATGTTTTTAAAATATAATATAATAATAATTTACTTACTGATTATATTTTATTTTAAGTTAATATATCTTTTTAAAATATAATATAATAATAATTTACTTACTGATTATATTTTATTTTAAATAAATTAATAACGTCTTAAGTAATATTAGGTTAATGATATAATAAACCCCCATATTGGAAATAACTGGTTTTATTTATCGGCTTTAAAATAATTCCGAATAAAAAATATTAATAACTTTTAATTGTTTCGGAAGTTAGTTTTCGAGGAAAATACTTATATAACTTAATCGAACCCTTTTTACAAGCTGAAACAAATCTTTTAATAAGTGGACTTTATTTTTAAATTAATTTTATTATTTGGGTTAAAAAATAAAAAACAATAAGAAATAATAAGAAACAATAAAAAATAAACAACTTATTCGTAACGAATTATTTTTAATTTGATTTAACAATTTGAATTTAATAAATTCAAGTCTTTCCAAATTTTATGTATAAACAAAAACCCTTAAGGTAAAGTTATATAAACTTCGGCTTATAAATAAATAAAGATTTAATAAATATTTCGGATATTCGTTTTAATGTCGTTAAACAATACCAATCGATTTGATTTAAAAGTAAAATTTTAAATTCGATTTAGTCCGTATTTCGATATATATAAGTTAAAGGTTTTTTTAGAATTAAAAAACTTTGATTATATTATAAGTTAAACTCCAACGGGTTAACCAATTTATGAAAAATTAGTTAAATATATATATATATATTATAAAATAAAACGTACCTAACGGAATAATTTATTTATTAAAAATTATCGATAATAAACCATCGTTTTTTTGCTTTTGTTATTTCTTTAACAAAGAATTTTCGAATATCGGTAATATATTTCGTTAATATAACAATTTTTGGAATTCGTATAATTAAATCTAAAAGAAATTAAAATTAATATATAAATTAATTATATAACAGTTAAAATAAATACCTTTAAAATTATCGTCATTTTTCATTTTTTCATTTTCTTATAAATTTGGCATATGGGAATTAATATAATCCGATATAGTTTCGTCAATTTCGTTATCCGAAATATAATCTTTTAAAATATTTTGCATTATTAATTTAATAATATGTACAATATACCGTATATTTTTTTTTTAAAAAAAGTACAATTATGTGGATCGAAATAAATATCCGTAAATTGGATGAAAAAAGCACTGTTATTACCGCGTATATTATTATATTAAAAGGTTAATTTTCAAATAACAATTTATAATATTAAAAAGATTTACCTAAATATATTCTTCATATTTAAAAATAAATAATCGGATATTATATTTACGGAATCTTTAAAAATATAAATACCTATATAAAATATATTTAAATCTTCGAAACCGATTAATTTATATATTAAATTAAAATCGAAATAGAAAAAAAATTAATACCCATAAAAGCAATATTTGAATTCGAAATCCATATATTAAAAATAATGGAAAAATTTCCAAAAGTTTTAATATTATATTTTAATTACGAATTAAATGTTAATACAGCGGTTTTAAACGTTATTTCGCATATAATTTTAGTTTTGTATCAATTAATAATTAGGCTATTTAAAAAAAGTTAATATTGGTTAATATAAAAAGATTTAAAAACCAACTTGTTATAATAATATAATAAATCTTAAAACGATTGCGAATTAAAAAAAAATCAAATAAAAAAATATTTTTAATTAATACGTTTAACGTACCACACAAGCGAGCTGGCCGGATTCTGGCACTCCGTAACAATCTATCCAAATAACCCAACTATAACATATCTAATTAATTCAAATCAACCGTATTCCCTTTTGTTAACCGTATTTACAGCTTTCTAATAAATGCACGCATTATATTAAGGCTTATCGCGGACGTTATATTATTATTTCTTCTTTTTAACCAATATATAACCGATTACTTCTTAACGCGTTTTAGTTATTATTACCCCTATTTCGTACGAATTAAAGCCGACCGATACATAAAACTATTATTAACTAAATCTTTTTTTTAAATACGCGATTGTAACTTATCCGGCTTTAATATATTATATAATACGGTAAAAAACGCGTCGGGAAAGGTATATTATCGGACGCGTTGCGGGGCGTATCCCGGGACGCGTTAAGGGCGCGTCGGGATGTTATAAAGCTCGATTTCGTAATAATAATTCGATCCTATGCAATTAAAATTTAAAATAAATACCTAAAATAAAAAAAGACTTACTAGAAAGGATAATTAACTTTTTTTGGCCGGTAGAAAAAGTGGTGGTAAAAAAATGCTGTTAGTAACTATTAGAAGTAGCCGTTAAAAAGGTTGGAAAGAAAGAATCGTAATATGGCGTCCGCGGCAAGCTTTAATATAATGCGCGCATTTGTTGGAAAGCTGTAGATAAGGTCAGCGAAAGGGAATACGGTTGATTTGAATTAATTGGATGTGTTGTAGTTGAGTTATTTGGATAGATTGTTGCCGAATGCCAGAATCCGGCCAGCTCGCTTATGTGGCCAGCTCGCTTGTATGGCCAGCTCGCTTGTGTAATACGTTAATATTTTAATATAAGCTTTTTTCGTTAAAAACAACGTTATTTTCGATGATTGTATTATTTTTAAGACTTTTTTTAGGTTATAAAAAAACATTAAAATTATCGAAATATTAATTGCTATAAAAATAAAAATTAAATAAAGATTTTAAAGTTAAAATATGATATAAACACAATTTACTTTTTGTTTTTGTTTGTGCCGTTGTTTCGTTAAAAACGATTCTTAAATGCTTATTATTTTAATATTTGAAAAATTTCAACTTTAAAAATTTTATACGTTAGTTATCAATTTAAAGTTGTGATTAATATAATAATAATTAATAATATAACAAACAAATAAATAAAAACTAAAACTTACGTAATATAAATAATAAGTATTTTCCGTAATTTTAAGGATATAATAAATAATAAAGTTCGAATAAATAACCCGTTTTTAAAAATATAAATATTGATTTGGTTATCCGGTTTAATTTAAAATCAAAATGATTTTTTAAAATAATATTAAACCTTTCGGAAGCTTATAAATTAGAAACAGTAACTTCCGAAAAAGAAAAATTATTGTCGTCGATATCGGAAAAAGAAACCATAATAAAGAACTTAAATTTTTTTAAAAAATATTTAACAAGTTAAATAAAATATAAATAAAAAGGTAATAAAGTAGGTAGATATATATAATTAATAAATACGTTTAATAATATAATTTTAACGTATTTATAAATAATATAAACCGATTTTTCTTTAAAATATAAAGGTTTTATAAGGTAAAAATACGTCAAGCCTGGAAGATAAGGCTAAGCCAGTACACAGAAAATGATTCTACGATAAAATTTCCACGATAGATACTATACCCAGTATCTTCGAACACGATAACTCTTTAAATGGTTTTTCACGGTTTATAAAGGTTTCATATAAACTTTTTATTTATATCCAAAATAAAAATTATATTTAAAATTAATATATAATCTTTAAGAGTTTAAAGGATTTAAAGGATTTAAAGGATTTAAAGGATTTAAAGGATTTAAAGGATTTAAAGGATTTAAAGGATTTAAAGGATTTAAAGGATTTAAAGGATTAAAAAGATTAAAAAGAAATTAAAAAATTTAAAATGACTAAAATGATTAAAATGATTAAAAGAATTAAAAGGATTAAAAGGATTTAAAGGATTGAAAAAAATTTAAAACCTTTAAAACAATCTTAATATTTAAGTTATTATTAAAAATACTTTGTTTATATTAAAGAAATTCTCAGTTTAAAGGTTTTTAATTTTATATTTAATTATGCTATATTTGATAAATATTTATTTATAAACTTAATATTTTGTATATTAATATTTTAAATATTAATTAATCTGTTTTTATATTACATTAAGTTTTTTAACGCCGCTTATTAACCTTTACGGAATTTACTGTCTTTTAATTAGCCGGTTATTTATTTATTAATTTCGCTTCGACTTTATTTTATTTTTATATTATGGGTTTAATATATATAACGTTTAAATCGGTATTAAAGTTAATTACGATTTAATTAACTTATATCGAAATAAAGTAAGTTTATATTCCTGTTTTACACATATATTATATCGTATTAATATTTTATTAGCGTTTGGAAGTTGTAATAATATATATATATTACGATAAAAGATTTTACGTTAATAATAATAGCAATTATTAAAAAGTACGTTATTTTATTAAATACATATTTATAATTGTTAACATTTAAAACTTATAGAAAAATTAAAAAACAATTAAAAAAAGGAACATTAATATTTTCCGGTTTTAATTAAAATAAGCTGTTTTGCTTTTAAAAATTTACAATACTTCCTTATAAGTAAATTTAATATATAGGAAACCCGAAATTTTTTTACGAAATAAAAACGATTTAAAGCGGTATTTAAGGGATATTAACAAGAAATCCTAAAAGGAAAACAAAAAGATATCAAATGGGCAAAAAAGAAAAAATTTACATTCAAAGATAAATTTATATGGCCACATTTTAAATTACATAAATATTAACAAATTAAATATAATGTATCACACAAGTTCGTCGCGCGTATAAGTTCGTTACGCGGTTTTTTCATTGTATTTATTATTTAAATTTAATTATTTATTTTTTAATATTAACAATATGGAACGGTTTATAAAAGATGTTAGAATGAATTTAGCTTTTTAAGTTAAAAGGACAAATCCGAAACTTAATTATAAACGGTTTTATATTATATATGATATTTCCCAATTTATTTTAAGACATCAAATTTACGGTAAATTTTTCTGAACCGATATTATTTTTTATTTGCGAAAATTACAACCGACCGAAAAATAAATTATTGTTGACCGAATGTTTAATTTAGACATGCGAGCGTTTTCTGTCCGGTTTTAATATATTAAAGATATGGCGAATTTGCTGTTTGCTTAGCGTGTTGCCGATTGCGTCGGGGTTAACTAGGCGTTAAACTTTGTTCGATAGTAAAAAAAATTTAAAACGCGTTTAAAACGAAAAATTAATTATTAAAAAGTATTAATGTAAAGATCTGGCAATATTTTGCAAGTAGTTCGAATTAATTCGGGTTATAATTATAAAATACGGTATTACAAAAGAAAATATTTATAATTTCGACAAAACAGGTTTTTTAATAAAGTTTTTAATAATATATGGTATAATAATTATAAACGCCGAAAAACATAAAGAATTAAAATAAATTTAATAAAGTAATCGGAAATAAGCTATAATTATATAAGTTATTAATTCGTAAAGTTAGGTTATATCGTTATTTATTATTTTAACGGAAAAGATTTATTTTAAATTTTAATATCGTAATAATTTATTATCCGTTAATTAAAAATCAAGATCAATTATAATAATTAAAGGATAAACAAATTAAGTTTAAAATAAATTTAATATTTCGATAAATATATTCGAACGCGTACGAAAAAAACGAAAGGTTTTTTTTATTTTCGACGGTTACTAAAGTTATTATTCGATAGAAATTGAAAAGTATTACGCGAATAACGACATTATTATATTTTATATATTTCCTTATTTTTTTATTAATTTTAATTTTTCGACGTATTTTGTTTTTTCGTTTTAAAACGCGTTTATGCGTTTTATATCGAGAATTTAATACGACGTTATTATATTTATATTATTAATAAAGTTTTTTTCGCCGGTTTTTTTAATGCGTTTAAAGTTGTTATAACGTTCAATAATATTAAATCCGGTTTTGCAAAAGCTGGATTTGTTTTATTCGATTTTAATAACGTTTTTTCCGATTTAGAATTTTTTTTTGCTGTATTTACGTTAACCGTTTTGCCGTTTATTTTTACCGGTTTCATTTTTTTCTTATTATCGAAAATCTTTCGAAATATATAAAAAATAAAAATAAAAGCCGATATTTGCAGAAAAATATTAAAAATTATTAGGGAAGTTTGTTAATAAAGATTTGTTAATAAAGATTATTAAATCGGTTAATTTTTGGATAAAAAGTAACTTAATATTTTTGTACGAAAACGTTTTTTTAAAGAAAAAATTGTTAAATTGTGCGAAATTAATTACTTTTTTAGCAAACGCCGAAAAATTAAAAATAAACGCTTTTAAAAAAGAGCAATATTTATTATATAAGAAAAATAAGTTTTTTGGCCGAAAAAGAAAAAGGTGGTAGAAAAACGTAATTAATAGCGGCTAAAAGTAATTATTATAAAAAGGTTAAAACGAAGAAACGGAAGTATGGCGTTTACGGTAAGCCCGGATATAATGCGCGTATTTGTAAAGAAGCTGTAGATACGTTTAGCGAAAAAAAATCCGATTAGTTAGAATTAATTTATGGCGTTGTGGTTGTTTTATTTGGATTTGTTGCCGAGAAGTGCCAAAAAACGCGCGACGAGCTTATGTATGTGATGAGCTTATGTAATACGTTATAAGAAAAACGGAAATAAACTTGTTATATAAACGATTTTATACGATATATAACAAATAATAAGTGGTAATTTAAATAGGGAAAAAGGTATTAAAACTTGTTATTTAGCGCTTACCTTTGTATATATATAATAACTTTTAAATACTTTTAAATATTCTTTTTTATAACGAAGCAAAATTAGTATTTAGTATTTTTTAATAACTAACTAATTAATATTAATTAGTATTAATATAGCGTCGAACTAATTAACTTAATATTAATATAAGTTCGGACTAATTATTAATTACTAAATCACAACCTTGTTAATTAGTAATTATGGAAAACTAAAAACTTTAACGATTTTTTAAACATTTAACGTTTTAGAACATATAAACATTTAAATATATAAATATATAAACAAAACATTAAAAAATAACGAAATAACCAACTACAAAAATAAAGAAAAATAAATAAATAACTTTTAAAAAATTGTTATTAGTTTTTAAATGATTTATTTATAATCTCTTACATCCTTTTTTGAAATTCCTTTATTAATATTTGTTAATATTATTTTAAACCGACCGTTTTAATAAATAATTACCTTTTTTTCTAAGTATATAATTTATTAATAATAACGTAATACCAGCAACGAGTAAATTAGTTACTTTTTAATATTTAATTTTCAATTTTCCGTTTTAATATTCTTTTATTTTTCAGTTAGGACTTCCTTTTAATATGCCTTTAATATCGCTTTAAAACTTTATTTTTCGTATAAATAACTTCCGGTTTTTAAGGAAAGTTTTTTGAGATTAAAAAACATGCCTTTTAAATATGATTTAAAATAAAAATCGTTACTTTTTTGTTATATTTTTTTTAATTTTTCGATTGCAAATTAATATTAATATATATCAATATATATATATAAATAATTAACGTATCTTTTAATAATTAACATAAGCATTAAATTATTACTTTTATCGTAATATGTAAATAATATTACAATTTCTAAATATTAACAAATCGTTAATATATCAGGATATATATATATTTATAACGGGAATAGAAACTTATTTTATGTTTATATAAATTAATCCGGTCGCTATTAATTTTCATAATGATTTAAACATTATGCACAAATTAAAACGATAATATAAAATTTTACTATAGTCAAAACGAAATTAGTAAATAAATAACCGACTAATTAAAAAATAGTAAACTTTGTAAAGGTTAACGAACAGCGTTAAAAAACTTACTGTAATAAAAAAGCAAACTAATTAAAATAACTTTTTAAATCCCGATTTTACAACTTCGAATAAAAGTTAAAACATTTAAAGTTAAGATAACTTTCAAAGCTAAAGTTTTAATATCCACACTTCATACCGTTAATTAATAGTTAAATATATTCAAATAAGAAAAGAATTTCTTAACGGAAGGATTTAACGGCTTCTATATATTTTACTTTGCTTAATTTATAATAACATATATAATCAAGTATTATAAATTAAATAATATAAATCGTAAATTATTAATTTAATAATATTAATTCAATATTGTAAATCAAACTAAAAACATCGATTATTGATTATATTATTATTTAGCTTTTACTTTTATAAAAGTAGACAATAATCTCTTAGTTTAATTTCAAGGTTATTTTTTATTTTATTATCTTTTAATACTTTTTATAAATCCTTTTAAAATACGTTTCGAATTGTCTAAAAACGGTTCTTTTATGATATTATTTCGACTTCTGAAATTTCTGATATCAATTCGAAAAAAATCGATAAAGAAATAAACCCCATTTTAAATTAGATCCTAATAACGAATTATCAATTTATAAATTTAAAAACGGAAAACTTACAAGAACTTTATCACCTATCGACTCGAATAAACCTCGAAAAATAGTTATTTCCTATATTTCCTATGTTATTTTCGTTTAACTTTTGAATTTTTATGTCTTTATAACAACTTATTAATATAAATTCAACCACAACTATAATTTAATAGTTAACATTTAAACGTTTCCAGAATTCGAATTTTTAACGCTATTATATATCTAAACATCCAACAATTACTTATAACGAAAAAAACGAAAGATAAAAAAAATTAAGTAATAAAAATTTAAAACGCTTTTAAAAGTACCAATTTTATTTTAATTAGAAAACGAAATTACTCCTATATTTAACTCCCTTTTTAACTTAATAACATAAAAAAGAATTCGAAATAATACCTTAAAAATGAAAATATAGTTAAAACGAACGAAAACGTTATTATTAAAAAAAGCTGATTGTTTAATATATTAAATTCTACTTCTTTCAAAATTTTTTTAAATTAATACAACCCGCAGAGTATTGTTTTATTTTAAAGAAAATAACAACTAAAAATTTATAAATAGATATTCGCTAAGTGTTAACAAAGTAGAAATTAAAATAATATTCGAAACCACTTGTAAACCTGCTTTGACAATCTTAACACCTAATTACAGCTAAATTTAAATTCTTAAAAAAGGGTTGCAATTATATATAATATTTGAAATTCCAATTCGAATACGCCATTTATAAAAGTTATTCCTTTTTTATTAATTCTGAGTTAAACTTAATTTAAAAGTTAATTAATAACGAAAATGTTCAAACCTATCATACGGTTAATAATTAATATATTTAACAAATTCGACAATATATTAAAAGAGTAGTTTACGTTAAAAATGGATAATATTTTCCGTTTAGTTATATATTTTATACAAAGTAAAGTTAACCTTTATTTTAGTATTGCGTAAAATAACGCCTAAAATAACGATTTTTTTATTGATCGGTTTTAAAACGTTTATTTATATTAATACGGAAAAGAGTTTTTTAACGATATACGATATGTTGCCTATATTATTGACCTTTTTATTAACGATATATTAAAAGAATATATTTCAAATAACGAAATTTAAATTTTCTTTTAAGTTACATAAATACTCAAATTTCCGTATTACAAAATAAAGAAGAAACAATAAAAGAAAACGAAAACTAGAAAAGTAAGTTTATTATATATGTATTATGCGAATTCATATTAATTTGCATTAAAGTTAATTAACCAAGTACGCCGAACTTCAACATTTATTAAAATATAGGATTAATATAACGTAGCATATAAGCGAACCGTTTTTTCATCATTTTAATTCTTTAAGTTTAATCCTTTGTTTCTTAATATTAATAATATGGAACGGTTTATAAAAAAATCAAAGATAAACTTAGTTATTTAAATTAAAAAGATAACGTCCCACACCACCGAACGGGACACACCACCGAACGGGACACTTTTTGGTACCTCGCGACAAGAAAATCAAATAACTCAACTACAACATATCGAATCGCATCAAATTAATCGGATTCTTCGTCGCTAGACGTATCTACAGCTTCTTCACAAGTACGCGCATTATATCCGGGCTTGCCGCAAACGCCATACTTCCGTTCCTTCGTTTTAACCCTTTTGCGACAATTACTTTTAGCCACTGTTAGCTGCATTTTTCCATTACCTCCTTCTTTTTCGGCCAGAAAAGCTTGTCCCTTTTGTATAATAAATATTCCTCCTTTTTGAAAACGTTTATTTTTAATCCTTCGGTATTTGCTAAAAAAATAGTTAATTTTGCGCAATTTGGCGGTTTTTTTTTAAAAAGAACATTTTCGTACAAAAATATTAAGTTACTTTTTGTTAAAAAATTAACTGATTTAATTATTTTTGTCGGCGAGCTCCCCTGGTAATTTCTAATTTTTCTTTATAAGTATTATCCCTGTTTTTTTGTTTCTTAAATATTTCGAGGGGTTTTCGACGGTAGGGAAAAAATGAAACCGGCAAAGGTAAACGGCAATACGGTTAATATAAATACAACTAAAAAAATTTCCAAATCGGAAAAAACATTATTAAAATCGAATAAAACAAATCCAGTTTTGGCAAAACCGGACTTAATATTATCGAACGTTATAGCAGTTTTAAACGCGTTAAAAAAACCGGTAAGAAAATTTTCTTTAACGATATAAATATAATAACGTCGTATTAAATTTTCGATATAAAACGTATAAACGCGCTTTAAAACGGAAAAACAAGATACGTTAAAAGGTTAAAACCGATAAAAAAATAAGGAAATATATAAAACGTAATAATATCGTAATTCGCGTAATATTTTTCGAATTTTATCGAATAATAACTTTCGTAACCGTTAAAAATAAAAAAACGTTTCGTTCTTTTCGTACGCGTTCGAATATATTTATCGAAATACTGAATTTATTTTAAACTTAATTCGTTCGTCGTTCAGTTATTATAACTAATCCCGACCTTTTAATCGGGTAATAATAAATTGTTACGATATTAAGATTTAAAATAGGTTTTTCCTGTTAAAATAATAAATAACGGTATAACCCAACTTTGCGAATTAACAGTTTATATAACTATAACCCATTCCCGATTATTTTGTTAAATTTATTTAGGTTTTTTACGTTTTTCGGCGTTTGTAATTACCATGCCGCATATTATTAAAAGCCCTATTAAAAACCTCGTTTTATTGAAATTATAAATATCCTTTTTGGCAATGCCGTATTTTATAATTGTAACCCGAACCAGCTCAAACCACTTGCGAAATACCTTTGGATTTTCGCATAATACCTTTTAATAATCGATTTTCCGATTTAAACGTATCTGGAGCTTTTTTTGCTATCGAACAAATCTCGACGCTTAATTAACTCCGATGCGCTTTATAACGCGTTAGGCAAGCAATAAATTCGCCATATCTTTAACATATTGAAACTAAATAAAAAACGTTCGCGTATTTAAGTTAAGGATTCGGTCGATAATCGATTTTTTTTCGGTCGCCGTTAATTTTCGCGAATTGGGAATAATATCGGTTCGGGCGTATTTACCGTTAAATTGCGCTTTTAAGGTAAAATATGGGACGTCGTAAATAAAACTTAGCTTTTTATAACTAAGTTTAAGGTCTCGTTTTTTAACCTAAACGGCTAGGTTCATTTTTGCGTTTTTTGTAAAACGTTCCATTTTGTAATTGTTGAAAAATAAGTAATTAAAGTTAGATAGTTAGAATGTTAAAAAAAAGTGTCCCGTTCGGTGGTGTGTCCCGTTTAATGGTGTGGGACGTTAACCTAAAATTTAGTTATAAGTATTTTTATACGATATATAACTTTTCTGAAATTACTGGAAAAAACCGATATAACGAGCCGTTTTTTAAGCCGATATAGTTTTTAATTTACGAAATCAACGCTAACCGAAAAGAAATTAATTATCGAAAAAGTCCTGAATTTAAATACGCCAACGTTTGCTTTCCAGATTTAATATATTAAATATATAATAAATTTACAATTGGCCAAACGTATTAAAAAACACCTTAAACTAAATTAAACGTCGAATTTCGCTTAACGTTAAAAAAAAGCTTAAAAAGCATTAAAATCGAAAAATCGATTATGAAAAAAATTATATAAAAATACAGAAATACTTCGTAAATAATTTAAACTTATTGCAATTATAATTATAAAATATACAAAATAAAAATAAATCAAGCCTGGAAGATAAGGCTAAGCCAATATATAGATTTAATTCCACGATAAATTTCTACCATAGTTACTATACCTAGTATTTTCGAATACGGTAACTTTTTAAATAGTTTTTTACTGTTTAGATAGATTGTATACCTTAGTCCCATTTTTATTCCGATTCCGATTAATACGTAGTTGCCGATAAGCTTCGGCTTTAGTAAACCTTATGCCTACTAGCCACGGTTTAGTAGGGTTTTTAAAGGTATTATAAAAAATAACTTTGTAAGGTAAACTTTAAAAATAAACCTTAAAGATAAAACTTAAAAACTTACAAAAAGCTTTATAAGCTTTCGCTAGTTTTACGATTATAAAGTTTAATTTCGATTGTTTTTACAGCTTTTTAAGTTATTATTTATTAAAACAGTAATTAAAATAATCTAGCATATCCGAATACGAAATATTTATTATCAGTAACGGAAAAAAAGCTTTAATGGAAATTATTTTATTTACCATACGCTATTTTAAAAAAGTAATTAAATAAGTTAAAATAATTAATGTTACTGTTAATATAAAAAATATATCTTAACAAAATCGACTTTAACTTTTAACTTTCGGATCCCGGTTAGTATTTGATAATAAGTTATACCGTTCTTTATTATTTTAACGAGAAACCCTTGTTTTAAATTCTAATAGTACGATAATTCATTATTTATAAATTAAAAAATCGGTAACGTTCTATACCACCGAACGGGACATACCACTGAATGGGATACTTTTTTTAATATTTTAACCATTTAACTTTAATTACTTATTTTTTAATAATTACAAAATACAACGCCTTATAAAAACGCGAAAATAAACTTAGCCGTTTAAGTTAAAAAACGAAACTTTAAATTTAATTATAAAAAGCTAAGTTTTATTTACGACGTTCCATATTTTACCTTAAAAGCGCAGTTTAACGGTAAATGCGCCCGAATCGATATTATTTCTAATTCGCGAAAATTAACGGCAACCGAAAGAAATTCGATTATTAATCAAATCCTTAACTTAGATACGCGAGCGTTTCTTATTCGGCTTTAGCATATTAAAAATATAGCGAATTTATTGCTCGTTTAATACGTTATAAAACGTATTGGAATTAATTAGACGTCGAAATTTGTTCGACGGCAAAAAAATTTCTAAACGCATTTAAATTAAAAGATTAATTATTAAAAAGTATTATGTAAAAATCCAGAAGTATTTCGTAAATGGTTTAAGTTAATTTGGGTTATAATTGTAAAATATGGTATTACCGAAAAAAATATTTATAATTTCGACGAAACAGGGTTTTTAATAAGATTTTTAATAACATACGGTATAATAATTATAAACGTCGAAAAACGTAAAATCTTTAAATAAATTTAATAAGGTAATTAAAAATAAGTTATAATTATATAAACTGTTAATTCGTAAAGTTAAATTATATTATTATTTATTATTTTAGCAGGGAAAATTTATTTTAAATCCTAGTATCGTAATAATTTATTATTATTTAATTAAAAAGTCGAGATTAGTTATAATAATTAAATAAAAAACGAATTAAATTTAAAATAAATCCAGTATTTCCATAAATATATTTAAATACGTACAAAAAAAACGAAAGGTTTTTTTTTATTTTCGACGGTTACGAAAGTTACTATTCGATACAATTCGAAAAATATTACGCGAATTACAATATT
Source organism: Monosporascus sp. 5C6A (assembly GCA_004155035.1). NCBI lineage: Eukaryota > Fungi > Ascomycota > Sordariomycetes > Xylariales > Monosporascus > Monosporascus sp. 5C6A. The sequence continues at coordinate 33,161 of QJOB01000285.1, forward strand.
ATTACGTTTTATATACTTTTTTATTTTTTATCGGTTTTAACTTTTTAACATATTTTGGTTTTCTGTTTTAAAACGCGCTTATACGTTTTATATCGAGAATTTAATATAACGTTATTATATTTATATTGCTAAAGAAAAAATTTTCGCCGGTTTTTTTAACGCGTTTAAAGTTATTATAATATCCGATAATATTAAGTCCGGTTTTGTTAAAGCTAAATTTGTTTTATTCCATCTTAATAACGTTTTTTCCGATTTGGAAATTCCTTTAGTTGTACTTATGCCGACCGTATCGCCGCTTACCTCCGCCGGTTTTATTTTTTCCCTACCGTCGAAAACTTTTCGAAATATTTAAGAAATAAAAAAACGGAAATAATATTTATAAAAAAAGATTAAAAATTATTAAGGGAACTCGCCGACAAAAATAATGAAATCGGTTAATTTTTTAACAAAAAGTAATTTAATATTTTTGTACGAAAACCTTTTTTTTAAGAAAAAACCGTTAAATTACGTAAAACGAATTATTTTTCTAGCAAACGCCGAAAAACCAAAAATAAACGTTTTTAAAAAAAGAATATTTATTATATATAAAAAATAAGCTTTTTTAGCCCAAAAAAGGTATTAAAAATATAACTAATAATAACTAAAGGTAATTATTATAAAAAGGTTAAAACGAAGAAACGGAAATGTAGCGTTTGCGGTTAATCCGGATATAATACGCGTATTTGTTAAAAAATTATAAATATGTTTAGCGACGAAAAATCCGATTAATTTGATACGATTCGATATATTATGGTTAAGTTATTTGATTTTTTTATTGCGAGGTATTCAAAAGTGTCCCGTTGGGTAATATGTCCCGTTTGGTGGTATAGGACGTTATTAATTATAATAATTAAATAACGAACAAATTAAAATTAAAATACATTTAACATTTTAATAGAACTATTTAAACGCGTATAAAAGGAACGAAATGTTTTTTAAGTTTTAATAGTTACGAAAGTTATTATTTGATAAAATTCGAGAAATATTATACGAATAACGATATTAATACGTTTTATACATATTTTTATTTTTCTTATTAACTTTAACCTTTTTAAAAACGTATTTATACGTTTTATATCGAAAATTTAATGCAAGGTTTCCATATTTACCTCGTAGAAACTTTTTCTTCTCGGTTTTTACGACGTATTTAAAATTATTATAACGTCCGATAATATCAATCCGGCTTTATTAAAAATAAACTTATTTTATTCGATTTTAATAACGTTTTTTCCGATTTAGGAATTTTTTAAATTATACCTACGCCGACCGTTTTGCCGTTTACCTACACCGGTTCCATTTTTTTTTGAAAATTTTCGAAATATACAAAAAACAAAACAGCGAAAACGACACTTACAAAAAGAATTAAAAATTATTAAGGAATCTTGCCGATAAAAATAATTAAATCGGTTAGTTTCTTAATAAAAAATAACTTAATATTTTTATACGAAAACGAATTTTTTTTAAAAAACTGCCAAATTATGCGAAATTAACTATTTTTTTAACAAATTCCGAAAAACTAAAAATAAACGTTTTAAAAAAAAAGAACATTTATTATATAAAAAAAAGCTTTCCTGGCCGAAAAAAGAGGTAATAAAAAATGCAATTAACAGCAGCTGAAAATAATCGTTATAAAAAATTTAAAACGAAAAAAAGGAAATATAGCATTTGCAATAAGCCTGGATATAATACGCGTACATATAAAAAAGTTATAAAAATATTTAATAAAAACGAATCCGATTAAATTCGATTAATTCAAATTAATTTAATACGTTATTATGAAAAAATAATTGATTAAATTTAAATAGTTAAACTTACCAAGAAAAAAAATCGGTTCGTTTATATCGGCGGTTTGCTTATATGTTACGTTACGTAAAATCGTTTTTTAAAAAAATAAACAAAGCAAAACATAGAAGTTAATTAAGATAAAATTACGGGAAAAAAGTTATAGCTTTAAGGAAGTTATAACTTATAATGTTAGATAATTAATAAATTTTAATAAATAATTTAACTAGTTAAACTCGACTTATAACAGGATTAAAATATTTAGGAAATTAAAAAACCCTTTAAATTATATATATCGAAATACGCAATATAACGAATTTAAACAGATTTATCCAAATAACTTAATTAATATAACTTACAAAATCTTTTACATATATTCGAAATTTTGGTTAAACCGACTATTTATTTACAAGTAAAAGCTTATATTGTTTACCTTAAAGCATGTTATAATAAATTATATTATATTTTTAATATATTATATATGTATTACATTATATATATATTATATTATATATGTATTACATTATTATTATTAAAGAAATGTAGTATAAAAATTTATTGTAATTTCTGTTTTCGAATATTTAAAAAAAACTTATATTATTTCCTAGTATTATAACAGTTAATAAATTATTATTATTAATGATTAATTTATCTTTTATTAATATAGAAATATATAGATATGTATTTTCTCCCTTGAAAAAACGTAACCGTATATATAAAATTGGATAAAATGATAAATTGTTATCTTAATTCTTATATTTTACTACCACCCTTCCGTTTCGCAAATATCTCACTTTAAAGCAACTTTAAATTACCTAATCCCGCTTTTATTTACGTTAATTCTTATTGGAATTCTGGAAATTCCTCGTAATTTTAAACAACCGAATAAACTAACCCTTGTAATCTTTTAACGCGTAATATTTCAGCAGCTGGATTTCGGAATTATTTAACTTGCTATTTTTATTATTTTAATTCTTTTATATTTTCGCCGGGAATATTTCACTTAAATCGAGATTATATATAATAAGCTCGTCGGAAAGTAAATTCTTTTTGTGGAAAATTAAGTAATATCCGAAAATTAAAAAATGTAATTAATTTTTTAGAAGTAATTTTCCAAATCGGCAATTACGTTAACCTATTTGAATTATACGGTAATTCTTTTCCGAATAAATTACCATAAACGGAACGGTTTCCATCGAAATCTTTCCGTTTTAAATAACTAGTATTACGTATTTATTATATAACATGTTATATTATTTCGGCTCGAATTTTAATTAATAAAAACTTCAAAAGCCGTAAAAATAATCGAGGTTGGACTTTTTAATCGTAAAACTATCAAGGGCTTGCAAAGCTTTTTATATATTTTTAAGGTTTATTTTAAGGCTTACTATATAAAGCTATTATTTACCTTTGAGGACCCTGCTAAACCCTAACGGGCATAAAGTTCACCAAGGCCGAAGCTTGTCGGCAACCATGTATTAGTCAGAATCAAAATAAAAACGGAACTAAGATATACAATCTATCCTAATTATATAACCCGTTTGAAAAGTCGTCGTGTTCGAAAATACTAAATATAATATCACAGGGTTGTAATTATAATCTATAGTTTGTAGTTATTTTGTAGTTAGTTAGTAGTTAATCAGTGATTACTGTAGTCTTAGTCAGGTTACTAACTAACTACAGATTAATGTAGTTAATAACTACAAATAACTAATAACTACAAGTTTTTAATTTAATAATACATTATAATAATCTGTTTTATTTTAATAACATAATATTATAATTATAACATATTTTTATTTCATTATTAAGTTAATAACTAATTTATTATGAACTTAAAAAACTTCGATTTTTCAAAATAACTGCTTATAGCTTATAAATATATATCCTTCCCTTTAGTTCTTTTGTTCCGTTTCTTAATTTTCTTTTTTCTTTTAAAAATATGTTTTTATATCGGTATTATTTTAATCGTTAATATGCATATAATACAGATTTTGAAACCTTATTAAAGTTAATAACGAATTAACCATAATTAAAGATATTAATGTAATTTGTAGTTTTAGTTAGTTAGTAGATTAATTAAAATTACAGTAAATAATTAATAAGTATAGATAACCTAAAAACTGCAGTTATTTTTAAAAGAAAACTGAATTTTTAATAGGTTATTTAAAATCCGATTTTTAAAAAATACAAATTATAATTTTTACTTATTAAGTTTATACCATAATAAATTATTAATTTTGATTTTAAAACATTTTTAATTTACGAAATTATTATATCTTATTATTTTTCCAGATTAAATTTATTAGGTTAGTTAAATTATTAAGAAATGTAGAACTTTTTAAAATTTAGTTTACAGTTTTTTTGTTTTCAAAACCTATATATAGGTACTTTTATCATTTACTGAAGCCGCTTTATTAGTTAAAATTCTATAATTATTTTCATATATAACCTGGCATTTTGATACGTATAAATAATATTTTTAATTAACGTCTTACACCATCAAACGGCGCACACCACCGAACGGCGCATTTTTATACGCATTCCAATTAGCTAACTTTATTTACTTATTATTTAACATTAATATAATGGAACGTTTTACAAAAGAAGCCAGAATGAATTTAGCCGTTTAGGCTAAAAAACAAAACCAAAAGCTTAGTTTTAAAAGCCTTTGTTCTATTTACGATGTTACCGAAACTACTTTAAAAACTCGGTACTACGGTCGACGCGCCCGAACCGATACTATCCCCAATTTGCGAAAATTAACGGCGACCGAAAAGAAATCGATTGTCGACCGAATCCTTAACCTAAATACGCGAACGTTTCCTATCCGGTTTTAGCATGTTGAAAATATGGCGAATTTGTTACTCGCCCAGCATATTACAAAACGCGTCGGGGTAAACTGGGCGTCGAAATTTATTCGACGGCAAAAAAAGCTCCAAACGCGTTTAAATCGAAAAATCGATTATTAAAGGGTATTATGCGAAAATCCGGAGGTATTTCGCAAATAATTCGAATTAATTCGGGTTATAATCGCCAAATACGGTATCGCAAAAAAGGATATTTACAATTTCGACGAAACGGGCTTTTTAATAAGATATTTAATAACATACGGCATAATAATTACAAACGCCGAAAAATATAAAAAACCTAAACAAGCTTAATAAGGTAATCGGGAATAGGTTATAATTATACAAGCTGTTAATTCGTAAGGTTAGATTATATCGCTATTTATTATTTTAACAGGGAAAACCTACCTTAAATTCTGATATCGCAATAACTTATTATTACCCGATTAAAAGGTCGGAATTAATTATAATAATTAAACGACAAACAAATTAAATTTAAAATAAATCCAGTATTTCGATAAATATATTCGAACGCGTACGAAAAAAACGAAACGTTTTTTTATCTTCGACGGCCACGAAAATTACTATTCGATAAAATTCGAAAAATATTACGCAAATAACGACATTATTACGTTTTACATACTTTTTTATTTTTCTTATTAACTTTAACTTTTTAACGTATCTTACTTTTCCGTTTTAAAGCGTATTTATGTATTTTATATCGAGAATTTAATGCGATATTACTATACCTATATTACTAAAGAAGATTTTCTCGCCGGTTTCTTCGACGCGTTTAAAGCCGCTATAACGTCCGATAATATTAAGTCCGGCTTTGTTAAAGCTGGACTTGTTTTATTTAATCCTAATAACGTTCTTTCCGATTTGGAAATTTCTCCAGCTGTACCTACCCCGACCGTCTCGCCGCTTACCTCCGCCGGTTTTATTCTTTCCCCACCGTTGAAAACCCCTTAAAATATCTAAAAAACAAAGAAACGGGAATAATACTTACAAAGAAAAATTAGAAATTACCAGGGGAGCTTGCCGATAAAGATAGTTAAATCGGTTAATTTTTTGACAAAAAATAACTTAATATTTTTGTACGAAAACGTTTTTTTTAAAAAAAAACTGCCAAATTACGCGAAACTAACTATTTTTTCAGCAAACGCCGAAAAACCAAAAATAAACGTCTCCAAAAAGAAGGAACACTTACTATACAAAAAGAACAAGCTTTCCTGGCCGAGAAAAAAAGGGGTGGTGAAAAATCCCAGCCAACAGCGGCAGAGGGTAGTCGTCGTAAGAGGATTGAAACGAAGGAACGGAAGTGTGGCGTCTGCGGCAAGCCCGGACATAATATACGTACTTGTGAAAAGGCTGTAGATACGTCTAGCGACGAAAAATCCGATTAGTTTGAATTAATTTATTGCGTTATGGTTATCTTAATTGAATTTGTTGTTGCGAAGTGATAAAAATTGCGCCGTTCGGTGGTGTGGAACGTTAGTTTTATTTATTTTATTTATTAAGTTATAAATTTAAAAAAAAAAAAAGGTTTAACTTTTTATTTATTATTTATAAGTTATTACGGTACTAACATTACGGCTTAATTAAGTTACTATAACGTTATATATACGTTAACGTTCCGCGTTTACTAAATAATTTTGCTTTTCTTTTCTTCTATAATAATAAAATACTTTACTTAAACTTAAAAAACGATTAACGCCGTAATAGTTTATTACACTTTCAAAAACAAACTTTTACGGTATTTTACATTTTTTTCGCCTTAACTACGATTTTATATAACCTTAAATCCTCCATTAATCCGTTACCTTTTCGTTATAACCTTACTTAATAATTAAGCTTTAAAAATCGATATAACTTTATTAAATATCTTAACTTTAAAAAAGCCATTACAAATACTAATATTCCCGCCTCCGATTGAACATAAAACGGTAATATAACGTTATTATTTTAATTTACTAACTTCCAAAAATCTTTTAATAAATTTCTTTACCTAGTTTTTATTATAACACAAATTATATACGATTTTACGCTATTTAGCCGGCTTTTCGAAACCTACGAATAACCCTAAAAAATTCTTAAAAACATTTTTATAAATTTCGAAAACAATTATAAACGCTTACAATACGAAAAAAACGAACTATAAAAACGCCTCGCAACCGCGGAATAATTACTCTAAAAAACAAAGCAATTATCGCATAAAAACTACTAATTTCGCAAACAATTAATTACTATCGAAAAATCACTACAGCAGGCCCGGAACGAAACTACCAAAAACGCGTTATTACGAAAACATTTAACAACCGCAAAACGGTTAACGCGTTAAGCCGCAACCTTATATAACGTATTAACAAAACCTTTTTTAACGGCTCCATAACTTACCTTTTAAAACTACCCTTTATAAACAACATAACTTATTATTAATATATCGGAAAACTAACGCTTCCGTAATTCCGAACTTTTAATATATATAAAAAACGTTAAAAACCCGATAATCCGCTAAAAAAATTATACCAATTAATAATTTTTAATACGTTTAAAACTTACGATAAACCGGAACGCTTACCTTTTGCCAGTTAACCGCATTATATATCCTACATAAAGGTTTTTAAAAAAACGCCTATTTGTATATATATAATAAAGTTAATAAAATAACAACATTACTACTAAATCCTAAAATATAATTATATTACTAACGTAACATAAACGATATATTACTATTCCTAAACCAAATTTATATTACAATCGATATATTAATATAAACCCATAAAACTTTTCAAACTTTAAAATAAAAATTAATTTCGTTTGTTAACTTTATCGGTAACTTTATACGATTAACTAATTAAAACCAACAACCACCGACTTTACGTATTATTATATTATAATAAAAAGTTAACGGAACGTTACAAAAAGCCTTCATACTACAAATATAACGCCCGGATTCCGAAAATGACATAACTTAAATACGCTTATTTAAAAACTTTTTTAATAATATAATAAACCGGGCCTTCTGTAAACGTATAATAAAGCATTTAAATAATTATATCTTAATACTATAACGGCAAAATAACGCCCCCGTAACACCCAAACTAAAGCTTATATAATTAAACGTTATAACGGTTAAAAAACGGCCCGCGCGGCCCTTTAAAAAAAAAAAAATTAACGCCGGCATAAAATAAACCTTTATATATATTACGAAAAAAAACTTTATTCCTTTATTTATTTTAATCGGCAACCACGACTAATTACAAAAAATATACCATCTATACCTTATAACGGTAACGGTACGTCGCAAAAAAAATTAACCTTTAAAACAAATCGCAACTAAAAACTTCCGTTAAGTTATTAAAATAATAATAAATCCGACTTATATATACGTTCCATAAATCCTAATATATTGTTTTCGTTTTCGTTTTAATTATAATTTCTTAATAACGTATTATTATTAATATAAACAATAATTAACTACGGTTATTCGTTTATAAAATTTATTAATAATAATTTTATATGCTAAAATAACTTTCGTTTTTACCTTTTTCCTTAATTTTGTTAATTCCGGCTAATAAATGACACCGTAACCGGCTCCGTTATTTCCGCGTATATATTACGATTCCGTATAAGTTTTGTTACAGAAAAGATTACCTTATATCGGTAACCTTTAAATCATTTTAATATCATTTTAAAACTACCCCAATTCCAGAAACATAACCTAAATATCGCTTAAATAACGGAAACTATACGTATCGATCGCGAAACGATATCAAAATTCCCACTAACCCTTATTTTAATAAACCTAACCCCCGCCTTTACTACTTTATTTTTTTCCCCAAAATTATAACAAGCCGGTCTAAATACAGTTTTTTTACGTTACCAACTTTTTAACGTTCTGCTCTTTAAAAAATATCGTAATTAATTTTATACCTTTAACAAAATTTCTCGCTTTTACGGATACCTTACGGGAAATAACGGCCTTACTTTTTCAGCTATTTTTAACTAACAAAATAACGTCTTTAATACTTAATATAATTTTCCGCAACATTTTTATTTAAAACGATAACATTAACCCGGATATTATACCCTTTAAGTTACAAATTTTCCATAATTAAATAACCGAAACGCCTTAATTACGTTACGTTACTAAAAAAGATATATAAAATACTTTAACGGTAAGCTACCCGTAACGATAACCGAAATTTTAAAAAAACTACTACCAAAATATTACAACTTAACGAAAACGTTTATCTGTAACAAAACTAACAAATTACCGCCGTATCGACTTTTTAATTACAAAATTAAACTACTTCCAAACTAAACGCCCCCGTATAACCGCGAGTAAGCTATATTACCGTATAAATTACTAGTAATACGGAAATATATCAATAACTATATAAAAAAAAGTTTTATCCGCCTTAATAATTTTTTTGCAACAACTCTTATTCTGTTTATAAAAAAACTAAAAATAACATACGTATTTATGTCGATTACCAAAGCTTTAATAACGTTATAATGAAAAACCGTTACTTTATTTCTTTAATTTACAAAACCTTAAATTCCTTTTATTCGATACGTATATACACCAAGTTCGACATCTAACGGCTTTTAACCGTTTACGTATCGCCTTAAAAAACAAATAAAAAACAGCATTTATAATAAAATTCGACTTATTCGAATACTTAATAATAAATTTTAGCATAACCGGCACCCCGAATTTGTTTCAATATTATATTAACCATACCTTATTTAACCTTTTAAATAAATACGTTATAACTTACTTTAATAACGTCTTTATTTATAACAAAAACAAAAAAAAACCATAAAAGTTATATATGTAAAATATTTTATTGCTTTATAAACGTAAGGTTAACGATAAACATCCGCAAATATAAATTTAATATTACGAAAACACGGTACCTAAACCTAATAATCTTTACTAATATCATCGTTATAAACCTTAAAAAATAAAAATTATTTAATAATAAAACCCTTTTAAAACATTGCGTAAATTATAACGCTTTATCGGTTTTGTAAACTTTTATTGTTAATTTATTAAAAGCTTTTTATAAATTACCAAGCTTTTTATTAACTTAATAAATAAAGCCAAATAAACGGGCTTTTTAATAACCGATATTAAAAAAACGTTCCGGCAATTTAAAGATGCTTTTTCGATAACTTTAATATTATCTTATTACGACCCTTAACGTTATACGGTTTTAAAAATTAACGTTTTTAACCAAACGTTAAAAAAGGTCTTTTTTTAATATAACGCATAAAATATTTTACAACCCATCGCCTTTTTTTCGATTAAGCATAACTTAACCAAATGTAATTACGAAATTTACGATAAAAAATTGCTAACTATTATTAAAACTTTTAAAAATTAACGTCCGGAATTATAAAAAACTAAAAACCCCGTCGAAATTATCACCAATTGTGAAAATTTTTAATATTTCGTTATTACAAAACTTTTATAGTAACGCTAAATCCGGTAATTTAAATTCTTTAATAATTTTCGGTTCTAAATAACTTATAAACCCGGAAAAAAATTACGGTCCTAAACGCTTTATCGCGCTAACCCGGCACAAAACCGGCGGATCGTAATAACAAAACTAACAAAAAATTACAGAACGATATAAAATAATATTCCTATAAACCGATAAAACCCCTTTTTAAAAACATACATTATAAACGTTAACAAACCGATAAACGCAATTATTAATAATTTTTACAAATTATTTCGGTTAATTAATAATATCTTGATTATATTACCAAGCCCGATTTATAAACGCTTTAAACAAAACATGTACAAAAAATTCAAAATTACAAAAACCGATTACAAAACGGTACAAAAACGTATTTATATCCAAAATAACTATTTATCCTTAATAACAACATATTTAAACTTTAAATCCTATACCGAAACTATAACGTAATACCGGCTAATTACTTTAAACGTTATACAACGTATAACTTGTTACGGCGAAATTATTATTAATTACGCTTATCCCGGAATATAACCACATTTATACAAAATTACTATCTTTACTGCCGTATTAAAACGTTTAAAACTGTGCTTATTAAATTCCTTAACCCTTTACCGGTACCATTCCGCTTATAAAACGACATATTAATAAATTACGTTAGTTTATTATTACTTTATAAAAAATTCGAGTATATTTATAAATATATTTTGATAATAATTAATCGCCTTATGAAAATGCGTTATTTCGTCCTTATAACGGATATATTTACAAAAACCCTTATTAACGCCTTTTTTCCCGATATATACGGTTTATATAATATACCGATTACGATAATATTTAATTAAAGCATGTAATTTATCTTTATTTTTAAAAAAAAAACTAAATTAACTTTTAAACGTTACGTTATACGTTTCGATTACGTATTACCCGTAAACCGACAACTAAACGGAAATAATAAACGTTATAATAAAACAATATTTTCGGAATTATTATTCCTTTTATTAAAACGATTAAATAAATAATTTTTTTAAATTAAATTTATTAATAACAATTATGTATCGGAAATTACTAATATTTCGTTATTTTTTACTAATTACGGATTTTACCTTAACATAAAAACAAAACCGTTCCGTAAACCGGACATTTCCAAAACAGTAACATAATAACAGAAATATAATAATGCTTTATATTATATAAACAGGTTAAAACGAATATTAAAACGAATTAAAAACGTTAATAACAAAATCTTAAAACCGTTACATAAAACAAACGAACCAATGCCGTTCCGACGCCGGTACGTTTAACGAAAAAAAACGTATATAAATTAATACGCAATATATAAAATCCAGTAAACCTAATAATAAACTTAACGATAAATAAATAAGCCCTTTTGTTATAACTAAAATATACCCCCGTACCGTTACCATATAGCTACTTACTTATTACAAATTATTCATAATTTTCTATACTTTTTTAATCTAACACTATAACCCGGGCTTACCGGGTTAGGAAAACATGAACGAAAAATAAAATACGCACATAAAAAACGTTATCGTTACGAATATTAATAACCAAAAAAATTAAATAACATTTTAAAAAAATCCTAAACTTCAAAAATACTTAGCAAAATCTTTAATATAAAATTAAATAACCATATTTTATTACGAAAAATACGCTTAACCAAAATCTATAACTAATACCTATCGTCGCTAGATATTAAATAACATTTGATTACCTTTTTTTAAACGGTAATCTGGACGTTAATTTATTAACGTTTCGTTAACAGAACGACAGTAATACGCAAACGTAACGGTATACTTACAGCGTTACCAACAAAACGAAAATGCTATACCTATATTAAAATACGGCAAACGGCTACCTAAACGGAATAAACAACCGCGTTTTTTTAAAAATTATATTAACAACATAACCATAACTACGATAAGGAACTAATCTTTTTTTTTAACGCCCGTTACAATTTAACCGAAACGATAATTCTTTTCCGATATTTCAAAAACGGTACATAAAGGTAATACCGCCCCGTAAATTTCCGTACGAAAATCGTTTTTATATTTATAAACCTCGTTACTATCCGTATTAAAAACGGGATTACCGTTAACATCGTAAGTTACGTTAAAATAAAAAATAACCTAATCAAAAAAAACCTCGAAATCCAAAACGTTACTTTACATACTTTCCGCCGGCTAAATACCAAAAAATTAACGTATCAATAACGGCACGTTTACGCAAAATTAACAAAACGACGCGTTAAAACTTACAAACTTATAGGCCTTACGGCATTTGGAATAAAACATACACTTACCGGTAAAAACGGCAATAAAACGACAACGGAATACCGGCAGCTTGCCGGATACGGAATCGTAATTCAGAATTATATAACGAAAATATATTATACAAAAACGTTAAACCTTAATAAACGCGGCATAAACGATATAAAAACAAAACATAATAATTACGTAAACGTTAAAAAACGGGAAATAATTTTTAAAAAGTAATAATAAAATAACGCGGAAAAAATAAATAAAAAACGCAACGGTAACGATATAGTAATAATACGGCGATCCTAGGAAAAAAAAAAGTTAAAAAAATGCAAATATTTATTTTACAGAAACGGTAAAGGAATTAACAAAACCTTCGCGTAATTAATAAACAAAACCCGGCAACGTAACGATATCATTATGTCCGCCGCCGGCCCTAACGTTATACTTTTCCTACCCGGAAAAACACCTTTTAAACGGCCCCATTCCGGTACCACGCCGCCGACTCTGCACTACCTTTATACCGTACCGCAGCACTTATCATATTACATAAAATCCAGGGTTTAAACCTAAAACGTACCATTTAATTTAAGTTTTTTTCTTAATTATTAAAAATAACTGCTTTAAAAAAAAGCTATTATTACGGTACTAACGTTACGGCTTAATTAAGCTACCATAACGTTATATATACGTCGGCGTTCCGCGCTTATTAAATAATTTTGCCCTTTCTTCCTTGTATAACAACAAAATACTTTACCTAAATCTAAAAAACAATTAACACCGTAACATAAGTTGTATATATTTAAATTTCGTTACTTTAACTAAATTATACGTTATATATAAAATGTAACAATTTATAAATATTATATTATGAAACTTTATTTATTTAAGTATAATATTGTGATTTTTAATTTATTTTCCTAAATTTATTTGCCGAACTTTACTCTTTAGAAAAAGTTTTGTTTAAACATTTTGGTTACAGCTTATCAGTTGTACATACCGTTTTTGTATTTTTTTGGGTTTTTATAGCTTTTTTATAAGTTTTAAAAATATAAATAACTTATAACTGTATAAATCCAAATTGGCTCTTTATACCCCGTATAAAATGGGGTTTTTATTTTTTATTTTCGAAACGTTATTTACAAGTTTTAAACCTTTTTCCTTTTTATTCCTTTAGTTCCTTAATTTCCTTATTTTCTTTATATTGCATTTCTAAGACCTGTATATCCTTAATTTTCCAACTTTTTAATAAAGTTAACTGTTTAACCGTTTCTGGTTGTATCCTTTTTCTGTTTTTAGTAACAATATTACTAGGAATGGAAAAGACCCTTTCGATCGAAGCTTAAGTTGCAGCAATAGCTAAATATCTTCTAGCCATAATAGCTAATATAGGAAAACAAGGTCGATTAGTTTTCCACCATAATAAAACGTCTGTTTATATAAAGTTAGTTAACTAACTAATGTAGTTTTACTCAGTTAACTGACTAACTAAAAACTATATATTATAGTCTGTAATCTGACTATTAGTAACTAAATTACAACCTTGATAATATCTATCGTAGAAATTTTATCGTAAAATCATTTTCTATATATTAGCTTAGCCTGGCAACTAAGACTTGGACTTAACCTTGACCTTATATAAATATATATTTATTAATGCATAATTCGTTAAAAACGTTATTAAACATATGAAGTTTGGTTTAATTATAAGTTTCGAACCTTATAAACTTGGAAAATTTAATAAATACGTTATATACTTAATAAACGTTCTAATCCTTTTTACTTTTTAAATCTAAAGGCATATTATAAACCGGGTATTTTTATAATACTTAACATGAAATGAAATTTTATTATCGGACGAATATAATTTAAACGTTACCGGGTAAACGTAAACGCAACCAACCGACGTTTATTATTTCCTAATATTAAAATAAATAATATTTTACGATATTATTATAAATAAAGCTGAAAACTTTATACCCGATTCGGACGGTAAATTTTAAACAAAGGTAAAAATGTATAAACAGCTATTAAAACGCGAAGATAAACGCTATTGCAATAGCAGAAAAACTAAAAAAGCGCTTGTTCCGAAGTTGCCTATTATAAAATCCAAATCCTTATTTGAAAATACCTGCCGACAGATAAATAATAAAATCTAAAAATTGAAAACAATTGCAATAAGGAAATAAACATAACTAGAAAAAGTGAAGATAATTGTTTTTGTTATCGAATTCCGTAAACTTAAATATTATAGTACTTTTTAAAAGATAGATCCTAACGAATATTTAAATATTTATAAAATATAAAAATAGTTTAAAAAGAATTTTAACAAATTGATTTTATATAAATAAAATCACGTAAAAAAATATTTTTATTAAAAGATAAATAAAGGTTTTTTACATTTAAAAAAGAATTTAATTGAGATAAAAAACTACTATATATTATAGTAATTAAAGTAATTGCGTTATATTATATTATTAAACCCGTTACCGTTTATATAACTTTTTTAAACGAAATTAATGCAACGTAATATATAGGTCCAAGCCTGGAAAATAAGGCTGAGTTAATATACAGAAATCATGCTACGATTAATTTTTACAATAGATATTATACCCAGTATTTTTAAACATGATAATTTTTTAAATGGGTTTTTACGGTTTGGATAGATTGTACACTTTAGTTCCGTTTTATTCCGATTCCGACTGGTGGTTGCCGATAAGTTTCGGCCCTGGTAAACCTTATGCCTATTGGTTACGGTTTAGCAGGGTTCTTAAAAGCCTTACAGATAATAGTTTTATACGGTAAACCTTAAAAATAAACCTTAAAAGCGCATAAAAAGCTTTATAAGCCCTTGCCAGTTTGATGGCTAGAAATTCCAATTTCGATCGTTTTTATAGTACCTTTTTAAGTTCCTATTTACCAAAATAACAACCGAACATAATATGCCACGTAACTCTTAATATACGATACCGGTTCTTCGTAATAAAAAGGTTTGCATAGAAATTATTACGGTTATAACAATTAATTCCGATAAAAATACCGGACTTTTTAAGGCCGTCGACGTTACTATCGACTTAGAAAAACTTTCATAAAAAAATCGAATTCGGTTTTTTATTTTCGGATATTACATAAGTTTCCAAAATAAAACTAACCGACTTTCCAAATAATTTATATATTACAATCTTATTTCGGTAAAAGTACGGTTAATAAAACTGCAGGCGGATAATAACGAAATGTTGAAGGATTTCGAGATGTAGTTGTTGGAATAATGTACGTTGGAGCAATATAAGCGGTGGTTAGTAAAGGGCTTCCAAAATTCGGATAGGAATTGACGTAGATAGGAGCACGACTAGGCAGTCTGGAGTTGCGTTAAAGTGAGATATTTGCGAAACGGAAGGGGGTAGTGAAGCTAGGAGTTAAGTAGTAATTTATCATTTTATCCAAGTATATATACGGTTACGTTTTTTCGAAAGAGATTAAACGAAATTAATAAGATTATTATAAATAAACGCGAATTTATATTACGTAACGAAAACGAATTATTCGTTCGTATCCGTAAATTCGTATTTAAAAAATATTACGAATATTTCGTTGTATTTAATAAGGCCAACTTTAAAAAACTAGCGTTATATAAACCTAACGTCGATTATAATATTGAAATTAACGGTAGCTTCCGTATGTGTATAGATTACCGTAAATTATCTACTATTATTCGGAAAAATAAACATCCGTTATTTTTAAATAAAATGCTTTTTATTAACATTTTTAATGTATAAATATTTATTAAAATCAATATGCGTTAAGCGTTTTATTATATACGTATATATCTACCGCATAAAAAATTAACGACTTTTAAAATACGAAACGGCGTATGTAAATATAACATATTACTGTGTAAGTTTATAACCGGATTATCGATATTTTACCGATATATAAACGATATTTTGTTTAAATATTAGGATACCTTTTGTAAAAAATATATATAAACAATATTTTAAAGTTTTAACAAATAAGGAAAATTATATTAAACATATTAACAAAATCTATATTTATTAACGGAAAACCGCTTTATAAGTTAATTTAACAATATATTAATTTAATATAACCTAAGAAAATCTTTTTCGAAAAAACGTAACTATGTATATAATTAGATAAAATAATAGATTATTACCTTAATTCTTTTGCTTTATTAATAGCTTTCCGTTTCGTAAATATCTCATTTCAAAATAATTCCAAACTGCCTAGTCCCGTTTTTATCCACGTCCATTTTTGTCGGAATTTTGGAAGCTTTTCGTTATTTTAAGCAGCCGGGCAAACTATCGCTTATAGCTTTCTGACGTATAATGCTCCAGTAACTAAATTTCGGAATTATCTAATTCGTTATTATTATTTTCTTTCAACTTGGTTAACAATACTTCCGTTAAAATGAAATTATTCCGTCTAAGCTGCTATTACTTAAAAAATTAATTATTATTATATTTTATTATTAAATAGTAACCGAAAATTAAAAGCTGTAATCGGTTTATTTAAAAAAAGTTTTCCAGATTAACAATAACGTCAACCGCTTTAAAATATAAAATTAATTTTTTAAATAAATAGCTATAAAAAACGGTTTTTATCGAAACTTTCCCGTAATAAATAATAAATATCTTATATTTGGAATCGCTTAGTATATTATACTATTTCGGCTTGTATTTTAATTAATAATAACTTAAAAAACCGTAAAAACGATCCAGGTTGAACTTTATAATCGTAAGACTAATAAGGATTTCCAATTTTTTTTTTAACTTTTAAGGTTTATTTTTAAAGTTTATTTTTCAAGTTTACCGTATAAAATTATTCTTTACCGTTGAAAACCCTGTCAAACCCTAACGGATATAAGGTTTACCAAGGCCGAAACTTATCGGCAACTATTAATCGGAATCGGAATAAGGTACGGGATTAAAATATATAATATATCCAAGCCGTAAAAATATTTAAAAAAATATCGTATTCGAAAATATTAAATATAATATCTATCGTAAAAAGTTATTATAAAATGATGTCTATATATTAATTCAGCTTTTTTTCCAGGCTTGAACTTAATATTTTACCTTACATAACTTAAAAAAAGTTTCTGGAATTTATTATAAAGATAAACGGCATTATAGTTAAACTAGCCAAAATCGAAATTTTTAAAAGTTAAAAAGTATTTACGAACTTTTAGGAAATATAATCCTTTTAAAGATTTTGTGATTTTTACCGAAAATTTATCCGTAATTAGGGCAAGATTACGAAACTACTTATTTATTTAATAAAAAAAACCATTTAATATGTTAACATTTTAACGGAAATAAAGATTCCAAAACCTAAAAGATTATTTCACAAACGTTCCGATATTGCGTTATTTCTCATATAACTTAAATCTTATATAACTTGGAAATTAAAATCGAAATAGATACTTTTAACGATATACTGATTGGTACCATATTTTAACACATATTTCAAAATAATTATTGGTATTTTATTGCTTATTATTTCTAAATTATATAAAAACCCGGTTATAATTATAATATTTACAATAAAAAGTTTTTTGTAATTATTCCTATATTATAATATTAACAACCGGAACTAATCGGGTTATAATAAAACTGCTCGTTTATTATTGTTATCGATTATTAAGCCCTGGAATATTTAAATAAAAAACGATTTTTTTAATTTTTGTTAAATAGGTCAGATAAAGCGGTTATCGGAATATCACTTTATTGTTACTTATTAACCAGGATCCGAAAACGTAATAGCTGACATAATTTCCCGAAAGTTCGAAAACTTTAAAACATAAAAAACGAACTTTTTTAAAAAACAATAACCCTATTCAAACAAATACCCGGTACCGAAATAATGTAATATAGTATAACTATATTATTTATTTCGAAACGACTTTAAAATATATATTATTTTACGTTTTAAATAAAGGTATGCCGTTATTTAAATCTTTTAATATAGCATTTATAAACAAAATATTCAAAACGAACGTTATCAATCTTTAATTAAAAGTATACCATAAAGAAATATAAAAATACGGCTTTTATGTAAATAACTACGGATATTCTATAAATAAACGCCTGGTATTTTACAAATATTCATTAATTGTACCGGATAAAAATAATTTAAGTACGTTTTTTAAAATTAAAGTATATACGCGTTTAATTATAAGTTATTTTAGGAAATACAAAATAAAACGGATGATAATAAATCGTTATTAATAACCGGAATACACATTTAACGTTAATTAATTCGTAAACGATTAACTATATAAAGCTTTGAAAATCTTTATCGATAAAACTTTTAACTTATTAAAGCTACTATTAATATCTTTACGGTTTTCGCAATATATCGTAATAGATATTCATTTTATACTAATAGATAAATATAAAAAAAAATTAATTATAATAAACCGATTCGAAAAAAAGCAAAAAACGTTTTTATTACTACGTCCGCAACTATACGCAATACCGCGTTAATATATTACCAAAAACTATACGGCGTTTTTGAAATACCGCTATCGATTAAAACCACCCGCGGTTTTTAATTTATGTTTAACTTTATTAACAAATTTTCGAAAAAGCTAGGTATTAATGAAAATTATTATCTGCAAGTTATTTACAAATAACAAAATAAACGGAAAGTATAAACCAGTATATAAATTAACGTTTACATTTATATATTAGTTGTTATTAAAATAATTACTCGATTATTATACGCGTTATGCAAGGTAAAAAATAAAGAATAATACTATACGAATATAAAACTAACACTTTATATTATTCCCAAAAAATTCTAAACTTTTTTTAAATTAAAATATTAAAATAGCCGATTTTTCGTATATATCTGTTCGAAAAAACCGTAAAAAACTTAATAAATAATAGATATTAAAATCGTATTAAAATACCGTTCGTAACGTTATAACAGAAACGCAAATACATATATACGTTTAAACAAATAAATATTAAAAAAAATTAATTTTAGTTTAAAAATAGCGTATATATTTTCAAGGAAAAAGAAAAATTATCAAATAAGCCGAACAATAAACACGATATTTTTGAAGCGCGAAATTATTATAAAATCTCTGGAATAAATAAGCATTTTTTATTAATTGAACTTTTTTTATAAAAAAGTCTTCATACGTTTAACATTAATTAATTACGAAAATACTCCGATAACTTATTATTAAGAAAAGCTCCGAACAATTTATAAAAAGCGAAATCGGATTTAACGATAAAAAAAAAACAAAAAGGTGATAAAGTTTTAACTTTTCGAATTTACCACGGAAAATTATAATATTAAGTTTAATAATAAAACTAAAATCCTAATCCCGAATAATAAAATGCTAAAAGTTTTAAAAATAATCCGATAACGTTATAAAAATATTACGATATCAACTTCGAACAAGCCGGATTTCCGAAATAATTAATAAAGTAACGTCGTAGCGTTAAATACGACGAATTCGATTTTTTTTATAATAATAATAATGTACCAGCACTTAATATAGCGCGAAAATTAAAGCGAAAAAAATGTTAAGATAAATAATACCTAAATATAGAATTGTGATTTAGTATCTTAATATTTAGTACTTTTTAGTTATTGAACTAATTAATTAGTTTTAGTACGGACTTGGCCTAAATAAATACTAATCTCTGTTTGTTTAATTAATAACTAAAAATACTAAATATTAAATTCTTTTTTATATATATTTTAAAAATTATATATATATATGGTTAAATTTGTTAACTTATAAATTCATGTAATATTCAATTTTGATAAACGCAAAGATCGTATTTATAGTTTATATTTTTTTATATAAAAGCTAATGAAAATGCTTTTAATTATCTATTTCAAATATTTAAGTTATTGTTAAAAATCATTTCTTTATATAAACGAAACAATTTCCATTTAAAAGATTTCTAGTTTTATATCCAGTTATGTTATATTTAATAATTAATAACTTATATACTTAATATTTATATTATTTATATTATAAGTAATAGCTATTAATTTTATATTAATTAATTTGTTTTTTATATAACATTGAGTCTTTTAACGCCGCTTGTTAACCTTTACACAATTTATTTTCTTTCAATTAGCCGGTTATTTATTTATTCATTTCGCTTCGATTTTATTATATATTTATATTATCTGTTTAATATATATATAAGGTTTAAATCGGTATTAAAGTTAATTATATGCGGATTAACTTATATCGAAATAAAATAAGTTTATATTGTTATTTAAAATACAAGATAAAATATATAAATCCAAGCCTGGAAAATAAGGCTAAGCCAATATATAGAAAATCATTTTACGATAAAATTTCCATGATATATATTATACCCAGTATCTTTAAATACAATAATTCTTTAAATAGATTTTTACGGTTTGGATAAAATATATAACTTAGTGCTGTTTTTATTCCGATTTCGATTAATACGTAGTTGCCGACAAGCTTCGGCCTTGGTAAACTTTATACCCATTGGTTATGGTTTAGCAGGGTTCTTAAAAGTAGAAAATAGTTTTATACGGTAAACCTTAAAGATAAACCTTAAAAGCGCATAAAAAGCTTTGTAAGCCCTTATTAGTTTTACGATTAAAAAGTTTAACTTTAATTGTTCATACGGCTTTTTAAGTTTTTATTAATTAAAATACGAGCTAAAATAATATAATCTATTATACGAATACGGAATATTATTTATTTAAAACGGAAAGGTTTCGACAAAAACCGTCCTTTTTACGGTAATTTATTCGAAAAGAATTACCGTATAATTTAAAGCTATCGACGTAATTATCAATTCAAAAAGTCATTCCAAAAAAATTTACCTTTTTACGAACTTATTATAAATAATTTCCATTTAACGGAAAACTTGTTAGCAAAGGTATAAAGAAATAATGATAATAAAGATAATAAAGATAACAAATTAAATAATTACGAAATATAATTGCTAAAATATTATATATTAGAAGATTACAGGCGTTAATTTATTCGGCTGCTTAAAACTGCAAGGAACTTCCAGAATTCCAAAAGGAATCGACGTAGATAAAAGTAGGACTAGGCAGTCTGAAATCGCTTTGAAGTAAAATACCTGCAAAACGGAAAGGTATTAGTAAAATAGGAATTAAGGTAGCAATTTATTATTTTATCTTATTATATACACGGTTACATCTTTTCGAAAAAAATTGGTTTAAATATATATTATATTTTATTAATATTTTATTAATATTTTATTAATATTTTATTAGCGTTTAAAAATTATAACGTTATATATTATTATAAAATAAGTTATTTTATTATATATTTATTTACAATTGTCAACTTTTAAAAACTACAGAAAATAAGAAAACTACAGAAAATAAAAAAACTACCGAAACAAGCAGGATGTATTTTTTTTCGATTTTAATTAAAAGTAAGGTTTTTCTAAACAAATTGCTACCTGAGAGTTAAATTTAGTATATAGAAAAGTGGAATTTATTATACGAAAAAAACGATTTTACGCGGTATTTAAGAGATATTAACAGGAAATCACAAAAAGATAAGAAAAAGATATTAAATAGGTAAAATAGAATTTTAAAATTAAAGGTAAAATCATATGAGAATTTTTAAAATTATATTAATTCTAAGAAGTTAAATATATATAAAAAACGCAAATGCTTTTATAATATAAACTATTTAATACGATATATATAAAATAATAGCAGAAAGTTTAAATAAGGAAAAAAGGTATTAAAACTTGTTATTTGACGACTAAATTTGTATATATTAAATAACCTTTAATTATTTTTAAAGAGGCTATTTTTTACAACCTAAAAATATTATTTAATATTATTTAATAACTAACTAATTAATATCAATTAGTATTAGTATCGCTTCGGCTTAATTACTTTTGTTTTAATATAGGTTAAACTAATTATTAATTATTAAATTATAACCTTGCGTAAATATATAAAAAACGTCGTAAATACGAAACGATTATAATTAAATATATAAAGTTATAACGTTTTACGATATTAGTATTAAAGGCCTCGTAATGCAATAATAAAGTAGTAAATCCGAAAACATCTCCTTTTTGTTTAGAAAATATTTAAGTTCGAACCCCGGCTAAGCCGTGTTTAAAAAACTTTTCAAAAACAAGTATTTTTTTCTTATAACGCGCAAAAACTCGGGACGAGTCTTTTCTCTAAAGAAAGGGAGGCGAGGGGAAAGGGTGATGTTATGGTACGTACAGATCGCCTGGCCTTGCACCTGACAACAGCTGGCAGAATGGCTCGTATTTGCACCAAGTCCTAGCCCACATCTTTTATTTCTGTTAATCCATTAAAGGGACGTTTTCCGTTTTTCCTTTCTTTCTCAAGCTTTAAATTTTATAATAGTTATTAAGAATTTGTTTTTCTTTTTCAGAAGCCTCTAGCCCGTAATACCAGCTTTTATAAATCCGGATTTGGTGTTATCGGATATTAGAAAAGCTTTAAACACGTTATAAAAGCCGGCAATAATTGTTTTTCGCAATATAAATATAATAACGTCGTATTAAAGTTTCGATATAAAACGTATATATATGTTTTAAAACAGAAAAATAGGATAAATTAAAAGGTTAAGATAGATACCAAAAAAATATATAAAACGTAATAATGCCGTTATTAAGCAGTATTTTTCGAGTTGTATTAAATAACAATTTTCGTAACCATTAAAAACAAAAAAGGTTTCGTTTATTTCATACGTATTCGAATATACTTATTAATATATTCAGTTTATTTTAAATTCAGTTTCTTTATTATTTAGTTATTATAATTAATATTTATTTCTTAATTGATTTATAATGAATTTTCTTAATATTAAAAATTAAAATACTTTTTTATAAAATAATATTAATATAACGTTTTATATCAATAAATGGCTTATTTTATTAAGCGGACCAGTTTTCCGATTATTTTAATTACTTACTTTTATTAATTTATTATTTACTACCAATCTTACGAAACGATATATAAAAGGAATTAAAATAAACTTAACTATGTAAATTTAAAAGATATCAAAAACTTAATTATAAAAAGTCTAGTTTTATTTACGATATTACCGAAATTACGTTAAAGGCCCGATATGGTAATAAACGCGCCCGAATCGATATTATCTTTATTTTACGAAAATTAACGCTTACCGAAAAGAAATTAATTATTAACCAAATTTTTAATTTAAATAAGCAAACGTTTTCTATCTGGTTTTAATATATTAACAATATAGCAAATTTATTGCTCGTTTAACGGGTTATAAAATGCATCGGGGTTAATTAAACGTTAAAATTTATATTAAAAAAACCAGATACGTTTAAATCGGAAAATCGATCATTAAAAGGTATTACGCGAAAATCCGGAAATATTTCGCAAATAATTTAAATTAATTCTAATTATAATTGCGAAATACGATATGGTAAAAAAAATATGATGTTTTCGACGAAACGGGCTTTAAAATAGAGCTTTTAATAACATATAACATAATAAATACAAGCGTCGAAAAACGTAAAAAACTGAATAAAGGTAATAATATAAAGGAAAATAAGTTATAATTATACAGGTTATTAATTTTCAAAATTAAACTATAACGCTATTTATTAATTAAACAAAAAAACCGACCTTAATATTAATATTAGGATAATTTATTAGCCGTTAGTATAACAGTCGGAATTAATTATACTAATTAAACAGTAAATAAATAAAAATTAAAATAAATCTAATATTTCGATAAATATATTCGAACGTATACGAAAAACAAGACGCTTTTTTATCCTTAACGGCTTCAAAAATTATTATTCGATAAAATTCGATAAATATTACGTAAATAACGATATTATTACGCTTTACGTATTTTCTTATTATTCCCATTAACTTTAACCTTTCGATATATCTTAGTTTTCCATTTTAAAACGCGTTTATACGTTTTATATCGAAAATTTAATATAATATTATTATATTTATATCGTAAAAAAAAAAATTTTTTGCCGGTTTTTATAACGCGTTTAAAGCCGTTATAACGTTTGATAATATTAAATCCAATTTCGTAAAAGTTAAACTTATTTTATTTATTTTTAATAACGTATTTTCCGGCTTGGAAATTCCTTTAACTGTATTTACGCCAACCCTTTTACCGTTTACTTCCGCCGGTTGCATATTTTCCCTATTTTCGAAACCCTTTCGAAATATATATATATATATATAAACGTTATTTGCATAAAAACAAATTACTAGGAGAGCTTGCCGACAAAAATATTTAAATTATTTAATATTTTAATCAAAAGTAACTTGATAATTTTATACGAAAACGTTTTCTTTTAGAAGAACGTTAAATTACGCGAAATTAACTATTTTTTAAACAAACGCCGAAAATTTAAAACCAAAGGTTTTTTAAAAAAAAAAACTTATTATACAAAAAAAGTAAGCTTCTCTAGCCGAAAGAAAAGTAAAAAAAAAAAAAATACAGCTAAGAGTAGCTAAAAATAATTGTCGCAAAAGGTTTAAAACGAAAAAAAGAAAAAATGGCGTTTACGGCAAGCCCGAATATAATACGCGCATTTATAAAAAGACTATATATATGTTTAACGACGAAAAATCCAGTCAGTTTAAATTGATTTCTTCTGTTATAATTGTTTTATTTAAATTTGTTTTCGCGAAATATTTAAAAACGGTCCCTTTTCCTAATTTCGACTATTCATTAATATAAAACTTTAATTTAATTTTACGAAATAATAATTTATATAATTATAATTTATGTTCGATTATTTTATTAGGTTTATTTAAACCATTTATATTTTTCTGCATTTACTTAGATTATATCGTATATTATTAAAAACTTTATTAAAAAGTTCGTTTTATCGAAGTTTTAAATATCTTTTTTTACGTTATCGTATTTTGTATTTATAACACGCATAAGTTTGAATTATTTACGAAGTATTTTTAAATCTTTTTATTATATTTTTTAATAATTAATTTGTTAATTGAAATACGTTTTAAGTATTTTACCGTTAAATAAAATTCGATGCCTAATTAACTTTAACGTATATTATAACGTGTTAAGTATATAATATTTTACCATATTTTTAATTTGCTAAAAGTCAATTAAAAACGTTTATATATTTAAAATAAAAACTTTTTCGATAATTAATATTTTTTAGTTAAAGGTAAGTTTTACAAATTTAAAACAATATCGGTTCGGGCGCGTTTACCGTAAATTCGCGCCTTTAAAGTAATATATGAAATATCGTATAAGCAATTTAGCTTTTGATAATTAAGTTTCGAGGTTTTTTTAAAAAAAACGATTTAAACGGTTAAGTTTATTTTTTATTACTGATCGTTTTATAGTTTAATTATTTTTTAAAAATAAGCAATTAAAGTTAAATATTTAAAATATTAACAAAAATATACTACTTGCTTATATATACCGTTCGTTTATATAATACGTTAACTTTTTTAATTATAATATTAATATTTAATTTAATATATATTTTATAAAACCTAGTTATATTCCGTTATATGTAACACTATCTATCGCGGTTTTTAATTAAGTTTATATATCCGATTCATAAATTAGCCTACCTTTTTCGTTTTTGTTGTCATTTGCACTAACGGTTACCAAAGCCGGTTGGAGGTCCTTTCCTCCTTATCTCCAACCGTGCTTCCCGGGTTCTAGAGTGTTCGGCCTGTAAAACTAGGCCTCTTCCACCTCTTCCTTCCATCTCGCATATTCTTGAGTAGCTCCTCAAATTGCCAATATTCGGGGTGTTCCTGGCGGGTAATGCTTTGACTATGAAGTAATTTGCTGCCTATTGGGACTCTTTCCGCACAGCTCGTCGCATGTCGCGTGCGGTAATGGAATGGCACGAATTTTAATCGATCCACGTCGCCTGGTCCTTCGTCGGTGATAACCTAATATAATCGATGGTACTGGCTATAGATGTGGCATACTTGTACTAGAACCTTGATATATCTCTACCAAAAATCCACCTGGTTCCGTGGTTAGTCATGCCAGCGGCTCAATGGGGTTGGGTGCGATCCCTATCTCTGGCAGGACCTGAAAGGGAGTAACATGATAACAAGCGCCGGGCCTCGTTGGATAGGCTATGGATTCGAATCAAGCCTTGAGGACATTACTTACGTTATTGCCCAATAGATTGGAACCACTACAGCGAACCAGTGTCAGCGGAGGTTGCTCTTGACGTTCTGGAGCGATTGGCGTATTATAAACGTAGAATGCTCTTCGAGGTGACTTAGGTTGTACTCGGGGTTGGGGGGTTATGAGACCCGAAACTGCTTACTAATCTTATTTCTCACGCTCATGCTCTTGGTGAGATACGCCATGCGCCAGAGGATCCAGGCAGCCCATCCCTTCAGTTCATCCGCACTGCTCTGGTGAATGGCCGTCCAACTCCCTAGGTACGTCATAGTGCCCCAGTTGCGAAATCGAAATTCCTTCTCGTTAGTATCGCCTCTATTGAGTCGTTTCGCGAGATGTGCAGCCTTTTGACTGGCGACCTGGGCAGTAGCGGGAAGTGCCGCCCCTGCATCATAATTTAGCGTCAGCTTTCACTAACTGTTTGTCAGGCTAGGGTTCGGGGTTCCCAGAATTTTTCAGGGTCGGTAGGGCTGGTTAAGTGACACTGTATAACGAATCTCCGTGCGGGCTATGCGAGGAAGGTAAGGGACCATAGGTACTCACCTGGTATGACTGCACAGTCGCCGATGGCATAGACATCGACCAACGGGCCGGCATGTAGATTTTGCAAGCTGGGCTCCGACTCTGCTGTCGGTGATGTTACGTCCACGCGGAGATATGAGTCAGTGATGAGCCCCCCAGTTCTAGGATCGGTTTCTAGCTGTACTTCAACTGGCGACTTCACGTCTGGTGTGGTTGATGGCACCGTAAATTTCTTGCAGCTTAATTTCTTGATGAGGGGATTCTGCATCAAACCGGTGCTCCAGACCACAATGCCAGCACTAATCTCTTCAACTCCGTATTCTTTTATCTTTAGCTTGAAGCAGCCTTCACAGTCGTTATCGGGCCGAATGCGCGTCAAGTGGTGCCCCGTCTTCACAGAGATACCCTCCCTTCTAAACGTCTCCATGGCATACTGAGCCAGAGTTTGGTCGAACATTGGAAGGACCTTTTGAGCCACATCAAAGACTGTGATGCGGACGAATCTCATCAATTCGGGATATATCCGGGAGAGGTCCTCCTTTATCAGATCATGGAGCTCAGCGGCGAATTCAATACCCGTCGGTCCACCACCGACTATGGCAAAATACAGCAACTTTCGCCGCTCTTCATCCGTTGTCATGGGTAGAGCAGCCTTTTCAAAGAGCTGCAACACTTTCATCCGTATTTTCCGGGCGTCACCAATATCGCGTAGGAAGTTCGCATGTTCCTTGACACCGTCAATATTAAAGGTCTGACTGTAGGATCCCACAGCGACAACGAGCTTATCGTATGTAACTTCAAACACCGGCCCCTTTTCCGAGACTTTGGATGAGTGTTTCATTATCAAGCGGGTCCTCGACGCGAGATCATCTGAGGTATTCGCCTCCACGCGAATGGTCTTGCGTGCAAAGTCTATATCGTCAGCCCAACCCTGGTAGAATGCATCGAGACCGAGACGTCTCACTGGCTCAAGGACAGCCCGCATTTCTAGCGTGCCAACAGCAGTCCCTGCGAGCAGTGGAGTGAAGACGAAATAAGATCGTGGGGAGATCATTATGCGCTCAAACTTTTTGGGGTTGAGAGATCTAGCAAACGTGTACCCAGCCCAACCTGATCCCAGGATAACAACACGTTCCTTTCGATTTGGAACAGTCGCAAGGGTTGCTCTCCCTGAGGGATGGGACAGGGGAGATGGTATACCAGATGCATCTGGCTTGCCTGGCACCGCCGTACTGACCATGCAGTAGCCGCTGAAAGATTGCCCACATGGCCACCTTGCGGCGACACCACGCCCCAACAAGGCTGGGAGTGCCCCTCTGGAAGCTGCCATCCCTAGTCGGTTGCTCCTAGATATATCCAGGGGGAAGACGAAGAAAACCTGTTAATTCGAAATATCAAAGCTTAGTGCGGATCCATTCAGAGCTGAGCATACGAGGTGGAGGGGATTAAGTACAAAAAGACATATACATGATAGATGTCGGGGGGTGAAGGCGTTTTAAGAGAATGATGTCAGAGTGACGAATATAGGGTGCTAGATAAGGCGGATTTAAAAACAGGGCGTAGTATGGCAGGCGCTAGTCAAAATAAATGGCGCACTACTCCAAACTAACCTCTAAACGCACCTAATCATGATGATTTCAAGTCTTCGTAATTTAACAATATTAATAACGATGATATAATCTTTTTGCATTATCATAAAGAACGATATATCGCGATTACGGTAAATTTTTTTTCCCACCTTGTTTTTCCAATTCCTGCCTCGTTTTTGGGCGATAATAAATGCCGCTAATAATACGGCTAAAGCTAAGGTTAAGGGTGCCAAAAAACTTAATAATACCCTTAACGTCGGCGTTTCAAATCGCCAAATCTTTAGGATATTCGGCGTTCCCGAAATTACAGACAGGCGTTAGGTGAAAAAAAAAGTTCCTAACATATTATTTAAATCGAAAAAAAAGAAAAAAAGCGCAAATTTAACGAAATACAAGTCGAACTTGTTGATTATTTTTATTACTATACATTTAACTTTTGGAATAATTACCGGTTAAGGTAATAGGCTTTCGTAAAAAAAGCCGGAACGAATTTTTAATGTTTTACGAATACTTTTAAAAAAGCCCTTAAGCTGTTAGAAATTTACATTCGTTTCGAAATAAGAAAACCTAAACTTAATAATTCTTCCAAAAAATAACGGGTGGAACGAGCCTAACGGGAATTAAACGGGGGCTATTAGGAGGATCCAGATTTTTTCGCAAAATTCGTTTCCAAAAATAAGATACATTTTAACTTTAAAAAAAAG
This sequence comes from Monosporascus sp. 5C6A, assembly GCA_004155035.1. NCBI lineage: Eukaryota > Fungi > Ascomycota > Sordariomycetes > Xylariales > Monosporascus > Monosporascus sp. 5C6A. Next base: position 62,611 of record QJOB01000285.1, read on the forward strand.
GTAAAGATAACGTTAAAAAAAAGCTAAAGATTATAACATATAATGGACCGTCGCCAAATCCAACGTTACCATAAACCAAGGGCAACAGCGACAAAAATAACGCTTTTAATAATAACTTTATTACGATCTTTTCTTTAAATATTACAAACAAAAGGCTTATTACGTTATGGGATTAATAACCGCAAACGGCTAGCGATTACTTTTTTTTTTAATACGAAATCAAAAACCCCGTAAAAAGATAATTTCGTCGAAGTACATCGAAATAATAAAAAAGGCGATAGCGCTTGCAAAGCTGTACTTCGGCCGTAAGGACTTGATTATATGGCAAAATGGCGATTTAAGCCATACATTAAAAATTACGAAACAGTAACTTTAATAAAAGGGTTATATTGCTATCCAAAACTTTTACAATAGCCCCGAAACGAACCCGATCGAAAGTACTATTAAGAAAGTTAAGTTTTATCTTGCGAACAACCTTTATATCAATACGCGGCAGTTTATAAAGTTCGTTAAAGAAAAATAAGATATAATAAATAAAAAACGGCAAAAAGCTATATTTAAATCCATACTATAACGGTAAAAGAATATAATTCGTAGCGGAAAATAACGTATAACCCATTAAATCAACGCTTAAAGTTATTATATAATGTATTTTTAAAGGCTTTATTTTAATCGAGTTTTATATCCCTTGTTATCTTTTAAACTATATGCAAATTGTATGGAATTTTGGAAAGGTTGGCGGTGGGGTGCGCCATTTATTTTAACTAGCGCCTGTGTAAGTAGCGCACCTTTAAAGTGCACCCGTCTTAAGCGGAGAATTAGAAATCAAATTGTAAAGAAACCAGGACTTTATATAGAAATATTAAAAAAAGTTATAAATAGCATTATTAACAGCCCTTAGTAATGCAAAATGAATTATATTATTAAAATATTTAATTTTAAACTTAAACGTAAAAATAAATTACAATTTAAAAATAGCAAATAGAAATTATAAAGGGTTTTTGTTATTATATAGCGAAAATTTTATTAAATAAAGAATTTATAACAGGATTATGTATTATAATTATATATATACAAGGTTTCAAAAATATTATATTTTATATCTATAAATGCTTTAATATTTTATATTATTTTAATTTAATACTTTATAATCTTTTTAAAAAATATAAGTATTTAAAATAAATATAATTAATTTAATTAACTAGGTGTATGTTTGTAAAATATATTCCTAGCCCTTTTATAAATACGTGTTAATATTGTATTTATATTTTTATAGATATTATATCTTTGCTTTTTGTTTTAACCTCTTTGTAATAATTGGTTTCAATTATTATTTGATATGCACTTTCCTATCTTGCTAGAGAACACCTTTCCTGCTAAAGGGATAACGTCTCGAAACGTCTTCAAGACGTCTTCAAGACGTTATGAACAGAACATGAACAAAACCTAGATAACGAGACGGTTCTCCATTTTCAGATAGCTTCTTTTTAAATCATCGATTGATTGGGATTTGCTCTTACATTATTAGCCGCATTTATTCGTTATAGTTTTTTTTTTTCGCTTAGAAATAGTTATTTGTTTTATATAATAAGTATTTTGTTTAATTTTTAAAAAATCTGTTATTAATTTTTCGACATTTGATAAAACTAATATTAATATCGCGTAGTTAGCTGTTAAAACGGTTTTATATAATAATATTAAATTACCTTTAATTAAAAAGTTTGCCGATTTAAATATTTTCGTTTAATACTATTTTTATAAATTTTGAATATTTGCATACTACCTTTTATAAGAAGTTTTCGAAAACTTTTCATAAAAGAAAATTAAATAAAACAAAACGAAGTACGTGGAAGAAAAGCTATTCTAAATATAGCTAAAAAATATCTACTTTAAAAAAGATACTATGAAAATCTATTTTTATAAATATATTTTTAAATATATATTTTATATTATCGAATATTATATTTAAAAAAATATTAGAAAAACAAATAATAAGCTTTAATATTATAAATAAAATAATAATATATTAAATTCTCGATAGAAACTCGATTAGCTTGTTTTGTTATTAAAATTAAAAAAGGTTAAATGCTAAAGTTAATCGGAAAATTAAAGCGGGATATAAACTATAAAAGTACTGCTATTTGTAGAAAAGTTTTCCAAATTATATTAAAAAGTAGATTTCGAAATTTCTGAATTTTCTTTTTCCTATTTATTTAAATATACCTATTATATGTTTTATTTCAGTTTATAGTTAATTTATCTATTCTATATTTAATATAGTTCAGGTTTGATTTTTTAATAAATAATTGTTATAATCTAGCAGGCTTAGCTTTTTTTAAAAACCGTTAAAGTTTTAAATAAACAAAACCCGATTATAAATTTTAGTTATATAACTAGCTTAAAAAACTTAACGGAGTTTGTTAAAGCTCGGCGTTTAACCCGGTTCTAGGCTTAAAATATCTTGAAATGCTTAAACATATTTTTAAATAAAAAAGTTTTTAAAGTGCTTTAAATACTTTAAGCCAGAAAGAAAATATATACTAACAGAACAAAAAAAAAAATTCCACTTCAGTTTCCTAGCAAAACCTATAGCGTTTAACAAGTGATTATAATTTAAATAATTTTTTTTAAAAATTCGGTGTTATATAATATTTTACTTGTTAATTACGTAAAGTTTAATTTTTTCAAAGATATAGTACTTAATAAGTGAATTTATTCGAAGGTTAAAAGGTGATATTTGTTTGAAAATTTTAATTTTTTGTAACTAATATTCATAGCGTATATTTGATATATATAACCGTTTTTATTAAATAGATTAATAATAAACTATATTTATAAACCTAGAAAAAGTTAAAAATATTGTTATATAATATTGCTTTTATAATCTTATAATTTCTATTCGAATTATGGTATCTTTTTAAATATTACGGGTTTTGATAGCAAATAAAAGATAGAACCGCATTTTTATCCGTTGATTGCATATATTTATTTTTCTTATTGCTTTATATTTTACCCGCTTGTAATATAAGTTAGTTATTTAAACAATTATTCATTACATATTATTATTATATAACCGTATTCCCAAATACGCTTTTTAAAATAAACTTTATACGAAGTTTAATATATTTATTTAACGTATAAAAACGGCGTTATAATATTTAATCGGAAACGTTAAAAGGCCTATTTGCAAGCTTACGGCTATATAGCTTATATTATAACAACCGTTGCTATAAAAGAAAAAACGGAAACTTTAAAAATTAAATCCCAAAATATAAATAGGCTTTCTTATCGGTTATTAATTAAAAAATATATACACAATTTGAAACCCATTAATGAATAAAGCTATTGTTATTTAAAACGTATAATTTAATAAAACGGTTACGTTTTAAAGAATATTAAAAACTTAAAAAATGATTATTTTTACGTTACTGAAAACGAATTATAGAATTTACTCCGATAAATCCACGTATTTAATTAAGCTAATAGCTATTATATATATATATATATATATATATAATGAAAACTTAAATAAAACAATTTAATTACCGGTTAAGCGAAAGGAATTTAAGGTAGTGTAAGCATTTAAAAAAACGTACGGAATAAAGAAAAACAAGCCTATTTATAAAAACTAATCATTTTTATATAACCGTTATATTTAAACTATTAACGTTTATCTTAATAATTATTACGATTATTATGCCGACGGAAAAAATAAATAAAGCTTTAAATTTTTGTTACGTTATTTAACTTAAAGTAACTGTAAAAAACGAAAGCTTTTTACAAGTTAAAAACGTAGGCTTCTTATAAGTTCTATATCGAAAAAATAGTTATCGGCACGATTATAAGGTATTAAAAACCGCGTTTAACGCAAAACGATTAACTTATTGTATTAGTTCGATCGATAATTAGCCGATAAACTGCGAGAGTTTAAGAAAAATATAAGCTTAAAATGTACGTTTTCTTAATTAAAAAAGGCTTTAATATATCAAAAATAAAAATAAAAATAAAGATATTATCTAAGTTGTAAGATTAAATATATAGGCGAAATCTACCGTTATTACCGCGAAGTTATAAAAAGCTAAATATATATCTGTTAAAAAAGATGTTTTTAAAAACTGAAAAAACCTATTTATAAAGTTATAAACATATATAATCTTGGGAAATCGTCGTTTAATCCGTTATTAAAAAAACAAGCCTTAAGGTATATATAGCTATACATTTATAAGTTTAATAAATATAGCTGGCTTTAAAAATATAAAACCTGTTTTGCCGTACGAAACGATTAATAGCTTAAAAACGTTTATAGCGATATATACGTATTTACCTTAACCGGAAAATCATTTAAGACGTTAATAATTATTATAGCTAGGTTCGACTTAATGTTTAAGCAATATAACGCTATAAGCGTTTTCGTTAACGCGAACTTATTTTGCGAAATATATGTAAAAATATCTTTAAAATACCTTTAACGTAATAGGATATTTTCAATTAAGACGGTATTATATGGTATGAAAAAATCGCCGTTATTTTAATAAAAAAAATCTTATTAATACGCTTAAATGCTTAAAACTTAGCTTCGTTTTTTATAAACCCTATTATTTTCTTTATTAAAAGGTGCTTATCTTTTTTATGTTAACGATATTGTCGTTACGTATAATAAGAGAAATTAAGCCCTTACTAATCGGTTAATTTAGTAAATATAAAAACGGTATAGTGTTATAAAAAGTAAAAACCTATAATGATTTCTAAATATCGAAATAATTAAAGATAAATCTAATAGAAAAATGTAGATATTTTAATCCGACTTTATAAATAAATTAACGAACTTAATTTTTAAAAACGCTAATAACGAATAATAGCTATTGCTAAATCTTAATCTGGTTTATTTAAGTTTTGTTAACAGATACCAGAAAAAGATCGGCTTAATTTTATATGTTGCGATTTATATACGACTTGATATATTCTTTATGATATCTCAACTTACTCGATTTAACTTAAATCCCAGTAATATATATCATAAAGCAGCTATTTACGTTATATAGTACCCAATAAACATTAAAACGCTAGCGTTATAGTCTGGTATAAAGGATTTAATAAATATCTGAAACAACGCCTTTTTGGTAAATAATATATTTGATTTAAAAAGCTTTCAACCTAAATTTATAAAGCTGTTTAAAAGATTAAAAAATAACGAATAAATAAACAAGATATAATAATTATTTCCATAATCGAAGCGAAGTTATTATCTTTTACGCAGGTTGTTAAAAAAGCTTTATTTGTTTTTTAATTAATTAAAAAGCCATAAATCGGTTTAGATATAAAACCGTTAAATTTATAATATGATAATTAGCAAACTATACGGCTTATTAACGCCGACGTGGCCCTTTTACTAACAAAGTTACGGTATGTAGATATATATATAACTATTAGTTGCAAAAAACAGCAAAGAAGTACCTGATTAAAGTAGATTATACGTTTATAAATAACATATTAGTTAATAAATTAACTAAAGCCCTATTATGAGAACCTTTTAAGTTTTTTAAAAAACAACTAGGATTTATAGATATTACCAAAGCTTTAAACCTATAAAGAAAAACTTTAAAGGCAATTAATAATAAGAAATTGACTAATTAAAAGAATATAATTATTAAAGAAAATGTGGAATAAAAAGCTATGGCTTTAAAAAGTGATAAAATTGTAGCGATTAACGCTTCGAATTTTTTTAAGCGTTAAGGAGATGTATTAGCTAGCCAGGTATACTATAGCACTTTAATTAGAAAAGATTACATCTTAATCGGAAAATAATTATTCTATTATTACGCTATTCTCTTTCGAAAAGACGTGATCGTATATGCACTTAGATAAAATGATAGATTGCTATTTAACTCCTAGCTTTACTACCCTTTTCCGTTTCGCAGGTGTTTTACTTTAACGCGATTCCAGATTACCTAGTTGTGCTTTTATTTACGTCGATTTCTATCCGAATCCTGGAAACTTTTTGCTGCTTTATGTAACCTGGCAAACTACCGTTTATATTGTTTTAAAGTATATTGTTTTAACAATTGCATTTCGGAATTTTTTAATACCTCGTTATTGTCCGTTTGCAATTTTATTAGTAATGCTTTTGCCGAAGTAAAATTACGATATATAAGTTGTTCGAAAGGTTAGTTATTTTTGTTTTAGAGATTTATGTAATATCCGAAAATAAAAAGCCGAAATCGATTTTTTTGTAAAAGTTTTTTTAAGTCGACAGTAACGTTAACGGCTTTAGAAAATCCGGTATTTTTATCGGGATTAATTATTATAACCGTAATGGTTTTTGCGTAAATCTTCCTATTACGGAAAACCGGCATCGTATATAAGGGTTACGTAGCATATTGTGTTCGGTTGTTGTTTTGGTAGATGGGAATTTAAGAAGATGTTATAGAAGCGATTAAAGTTGAAATTTCTAGCCGTAAAACTAACGAGGGCTTATAAAGCTTTTTATACGTTTTTAAGGTTTATCTTTAAAGTTTACCGTATAAAGTTATTGTTTGCTTTTAAGGACCTTGATAAACCGTGGCCAGCGGGCATAAGATTTATTAAGGCCGAAGCTTATCGGCAACTATTAATCGGAATCGAAGTAAAACGGGATTAAGATATATAATCTATCCAAACCGTAAAAAACCATTTTAAAAATTATCGTATATAAAAATACTGGGTATAATATCTATCGTGAAAATTAATCGTGGTATAATTTCTATATATTAGTTCAGCCTTGTTTTTCAGGCTTGGATTTATATGTTTCCTTGCATTACTACGTTATATAAAAATAATATATATGCGAAGCATTTATGTAATTAGTTAAATATAACAATATATCTAATATTTTTTATATCCGATAAGTTATATAATAACTAAAGCTTTTTAAAAGCTTATAGCTTTAAGTACCGACTTAGAAAATAAACCTATAAAAACACAAATCTTAAAAATAAAGCCTGATAACAGGTTTGCATTTTTTGAGAAATTGGTGCGCTTTTATACAAATTTTCCAAATCTATTTAAAAAGCTTGCAAAAATAATAAGGATAAACTTTTTTATAATGTAAGAAAATCAATAAAATATATAGTTTTAAAAATTTCTTTTAATTATATACAAGGTAAAGTTAGGTCCAAGCCTTAATTGCCAGGCTAAGCCAAGATATAGAAAATAATTCCACGACAAAATTTCTACGATAAATACTATATCTAATATCTTCGAATACGATAACTTTTCAAACGGTTTTCAAGTATCGATATATAAAAGGCTTATAAAACAGATCTATAAAATAAAACTTTAAAAATAAAACCTAAAAGCAAGTTGTGGTTTTTTGGCTTTAATTTATACGTTTTTATATAAATTTATAAATGGTTTAACCTGTGCGATATACAATTAAATGCTTAAAAAGGATTTATTTTCTAACTAAAAAAGAAAGTAAAAAAAATATCGAAAATATATTTGCGTATAAGAAATATATAACGCGGCGCTAGCGCTAGCGCTGCGTAGTTCTAGCGTATTGGCACCGGTGTAATTCCGGTGCCTTTAATAAGGGCTACGTATAGCTTTATTATAAAATTTCGAAACCCGTTTTTAAAAATTCGCAAATATAACATTAATATAAATATAATAAAAAAGAAATTATTGTTATATATAGCTTTACAATATTTTCGTACCTATAAATATAGCTTTTAAATCGGAACTGGTTTAACAAACATATTTAAAAATTAATTGAAAATTTTTATTTTATATATATTTTAACTATTATACTTTTATAATTACAATAACGCAATTACCGTATATAATATTTCCTTTTGTGCTTTTTAAAAGTGATTTAATCTGGGAAAAACCGGTATAGGAACTCTTTTATCCGTATAAATTATAATATTACGTTGTAGTTATAAAAGCGTTTCGGATTTAATCGATTTTAACCATTTTATAGCTGCTACATAATAATTATAAGCCGTACGGCAGAAGAAATCAAAATACGGGCTTCTTCTATACCAAATATACTTAGAACACCACGGTATATAATGATGCGATTGATAGTTCTGCTGTTGCAGCTATAAATGCGTTACGGTCGCCTATTTTTTAAACTTTTATTTAGCCGTATTGGTTGCAATTCCCTTTTTAAAAGTTTCTTTATATACAGATTAGCTTATATTCAACGCGCCTGTAAAGTTGCATACGTATCGAATTTAATCCGGTTATATAATTATTGTTTTTTAATTTAATTTTTAAATTTTTAAAAAAGAGAAAAGAGATAGGAATTTTATTAGAAATATATAAAACGAATATATTTTTCGTAAAATTACAACTTAAGCCTTACTGGCTAGTGACAGAAATTTGGAACTTAATTGGTTAATTTTCAGCGTAATATAACTGTGTATTTGGAAAACGAGCCAGCGAGGCCTAAGCTAGCTGAAGTAACCTAGGACGCCCGGTGTACCATGATGCGACTAACGGTTGTGCTGTCGTAGCTATAAGTTGCCTCAGCTAGCTTAGGTTTCCCTGGCGCGTTTTCCAGATGTACTGCTATATTAAGTTAAAAATTAACTATTTAAATGCCGTATTTCCGGTAGGAGCCAGCAAGGCCTGACTCGTAGTTATGCGAAAAATGGGTTTGTTTTAAGTATCGTTATTAAAAGTAAAAAATTTTCAAAGTGTTTTTTTTTAATTTAAAAATTAAAATTTCTTTTGTTTCGGAATTCCGTTTAAGTTCGTCAAGTTTATAATTCTAAATATACGTCGAATATAATTTAATATATATAAAGAAATCTTTACAAATTTTTAAAAAGATAATTAGAATAAATATAATTAAATTTAAAATTAGAAATAAGCGATTTTAATGCCTTTATCCGCTTGACGGCGACAAGGAGTTAGCGCTAACATTATTTTTTAAGTAGGCACCTTTTCAATGTTAATTTATTTATATCGCCTAATTAACTTTTTTAAAGAAAGCTATCTTTAGCCATACCTATTTTGCATTATAATATATATACCAATATCTGTTATTGCTACAAATTGCCCGTCTTATCCGGCGTACCGAGACGTTATTTATCGGGCTAGCTTTTTATTTATAGGACTATTACCTGCGATTTGAAGCCCTATTCGCCGTTAAATGGGAAAGAAAGCAGCAATATTATTAATATTAATATTTAAAGCACTTTCGCACTTTGCCTTTTTATAAAATAACGTAACTTAATAGGGCTTTAATAACCTTAGTTTTTGTTTTAAGCTAATAACCTGTTAAAAATTATTAACGCTGACTTTTTATTGCTGTTAAACGGATAACTGCAACTGTATAACTTCTGTTAAATATAAAAAATATTAGTTAGGTTATCGTATTTAGATAATTGCGCTGCTTTTTAAAGCGAGTATTGCTTTTATATAGCTTAGTAATGGAATAATTATTTTGCGATTAAAACGTAACCTTTTGTAATTAATATATTATAGCATACCTGGCTAGCTAATATACCCCTTTAATGTTTTGAAAAATTCGGAGCGTTAATCGTTATATTTTTATTATTTTTTACAATTATAGCTTCTTTTAACATTTTTCTATATTTATATTTTTTTAATTAGTTAATTCCTTTTCAAAAACACTTTTAAAATCCTTTTTTTGCGAATTTATAGCTTTTGTAATATTTACTAATTTTAACTGTTTTTTAAAGTTCTTAAAAACTTTTTAAGTAAGACTTAATTAATTTATTAATTAACATATTACTTATAATGTTCTATACCACCTTGCGGGATAACCCATTTTGCGAAACACTTTTAAGCATCTCGTAATAACAAATTTAAATAAAGCAATTATAACGCCGTAAATCAATTGATATTAATCGGATTTTTCGTTATTAAACGTATTTATAGCTTTTTTATAAATACGCGTATTATGTCCGGGCTTGCCGTAAACGTTACATTTCCGTTCTTTCGTTTTAACATTTTTATAACGATTACTTTTAGCCGTTATTACCTATATTTATTTATTACTTTTTTTCGGCTAGAATTCTTTTTATATATAATAAGTATTACTCTTTTTTGAAAAGGTTTTTTTTAAATTTTTCTGTATTTGTTAAAGAAATAATTAATTTCGCGTAATTTAGCGGTTTTTAAAAAAAGGTTTTCGTATAAAGGTATTAAGTTACTTTTTATTAAAAAATTAACGGATTTAACTATCTTTGTCGGCGAGCTTTTTTAGTAATTTTTAATTTCTTTTGTAAGAATTATCACTGTTTATTTTTAGTTTTTTTATATATTTTAGGAAGTTTTCGACGGTAAGGCAAAAATAAAACCGGCGGAGGTAAACGGCGAAACGGTTGGCGTAGGTATAATTAAAGGAAATTTTAAATCCGAGAAAACGTTATTAAAATCGAATAAAATAAGTTCAGTTTTTGCAAAGCCGGCTTTGATATTATCGGACGTTATGGCAATTTTAAACGCATCGAAAAAACCGGTAAAAAAACTTTCTTTAATAATATAGGTATAATAATATCGTATTAAATTCTAGATATAAAACGTATAAGTGCGTTTTAAAACGAAAAAATAAGATGCGTCGAAAAGTTAAAGTCGATAAGAAAATAGAAAAGTATATAAAATATATTAATATTGTAATTTGTAACGTATTATATAAGTAAGTCGGTTATATAAATAAATCGATTATATTTTGGTAGTCCGTAATTATAAATCTAAATAAAATAATTGTAACGTAATAAATTAATTTAAATTAATTAGATTTTCTGTTATTAAACGTATTTATAGCTTTTTTTTTAAGTATGCGCATTATATCCGGGCTTGCTGTAAACGTTACATTTTCGTTTTTTCGTTTTAATTTTTTTACGACCATTATTTTTAGCTGTTGTTGGTTGCGTTTTTTTATTAATTTTTTTTCGGTTAGAAGAGCTTGTTTTTTTATATAATAAGTATTTTTTTTGGAAAACGTTTATTTTTGGGTTTTCGGCGTTTGTTAAAAAGATGGTTGGTTTCGCGTAATTTAGCAGCTTTTTAAAAAAAACGTTTTCGTGCAAAAGTATTAAGTTATTTTTTGTTAAAAGATTAACCGATTTAATTATTTTTGTTAGCGAGCTCCCCTGGTGATTTTTAAATTTTTTTGGTAAGTATTATTCCCGTTTTTTTGTTTTTTGTATATTTCGAAAGGTTTCGACGGTAGAGAAAGAATGGAATTGGTAGAAGTAAGCGGCGAGACGGTCGGCGTAAATATAACTAAAGGAATTTCCAAATCGGAAAAAACGTTATTAAGATTAAATAAAATAAGTCCAGCTTTTATAAAGCCGGATTTGATATTATCGGACGTTATAACGGTTTTAAATGCGTTAAGGAAACCGGTAAGAAAATCTTTTTTTACGATGTAAGTATAATAATATCGTATTAAATTTTCGATATAAAGCGTATAAACGCGTTTTAAAACGGAAAAATAAGATATATCGAAAGGTTAAAACCGATAAGAAAAATAAAAAGGTATATAAAATGTAATAATATCGTAATTCGCGTAATATTTTTCGAATTTTATCGAATAATAACTTTTGTAACCGTTAAGGATAAAGAAACGTTTCGTTTTTTTCGTACGCGTTCGAGTATATTTATCGAAATATTGGATTTATTTTAAATTTAATTCGTTTATCGTTTAATTATTATAATTAGTTTCGATTTTTTAGTTAGGTAATAATAAGTTATTGCGATATTAAGATTTAAAGTAGGTTTTTTTGTTAAAATAATAAATAACGGTATAATTTAATTTTACGAATTAATAATTTGTATAATTGTAATTTATTTCCGATTACTTTATTAAATTTGTTTAGGCTTTTTACGGTTTTCGGTATTTATAATTACCATATTGTATATTATTAAAAGTTTTTTTTTAAAAAACCCGTTTCGTTAAAATTATAAATTTTTTTTCGGTAATGCCGTATTTTATAACTATAGCCCGAATTAATTCGAATTATTTGCGAAATACTTTTGGATTTTTACATAATACTTTTTAATAATCGATTTTTCGATTTAATTACGTTTTAAGTTTTTTTTGCCGTCGAATAAAATTCGACGTTTAGTTAACTTTGACGCGATCGGCGATACGCTAAGTAAGTAATAGATTTGTTATATTTTTAATATGTTAAAACCGGATAGGAAAAGTTCGCGTATTTAAGTTAAGGATTCGGTCGATAATCGATTTTTTTTTTGGTTAGCGTTAATTTTTGCAAAATAAAAAAACTGTCGGTTCGGGAAGGTTTGCCGTTAAATCGGTTTTGTAATGTAAATAAGGTTATTTCGTATATAGAACTAAGCCGTTTAAAATTAAGTTTCGGGGGGTTTTTTTTTTTTTTGCTTAAACGGCTAGATTTATTTTAGTTTTTTTTGCAAAGCGTTCCATAATGTTGGTATTAAAAAATAGGCGATTAAAGATGAATAATTGGAATTGTTTTAAAAGTAACCGATTTATTTGTATAACCTACTTACTTGTATGGTACGTTATAATATCTTTTAAATTTTATTAAATAATAATTTTTGTAATTTTTAAAATTAAAAAAATGTTTCGTTTTTTTCGGATATGTTTGAATATATTTATTGAAATATTGGATTTATTTTAACCTGAATTCCTCCGTTTTTTAGTTATTATAATTAATTCTGATTTTCTAATTAAGTGGTAATAGGCTATCGTAATATTAAAATTTAAAGTGCTTATTTTTATTAAAATAATAAATGGCGATATAACTTAACTTTACAAATTAATAATTTATATAACTATAATTTACTCCTAATTGTTTTATTAGGTTTATTTAGGTTTTTTACGGTTTTCAGCACTTGTAATTATTATGTCGTATATTATTAAAAGCTTTATTAAAAAACCCGTTTCGTTAAAATTATAATTATTTCTTTCAGCGATACCGGATTTTACAATTACAACCCGAATTAATTTCAATTATTTATGGAATATTTCTGGACCTTCGTATAATATTTTTTAATAATCGATTTTTCGATTTAAACGCGTTTGGCACTTTTTTTGCCGTCGAATAAATCTCGACGCTTAGTTAATCTTAACACATTTTACGATACGTTAAGTTAGTAATAAATTCGTTATGTTTTTAATATATTAAAGCCGGATAGAAAACCTTCGTATATTTAAGTTAAGGATTTGATCGATAATCGAAATTTTTTTTCGGTCGGTGTTAATTTTCGTAATTTAAAAAAGATATAGTTCGGGCGCATTTACCGTTAAATCGCATTTTTGAAATAATACTAAGATATTATAAATAGAATTAAGTTTTTTATAATTAAGTTCCGGCTTATTTTTTTTAGCTTAAATAATTAGATTTATTTTTGATGGTTTTATAAGTCGTTTTATATTATAGTTTTTAAAAAAGATATAATTGAAATTAGTTAGTTAAAATATTAGAAAAATGGGACGTTAAGCGTATAATTCATTTTAATTAAGTATTTTTTTGTTATTTCGGTAATTAATAATTATACATATTTACGCATTGTAGCTTTATTTATAAAAAGGTAAAGTTAGCGTTAATAAGCCATATAAATTGCTAATTATCGTATTATATATTTAAAAGTTTTATAGTTATATTAATTTTTAGTTTTGTAATTAATCGAAAAGTAAATAAAGTTTTTTTTAACGATTTACGTAAAAAATAATAATTCCGTTTTAGTTATAAAAGTAATTATTACGTTTTGTTTATTCGTTCGTTATTTTATTATTCCTTTAAATAGTTTTATAACGTAAACTTAAAAACTTTTTCAATTAATTATATTATTTATAAAAAAAGCGTTATTTTAAGTATTTGTTAAATTTTTGTTATCGAATTAAAACGTTAACGTTTTAATACCGATTAGATATCGTATAACTCGATTAATTGCTTTATAATATAGGTTATTAATGTTTTAATTAAATTAAGTAGGTTTAAATATTGTAAAAGATATATTAGGTTGCGTATAAATTGCGACGTATAAAATAAAATCGATTTTTTAAAATATTTATTAATAAACCTTATATGGATTAGATTAAGATTTGGCAGTAACTTTTCGGTCGTTATTAACGTTTTTAAAAAGTTATTTAGATTTTTTTATAAATTAAATTAACTAATTTGTTTATAAAATCGGATTAAAATAACTAGATTTTTCTATTAAATTTATCTTTAATGTTTTCGATTTTAAGGAATTATTAAAAGTTTTTATTTTTTTTATAAAGCTGTACCGTTTTTGTATTTACTAAATTAACTGATTAATAACAGTTTGGTTTTTCTTGCTATACGCGGCGATAATATCGTCGACGTAGAAAAAAAAGCACTTTTAACGAATAAAGCAATAAGGCTTATAAGAAACGAGGTTAAGGTTTAAGTTTTTAAACGTGTTAATGAAGTTTTTTTTTTAAATTACGGTAATTTTTTAAGCCGTATAAAGCTTTTTTAATTAGGAATATCTTGTTATATTAAAGATATTTTAAGAGCCTTTTTATATATATTTCGTAAAATATGTATGTATTAACAAAGGTATTTATAAGGTTATATTATTTAAGTTTTAAGTTAAATGTAATTGTAATAATTATTAAGACTTTAAAAAACTTTCTGGTTAAAGTAAATATATATATATATCGTTATAAGCAATAAGTTGTTAATTATTTCGTATAACAAAACGGGCTTTATATTTTTAAAACCAGTTAAGCTTATTAGATTTATAAACGTATATTTATATATACTTTAAACATTATTTCCTTTTAATAACGAACTAATCGACGATATTCCAGGATTATATATTTTTATAATTTCGCAAATACGCCTTTTCAACCTTTAAAAACGTTTTTTTAACAGGTATATATTTAGTTTTCTATAACTTTGCAGTAATAATAGTAAGTTTTGCCTATATACCCGTTTTAAAAATTTAAGTAAAGTTTTTATCTTTATATTAAAACTTTTCTAATAAAAATAATATTAATTTCCTTTTTTTTTTTTTTTTTTTTTTTTTTTTTTTTTTTTTTTTTTTTTTTTTTTTTTTTTTTT
>QJOB01000286.1:0-18074 GCA_004155035.1 Monosporascus sp. 5C6A
TATTTCTAATATCTATTTTTGTTAATTAATTATAAATATGCAGTTTTGTTGATTTTGTATGGGAAATGGCGGCGCGTTGGGGGGGTGGAGCGTTGATGGGGGGGTTATCTTATACGACTTGCGCAGTCTTCTTTCCTCGTAGTTACCTCGACCTATAACTACTTCTTCATACAAATGTCGCAACTTTGAGCCTGCTGGAATGTCCGCTTTGAACAGGCAGATGGCGCCGCAAAACCCGAGGCCAACAAGACCATATTTACTGAACACATGAATACTTCGATGCCAACTCCTCTCAGTCATGAGTTCGAGGAATTTGTTTCGTAGAATGTCTAACGCCATTGGAGTTGGCCATGGAGCATCGAAAACGTGACCGGGGCCATGGATAAAGAAGTTATCCTCAACTGCCTGCTTCTGGGCTTGTTTCTGGCTCATAGACTCCCTGAGAAGCATGTTGTTCTCGTCAACCTTGTTCGTAAGTGCGTCAACTGACTCAGCCAATCGAGTCAGAAGGGCAACTAGGTCGACGCCGGATAGTTGTTCGGCCATGGGACTAAGCGTACGCAGCAATCCGCGGTTGCGCCGGAGAACAAGAAAGAACGAGATGCGGTATGGGAGAACGAAATTTAACGAGAGAGGGGTCCGTACAACATCCATTAAATGAAAGCCGGTACACTTTCTCCTACTCTACCGTACACTCCCAATTGACGGAATCACATGAATCTGTGGCAATAGGGAACAGATATTGGATACTGCCTGCGCCATCTCCGGTAACGGAGAGTGCGAGAGAAGGTCCATTACCAGCCAGTAAATGCGGGGTCGAGGGGTCCTAACCTCGGTCCCCACATAATGAATGATCTAAGATTGAATAATTTTGAAATTAAAAACAAATAACAGTGAATGATAAGCTTAATAACACAAATGCAAGATAGAAATTAAGTCCAAGCCTTAGTTGCCAGGCTAAGCCAATATACGTTAAATACAAAAAGGCATCTACGATTATTATTAACAAGTTTACTTAAAGTTACTTAAAAATAACTGTATTTATAATTAATAATAATATTTTTTTAAAAAAAATAAACGTAACTATATATACAAAATTGGATAAAATGATAAATTGCTACTTTAATTTTTATGCTTTATTTATATGTTTCAGTTTCGCAGGCAACTTTAAACTACCTTGTCCCGCTTTTATATACGTCGATTCTTATCGGAATTTTAAAAGCTTTGCGTAGTTTTAAATACCTAGGTAAACTATTGCTTATAATTTTTTAATATATATTATCAGCAGATATATATATTGCAATTAGGTCTGGGATGCTATCTAATTAATGGTCTAGGTTTTTTATCTACAACTGGAATAAAAGCAGCTATATATAGCCTTTAACTTCTTTGTTTTTGCAATTTTAAGGCCACATATCAAAGCCTTTTAATTCCTTTTACTGCTTTTCTAAAAAACCACCTTAATTGCCGATACGCCCTTATGGCCCTAGGGTTGCCATAAAGCCATTTAGACGTCGCCGGCGCCCTTTTAAATCTTTATTAATCCATCATAACTTTCTTTCGCTCGATTTATACAAATCTTTAAGCCCTACCGGGATAAAGCTAGCCTTACTTTCTGGAATAAAGTCAACTTCCCATTCGGCGTTACGCTTTTTTCGGGCAATCCTTCGCCAAATATTCGTATTTACCATATTTAAAGCAAAGTGGCTGCTTTTTTTATTCCATACGGGCTTTCCATTATAAGCCTTTTTATATTATATACGTTCCTTCCCTTCTTCCCTCGAAATTCGGCGATAATGTTGTTATATACCTAATTTACCATCATGGTTAAATGCTACCAAAAGGTCCTTTTTATTTAATTTTTTTAAATAACTATAGCGCTATCGTCTCGAACCAAATTAATAAACATAATAACCTGTTAACCAGCGTTAACTGGTATATCGACTTTGTTATAACGGCATACAAAATTCTTAAAATTAACTATATAATCGAAAACGGGTTTTTTCGTATTTTATTTAACGTATTATAATTAAATCCAAAAGTTTATTTTTTAATCGATACCTTTTAACATATATAAACGTTATAATATTTTAATTATTTCTATACTTTTTATAAACCCCGTAACGATTATTATAAAACTTTTTTAACGTTTTCGATAATAACGGCAGTTAACTTAATTTCGTTTACTTAGGTAAATTTCGCCGAATCGCTGTTACGGAACCTAATTATTATTATGGTTACCCAAACAGCCGTTTTTTATATTTCCCAGTTATCGTTATTTCGAAAGCGATTTTTCTTACTAAGCTTAAAATCGAAATATTTCTAATCCAGGTACATATCTTTCTCGCCACTTTCGTTCGACAACTTAACGAATACCTTCATAATTCTTTCTATATCGAAGCTTTCCGGCTAACCTTCCGCGTTTTGTCCAAACGTTGTAACCTTTCCAGGCCCTTTTCTCGACGCCATCTTTTAGCTTTTTTGTCGGACCTTTTCGGGTGTTACCGCGTCGACGAGCCTCTTCCTTCGAATCGATAACGGCTATTACAAAATGCAGGCGCTTTTCTAACGATTAAGGTGATTTCAAAACCTTTTTTAAAATCGAGCTTTTGTAGATTCCTTACTTCAAAACGCCCTTACGCCGAGCCTGCCGTCAAGCCTATTTGTTATGGCCCAGTAAGGCTTGGCCTTTCCAAACGGTCGGAGACTGCAGGAGGACAAGTTCCGACCTTAAGCGGGTTACGTAATTTGTGATTACGGAGGATCCAATGATCAGGAATGATCATAGCGGCTGGATTATTGGTGATTACTATAATGATAGTAATTAGGAGTGATTAGGAGTGATTACTATAAATTGGCGAAAAGGATATATACGTTTATTATTTTTTATAGTTTTAGATAATACCAGCTTGTAATATAACGTGGTTACCTAAATTATTTTCGGTTATCTGTTATTACTAGACGTGATTAGTTATTTTTATTGCTTAATTTTTTACAGTACTATTGTTAATATAAACCCGTACGATTAGGTTTAATAATTGGTTAATTAATTTAGCCGTTATACGTTACAAGTTTTTATTTAGTGATATAGTTAGATTTTGAGTAATATTCGAATTGTTATTATGTCGACCAGTACATAAGTAATTATTACCCAGGAACTTACGGTTTAGTAGCTTTAAGATAAGATTAAGAAGCTTAAGGTTATTATTTAGTAACTTATTAACGAAATGATAACAGCTTAACAAGTAGGCCTTTGCAAAATGAAGCTTAAGAAATTACAGTTTTATAACGGGAAAAGAAATATTTAAAGCTTTTTAACCCAGGCTTAGGTTTACTTTCGTTTTAAAGGACTTATTAATCTAGCTAATCAAATTTTTGCTGTCGTTGCTTGTTTGGAAGGAAACGCCCTTAACTGGTTTGAACTTACTATAAGGGACTTTTTAAAGAACGGAAAGTCGGATTAGGAAAAAGTTACTTAGAGAGTTTTTTCCAGTTATGTTAATTTCGAAAATAAGCTTAAAAGCAACTTTGAAAATCCAGATAAAGGATAAGTTACGGCATAAAAGTTTTTTTAATTATGCCAGAAGGGATTAGTTTTTACATATGCTGTAAAGTTCAGGAACCTTATAACAGGAATAGGGTGGACGGATAAGGAAAACGATACTTTAATCGATGTATTTTATAAAGGTTTCAAAAAGGACGTTAAAAACGAAATTATCAAACTTTTACGATTTACAATATTCGACAAGTACATTACAGAAGTAATAAAAATCGACAATCGGCAGTTCGAAAAATAACAAAAAAAAGAACATTTTATTTTACGGGTTAAATACTTTAAGGTTAATTAAGGAAAAAGGCGCGAAATACTTTTTATTTCCTATGGAATAATTCCAGAACTTATGGAATTTGGCATTATTTAGCAACAAAATATAAGTTAAGTATAATGTTATAATTGCAATAAGAAAAATTATGTAATTCGACATTATAAAGTACCTAAACGATAATAACAAAAAAGTTGGATTCCAGTACCGGAAAAACGACTTATTAAACCTAACGGTAAATTAATTTTGGTATTAGGTACGTAGTATAAACAGGTTAACATGGTTCGTATTTGCTATAACGACGAATAAAAGAAAATTCGATAGGGACTAAAAGCGGTTAAGGCTTTTTTATAAGCAGTAATTAACAGACAGGTTTAAAAGGTACGGCATGTAAACTTTTATCTTATTAACTGCAACCAGTCCTAATATCCTGTTTACGTAAAGGAAAAATAACGGATTTATAAGCGAATTATACGTATATAAAAAAAAGGTTTTAACTTTTATACCCGAACAAAATATAACCAGAATAATTAATAATAATATCGAAAGTTACGAATTTTTACCATATAGGAAAAAATAAAAAATACAGTACCTGTTTTAACCTGGCTATAAGGCAAAAGATACCTTTAGGAAAACCTTACGTACTATTTCGGATAATGCAACTATTAAACCCAAAAAAAACTAATTCAGAAATTTATCGACAAATATCGTTAAAAAGTTATTACCGAAATCTAGTTACAACTAACCTTTAAAATAGATCCTTAAAAACGAAAAGCATTACGGGAGAAATTAGCAAAATTCGCTAATTAAAACCAGCCAGTTTTTTATACGGGATGGAAAATTATGGAAAAACTAAAAAACGATATCTGCAAAATTTTAAGTTAATTATATTAATAAGAAAAGAAAATTCTTTAACTTGAAGCTTAACTACGCCGCTAGGAAGGCCAGATAAAGTAAGTACAGAAGATATATAAGCGATTTACGGAACAAATTCAACAGTTTACAAAGTTCCCAAAAAAGAAACGTTACCTATAAAAAAGCCTTAGGATGGCGTAAGCCGGAAGCAATAATAAAAACTTTTCAAAATAGCTTTAAATACGACGACAGGAACCAATAACGACCTTATTATCCTAAAGATACGAATTGGGACATACTGGTATACCGTAATGGTAAATTACGGAACTTTAAGCGCCAATTATATTACCTTAAAGTTAGTAAATTAACTTAAACTGCTATGGAAAAATAAAGGAAAACCTTTATATCGCCGAGAATGCCGAAAATTAAGCATTTATTTACGATAACGGAAAAATCGTACGCGAAATTAATTACCTCGAAATTTTTGTTTAAAAACGAATTTAAATAATTAATTTCGATGTCGTTCCGTTAAGGAACTACGATATAATCCTAAGGAAACCATAGTTATATCAATATAACCCTTTAATCGATTAAAATACTGGCCAGGTAAAATTTATTTTACACCCCATCGACAAACAAAAAAAACGAACGAAATCTCTATACTTAATCAACAGCAAAAAAAAATAACAAATGCAGGCATAAAAACACGACAAAAACCTTACCACCCAAAAAAACACGATACAAGAAAAAAAAGGGGTATAACAGACGTATTCGACGTATCATAACCATTATCCGGGCACAACTTTACGACATAAACGAAATTTTAAAAAATCAACCCGAAAAACCAAAAAAAAACATAGTTAATGTACCATTACAGTATTACAAATATAAGCTATTGTTTCAAAAAAAGCTCGAAACGAAACTACTAAAATATAACAAATAAAACCATAAAATAACTCTTAAAAAAAGTACCTTATCCAAGTTTTACTTTATTTATAATTTAAATAAAATAAAATTTTATATTTTACGAACGTACCTGGAAAATAAATTCTAAAAAGGATGGATTCGACGATCCACATTTTCAACCGGATATCCTATATTCTTCGTACCAAAAAAAATAACATGTTACGATTAATAATAAATTATCAACATTTTAATAACATTACTGTTAAAAATAAAACACCTTTATTATTAATTACTAAAATAAAAAATCGCTTACAAGAAACCAAATAATTTACCGTTTTGGATTTTAAAAATAAATATAACCTAATTCGAATTAAGCCAAAATATAAATAAAAAATAATTTTCAAAACGAAATACAGACTGTACGAATATTTAGTTATACCAATAAAACTTACGAACGTACCAGCAATTTTTCAGCAAATAATTAACTACGTATTTCGAAAATACCTGAATATCTTTGTTATATATTATCTAAACGACATTTTAATTTTTTCAGAATTAGAAAAAACATATATAGGATACGTTTATCAAGTTTTTTAAACCTTACAAAACGCCAATTTGTTAATTAACGCAAAAAGAAGTTAATTTTACATACAGGAAATGGAATATCTGGGATATATTATTACCCCAGGACATATCAAAATAAATCCCAAAAAATAACAGCAATTGCCAAATAATCTATACCTATTACTATTACAGAAATACAGGTATTTATCGGATTCGCTAATTATTACAGAAAATTCATTAAGTATTTCAGCAAAATTACGATATTTTTATCTAATTTTACCAAAAAAAAACGAATTCCAGTAAATAACGGAAATAAAAAAAGCTTTTTAATAGATTAAAAACGCAATTATTAATAAACCAATACTGATTATATACGATCTAAAACGTTTAGTTAAACTAAAAACTAATTTTTCAAATTATGCATTAAACGTAATAATCGGATACCGAAATAATTAAACAATATTCCACCCAATTACCTTTTATTCTTATAAGTTAAAAAAAGCAAAATTAAATTATGCCATTCCCGATAAAAAATTCATAATTATCGTTAAAGTTTTTCGAAAATTCAGGCATATACTTAAAGAAAACCTTTACCAAATTAAGGTTTACACCGATTACAAAAATCTTACCCGTTTTATTACTACCAAAAAACTTACAAAACGATAACTACGTTACGCAAAAAAACTAACGAAATACGACTTCGTTATTATCTACCAGAAAAACTTTAAAAACGGCAAAGCAAATGCCTTTAATAAACAACTTAACCTAAAAGAAAAATTAATTAAAGTTAATTACAGAATTTTTAATATCACCTCAAAAAAATACTTAAAATTACGACAAATTGTAACGATCAAAGCAATACCCCTTAACCTATATCAGAAAATACAACAATATAACGACAACTTACCCAAAAATCAAAAAACAAACAAAATTTAAATACCAAAAAAATATTAGCAAAACCTAATATGGAATATATATCAACACCTACTTCATAAACATCCAGGGATTTACAAAACCCTAAAACGGCTATAACGTACTTATTACTTCCCTAAAATAAAAACAACAGTACAAAAAATTAAAAAGAAATGCGACGTTTACGCCAAAATAAAAACTCCAAGGCATAAACCATACGGAAAACTGCAATCACTTCCAGTTTCATAACAACTATAAAATTCGATTACCATAAATTTCATTACTAAACTTCCCTTATCCGAAAACCCAATGACAAAAATACATTACGACAGCATTTTCGTAATCGTCGATCGATTTACCAAATTTTCTTATTTCTTATCTTATTACAAAAATACAGACGCAAAATAAATAACATATATTTTCCTTCGATACATATTTAATGTACATAAATTACTAACAGAAATTATTTTAAATAAAGGTATTATATTTACCTTTAAGTTTTAACAAGGCCTTATAATACAAATCGACCTAAATCACAAGTTATTTAACGTGTTTAAACCTTAAACAGATAAGCAGATAAAACAGTTAAATTAAACCTTCGAAATTTACTTACGATACTATATTAATTACGAACAAAACAATTAAGTTAAAAAATTACCAATAACCTAGTTAGCTTATAATACCAGCTACCATAAAAATATTAAAATAATCCCAGCAAATGTTAATTTTGGGTTTATACTAAAAGTTTACAAAAAAACACGCGATAACGGTCCAGCTAACGTCAAAGCTATTCTAACGTCAAAACAACTCAAATAACTACACGCAAAAATAAAAACAAAACTTAAATTTGTACGCAATCAAATACAGAAATACTATAACCAAAAAAAGTTAAAAAAACCAACCTTTTCGGAAAAAAATATGGTCTACCTAACCACCAAAAACATCAAAACCAAACGCCCTAATCAAAAACTCGACTTTAAGTATATTGGCCCATACAAAATCAAAAAAGAAATTTCAAAAAATAACTACGAATTAAAATTACCCCCAAAAATCAAGCTCCATCCAGTCTTTCATATTTCCTTATTTAAGTCAGCAATAAACACTATCAAAGTCAATACAAAATACGAAAATAAAGCAAAAAGAAAATGCACCAATATACGAAGTGGAAAAAATTCTAGACACGCGCAAAAAAAATAAACTCACCCAATACCTCATCAAGTAAAAAAAACACCCGGACTCCGAAAATACCTGGAAGCCCGCCAAAAATCTCATAAACGCCTAACGCCTTCTGAAGGATTTCCACCAGTAACGCCGGGGTCGCCGGCCATAACACCCCAGTCGATATTATTAATAATAAACCAATCGATATTTTCGATACTCGACCAATCCACCGGACCAGAAACCTATACCAACGCGGTAACACTAACTTCTAAACCTGTCTATTCCCGCCTTTCCTCTTTTTCTAACTTATCTAGCAATTACAAACCATGCTAAACTATAATAACACCTTTTAAACGCGCCAAAGCTTTTTATTTGCGCAACCGAATTAAATAAACTAAGGTTTCGTTTATTTTTTCTTAATATCGCAGTTATATTTCTAAATAACGCCGTTAAAACTCCAAAAAACGCTTTTCTGTAAACGTCTCCTCCCGTTCAAGGCGTTAATATTCACAACGAATACTTTACAGGAACGATACCGGTACGCCGGTACCATCACAAAAACGGCTTCGGGAAACACATTCCCTACATCGCAACACATTTTCCATTATTTCATATTTTAATCCTTTTAAAAAACACCAAAAACAAAGCATAATTTCGAAACCAAAATCGTTAAAAACTTTCACAAGTTTAATACAACGAACAATAAAAAATGTAACTTACAACAAGTCCTATCTTTTCGATTAAACATATTAGTTACAAAAAAAAAAAAAAAAAAAAAAAAATAAATTAAAAAAAAAAAAAAAAAAAAAAAAGGAAAGTTACTTACCAAAAGTCACAAACAAACAAATTAATCTTTAAAGGCAAAAATCCTAAAAAGGGAAAAATCGTATTATAGCCCAGCAAGGCTTGGCCTTTCCAAACGGTCGGAAACTACAAAAGGACAAACTCCGACCCTAAGCAGGTCACGTAACTTATAATCACGGAAAATCCAATAATCAGGAATAATCATAACGGCTAAATTACTGGTAATTACCATAATAATAATAATCAGGAATAATCAAAAGTGATCACTATAAATTAGCGAAAAGGATATATACGTTCATTATTTTTTATAATCTTAAACAGCACCAGCTTGTAATATAACGTAATTACCCAGATCACCCTCGGTTATCTATTATTACCAGACGTAATTAGTTATTCTTCATTGCTCAGTTTCCCACAGTACCACTGCCAACATAAACCCGTACGACTAGGTTTAATAGTTGGTTAACTAGCCCAGCCGTCACACTATTCCCTTATACCGGAACGGTATCTTAAATACAATATAAAACGGGTGGATCGAGATGTTAATTATACCAAGAAACGGAACCAGAAGATGTTACTGTAACGGCTGAGCTAATTAACTAACTATTAAACCTAGTCGTACGGATTTATATTAATAATAGTACTATAGAAAACTAAGCAATAAAGGATAAACTAATTACGTCTGGTAATAACAAATAACTAAAGGTAATTTAGATAATTAAGTTATATTACAAACTGGTATTATTTAAAATTATGGGAAATAATAAACCTTTTTATCTGTTCTGTTTAATTTATAGTAATTAATATTAATTACTTTAAATTACGATTAATTACTGCCGTCGTAATAATTACTAGTAATCCTGTTACTGTAATTATTCCTAATTACCGAATTTACCGTAATCATAAGTTACGTAATTTAAGTTCCTGGTTGGAACTTGTCTTTTGGTAATTTCCGACCGTTTTTAAAAAAGTTAAGTCTAATTAAGTTATAACACGATTTCCCTCCTTCCAGGATTTTTGCCTTTAAAGATTAATTTTGTTTATTTGTGATTTCCGGTAAGTAACTTTTTTTCTTTACCATTAATTTTTTTTTGTAACTAATATGTTTAACCGAAAAGATAGAACTTGTTATAAACCACTTTTTTTACCGTTTGTTATGCTGAACTTATAAAAGCTTTTAACGACTTTAATTTCGAAGTTATGCTTTATTTTTGGTATTTTTCAAAAAGATTAAAGTATAAAATGATGGAAAACGTATCGCGATATAAAAAATGTGTTTTTCGGAGTTGTTTTTATAATAGCACCGGCGTGCCCGTGTTTTTTTTCTTTTTTTTTGCAAAATATTCGTTGGAAATATTAACGCTTTAAACGGGAAAAAACGTTTGTGGAAAAGCGTTTTTTGAAACTTTAACGGCGTTATTTTAAAATATAACGTTAATACTAAGAAAAATAAATAAGGCTTTAGTTCGTTTAATTCGGCTATATAAGCAAAAGGCTTTGGCGTATTTAAAAGGTATTATTATAGTTTAACGTAATTTTTAATCGTTAAACGAATTTAAAAAAACGGAAATAAGTAGGCCTAGAAATTAATGCCGCTGCGTTAGCATAAGTTCCTGGTTTAATGGATTGGTCGAATATCGAACATATTAATTAGTTTATTACTAACAGTATTAACTGGGATGTTATGGCCGGCAATTCCGGCGTTGTTAATAAAAGTTTTTTAAAAGGTTTTAGGTATTTATAAAATTTTTAACAGGTTTTTGGGTATTTTCGGAATCTAGGTAATTTTTTTATTTAACTAAGTATTTAATAAGTCCGTTTTTTATATATGTTTAAAATTTTCTTCATTTCGTATATTAATGTATCTTTTTTTGTTTTATTTTTTTATTTTATATTAACTTTGATGGTATTCGCTGTTAATTTAAGTAAGGAAATATGAAAATTTGGATAAAGTTTAATTTTTGGGGGTAGCTTTAATTTATAATTATTTTCTGAAATCTTTTTAATAACTTTATATGGGCTAATATACTTGAAGTCGAGTTTTTGATTTAGGCGTTTGGTTTTGATATTTTTAGTGGTTAGGTAAACCATATCCCTTTTTAAAAAGATAATTTTTTTAGTTTTTTCTGGTTGTAGTATTTTTTATTTAATTACGTATAAATTCGAATTCCGTTTTTATTTCTGCGTGTGATTATTGAAGTTGTTTTAACATTAAAACAGCTTTAACATTAACTGGACCGTTATCGCGTATTTTCTTGTAAATTTCTGGTATAAAACCGTAATTAATATTTGTTGGGATTGTTTTGATATTTTCTTAATAGTTGGTATTATAAGTTAATTAAGTTAATAGTAATTTTTAACTTAATCGTTTTGTTTATAATTAATATAATATTGTAAGTAGGTTTTAAAAGTCTAATTTAGCCGTTTTATTTATCCGTTTGTTTAGGGTTTAAACGTGCTGGATAATTTATAATTTAGGCCGATTTATGTCATAAAGCTTTACCAGAATTTAAAGGTAAACGTAATATTTTTATTTAAAATAATTTCTATTAGTAATCCATGTACGTTAAAGATATGTCGGAAAAAGATATGTGTTATTTATTTTGCGTCGGTATTTTTATTATAAAATAAGAAATAAGAAGATTTCGTAAATCGATCGACGATTACGAAAATATTATCGTAATATACTTTTATTGCTAGATTTTCGGATAAGGGAAACTTAGTAATAAAGTTTATAGTAGTCGAATCCCATAGCCGTTATAAAATTAAAAATGGTTGTAATTCTCCGTATAATTTATATTTTAAAGCTTTAATTTTAACGTAAACATTACATTTTCGTTTAACTTTCTATACTATTATTTTTATCTTAAGAAAGTAATAAATACGTCATAATCGTTTTAAGGTTTTGTAAATCCCTGGATGTCTACGAAATAAATGTTAATATATAATATATATCTGGTCCTGTTAACATTTTTTTAATACCTAAATTTTGTTTATTTTCTAATTATCGGGTAGGCTATCGTTATACTGTTGGATTTTTTGATGTAAATTAAAAGATATTGCTTTAATTGTTATAATTTGTCGTAATTTTAAGTATTTTCTTTGGGGTAACATCGAAGATTTTATAATTAACCTTAACCAATTTTTCTTTAAAGTTAGGTCGTTTATTAAAGGCATTTACTTTGCCGTTTTTAAAGCCTTTTTAATAAATAATAACGAAATCGTATTTCGTTAGCTTTTTTATATAACGTAATCATTATCCTGTAAGTTTTCGTATAATAATAAAACGGATAAAGTTTTTATAATCGGTATAAACTTCAGTTTGGTAAAGGTTTTTTTTTAATATATGTCTAAATTCTCGAAAAGCCTTAACGATAACCATAAATTCTTTATCGGGAATAACATAATTTAATTTTGTTCCTTTTAATTTGTAAAAATAAAAAGTAATTAAGTAAAGTATTCCTTAATTATTTTAATATCCAATTACCGCGTTTAACGCATAATCCGAAAAGTCGGTTTTTAACTTAACTGGGCGTTTTGGATCGTATATAATCAATACTGGTTCATTAATAATTGCATCCTTAATTTGTTAAAAGGTCTTTTTTGTTTCCGTTATCTACTAGAACTCGTTTTTTTTCTAATAAGATTAAATACAGATGTTGCAATTTTATTGAAATATTTAATAAATTTTCGGTAATAATAAACAAATCTCATAAACGCTTATACCTTTGTGATAATAATAAATGTAAGTTATTCTGTAACTGCTGCAATTTTTTAAGGTTTATCTTAATATATTTTGGAATGATAATATATCCTAGATATTCCACTTTTTATATATGAAACTGACTCTTCTTTACGTTAATAACAAATTAACGTTTTATAAAACTTAAAAAATTTAATAAACGTATCCTATATATGCCTTTTTTTTAACTTTAAAAAGATTAAAATATCGTCTAAGTAACATATAACGAAAATATCCAGGTATTTTCGGAATACGTAATTAATCATTGGTTAAAAGATTTCTAGTACGTTTATAAATCCCATTAATATAACCAAATATTTATACAGTCCGTATTTCGTTTTAAAACCCGTTTTTTATTCGTATCCTAACTTAATTTAAATTAAGTTATACCTATGTTTAAAAATTAAAATAGTAAATTATTTAACTCCTTATAAACAATCTTTTATTTCGGTAATTAATAATAAAAATATCTTATTTTTAACAGCAATGTTATTAAAGTATCGATAATTCATTACTAATCGTAACTTGCCATTTTTTTAATACGAAAAATATAAAGTATCCGGCTGAAAATGTAAATCGTTAAATCCATCCTTTTTAAAGTTTGTTTTTTTAAGTATTTGCGTAAAATATAAAGCTTTATTTTATTCAGATTATAAATAAGGTAAAACTTAGGTAAGGTTCCCTTTTTAAGAATTATTTCATAATTTTACTTATTATATTTTAGTAACTTTATTTTAAGTTTTTTCTAAAACAATTGCTTATATTTGCGATATTGTAATAATATATTAACTATGTCTTTTTCTGGCTTTTCGAGCTGGTTTTTTAAGATTTCGTTCATATCGGAAAGCTGTACCTAGATAATAATTATAATCTGTCGAATGCGTTTATTATACCTTTTTTTTCTTATGTCTTTTTTTTTAAATAATAAAGTTTTTGTTATATTTTTATACCTATATTCGTTACTTCTTTTATTATTAATCAAATAAAAAGATTTTATTTTTTTTTTTTTTTTTTTTGGTTGTTAATAAAGTATGAATTAAATTTTACCTAGCTAATATTTTAATCGATTAAGGGGTTATATTAATATAATTATGGCTTTTTTAAAATCATGTTGTAATTCCTTAACGAAACGATGTCGAAATTAGCTATTTAAATTTTGTTCTTAAATAAAAATCTCGAAATAATTAATTTTGCGTATAGTCTTTCCGTTATCGTAAGCAAATACCTAACCTTCGGCATTCTCGGCGATATAAGGGTTTTTTTATCTTTCTATAATAATTTAAACTAGTTTACCAATTTCGGAATAATGTAATTAACGCTTAAAGCTTCGCAGTCCACCATTACGGTATACCAATATGTCTTAATTCGTATTTTCAAGGTAACAAGGTTATTGTTGGCTCTTATCGTCGTGCTTAAAGCTATTCTGGGAAATTCTTATTGCCGCTCCCGACTCTCGCCATCCTAAGGCTCTTTTACAGGTAACGTCCCTTTTTTGGGAATTTTGTAAGCTACTAAACTTGCTCTATAAATTGCTCGCATATTTTCTATACTTGCTTTACCTGGCTTTCTTAACGGCGTAACTAAGCTTCGAATTAAAAAGTCTTTTCCTTTTATTGATATAATCGGGCTGTTACATCGCAAATATCGTCTTCTAATCCTCCAATAACTTCCCATCCCGCGTAAATGATTAATTAGCTTTAATTAAAAAACTTTACTAATTCTTCTTATAATGTTTTTCGTTTTTAAAAATTTATCTCAAAAGCTAAGTATAATTAGATTTCTATAATAACTTTTTAACAATATTTGTGGATAAATTTCTAAATTAATTCCTTTCAAATTTAATAATCGCACCATCCGAAATAATATATAAGGTTTCCTTAAGGATATTTTTCGCCTTCCGGCCATATTAATATTAATGTTATATTTTCGACTTTTTTTATATAGTAAAAGCTCGTAATTCTCGATATTACTGTTAGTTTTCTTGGTTATACCCCGTTTAGGTGTAAAAATCGAAACTTTTTCTTTATAAATGAGTAATTCGTTTATAAATCCGGGTTTTTTTTTTTACATAAATAAGGTATTAAAACTAGTTGCAATTAATAAGATAAAGGTCCGCATGCCAGGCTTTTTGGACTTATCGTTTTATTGCTGCCTGTAAAAAAACCTTAGCCGCTTTTAGATTTTATTGCAATTTTTTTGGTTTATCGTTATAGCGAATATAAATCATGTTAATTTATTTATTACTGTTTTAACTTTTTAATAAACCCTTAAATACTAAAATTTAATATATTTTCTTATCGGTTTTTTATAGTATCTTGCATCGTCGGGTAACATGGTTTATTCTATCATAATTATAACATTATACCTAGCTTATATCCCGTCGTTAAGTAATACCAAATTCCATAAATCCTGGAATTATTCTATAAAAAATAAAAGGCGTTTTGCGTTTTTTCCCTAATTAGCCTTAAAATATCTAACCCGTAAAATAAAATATCTTGGTCGTTTTTGTCGTTTTTTAAACTGCTTATTGTCGATTCATACTATTTTCGTAATGTATTTGTCAAATATCGTAAATTGTAGGAATTTAATAATTTCGTTTTTAACATCCTTTTTCAAACCTTTATAAAATACATCGATTAAGGTATTATTTTTATTATTCGTTTATCCTGCTTTTACCATAAGGTTTCGAAATTCTATAGCGTATTTGGAAATTAATCCCTTTTAACGTAATTAAAGAATCTATTAAACTGTAATTCGTTTTTCGTCCGGGTTCTTAAAGTTACTTTTAAGCTTATTTTCAAAGTTGATATAACTGGAAAAAAAACTTCCGAATAGTTTCCTTTTAATTAAACTTTCCGTTTTTTAAAAAGTTTTTTATAATGGATTCGAACCAATCAAAAGCATCTTTTTTTAAGCAAGTTACAACAGCAAAAATTTGGTCTGCCGGGTCGGTAAGTCCTTTAAGACGAAGGTAAACCCAAACTTGGGTTAGGAAAAAACTTTAGACGTTCCCTTTTCCGTTATACGGCTAAGGCTTTTTAGGTTTTATCTTGCGAATATTAACCGGAACTAATTAAGCTGTTACTACTTAATTGGTAAGCTGTTAAATAATAGCTTCGAACTTTTAAATCTTGTTTTGAAGCTGCTACGCCGTAAGCTTAAGGGCAGTTGTTGCTTATATATTAGTTAATATATTAACGGTTCGAATATTACTTAAAGTCTAACTATACCACTAAACAAAAGCTTGTAACGTGTAACAGCTGGGCTAATTAACCAATTATTAAACTTAATCGTACGGGTTTATATAAATAGTGATACTGTAAAAAACTAAATAATAAAAAGTAAATTAATTACGATTAGTAATAACAAATAACTAAGAGTAATCTGGATAACCAAGTTATATTACAAGCTGGTATTATTTAAAATTATGGAAAGTAATAAACGTTTTTATCTTTTTTGTTTAATCTATAGTAATTAATATTAATTACTTTGGATTACGACTGATTATTACCGTCGTGGTAATCACTAGCAATCCCGTTACTGTAATTACTCTTAATTACCGGATCTATCGTAATTACAAGTTACGTAATTTGAATTCCTGATCGGAGCTTATCCTTTAGCAATTTCCGACCGTTTTTGGAGAGGCTAAGCCTGGCTGGGCCATAACAATTACCATGTTAACAGATATATATTGTAATTGCGTCTGGGATGCTGTTTGATTAATAGTTTAGGTTGCTTATTTACAACTAAAATAGGAGCAGCCATATATAGCCTTCAGCTCCTTTGTTTTTGCAATCTTAAGGCCACATATTAAAGCCCTTTAATTCTTTTTATTGCCCTTCCAAAACATCACCTTAACTGCCGACATATATTATTTTAATAATTAAACTTGGGAATTTCAAATTCGTTATTATTATTCCTTTTTGGTTTTGCTAATAATAATTTTGCCGAAACGAAAGTTTTTAATATAAGTTACTTCGAAAATCAATTATTTTGGTTTTTAAGAATTAAATAATATTTAAAAATTAAAGGCCTAAGTTGATTTCTTTTTAGGAAAATCTTTTTAAATCGATAGTAACGTCAGCGGCCTTGGATAATCCGGTATTTTTATCAGAATAAATCATTATAAACGTAATAACTTTTATATAAACCTTTTTATCACAATTAACCGGTATTATATATTAAGAATTACGTAATATGTCGTATTATTTTAACTATTGTTTTAATAGATAATAACTTGGAAAGGTATTATAAAAATGTTTATAGTTGTAATTTCTAGTTGTAATATTTACGAAAGCTTATAAAGCTTATTATACGTTTTTAAGATTTATTTTTAAAGTTTACCGTATTAAGCTAGTATCTGCTTTTAAGAACTTTATTAAATCTTAACGAGTATAAGGTTTATTAAAATTGAAGTTTATTAGCAATTACTAATTGAAATGAGAGTATAGTACAAATTAAAATATATAATTTATCCTAACCGTAAAACATTTTAATTAATTATCGTATTCGAAAATATTAAATATGATATTTATTATATAAAGAAACATTGTATAATAAAAATAATAATAACGTCCCAGACAAGCTTGCGGGACAGACAAGCTCGCGGGACACTTTTTAGCACTTCGCAACAACCAATCCAAATAATTCAACCACAATATATCTAATTAATTTAAATTAATCGTATTCTTTTTGCTAACTGCATTTATAGTTTTTTAACAAGTACACGCATTATATCAAAACTTACGGCGGACGCTATTTTGTTTTTTGGTTTTCGTAACCCGTACGTAACCGATTACTTCTTAACGTATCTAAGTTAATATTACCTCTATTTCGAAAGTATTAAAACCGACCGACATAAACACAATTACCGACCGAATTCCCAACGCGTATCCGCAAGCGTTTTTTGTCCGGTTTTAATACGTAAAATATATTCGCAAAATACGTCGTATTAAAAGGTTGCAGAGCGCGTTATAAGGCTGTAAAGCAAAGCTGTAAGGTTTGTTATAAAGCACGTTTTAAAGCGCGTCGTAAGGCGTATCGCGATATCGCAGGATTTATCGGAACAACAATTCGATTCTGCGTATTTAAATTATTAAAACAAACGTTTCTAATTAAAAAAACTACTTATTATACGAGATAAATAAGTTTTTTTAATTAATAAAAAAAGTAATAATAAAAAGTTGCTATTAATAATTGTTATAAATAATTAACTGCAAAACGGTTAAAAAGAATAATAACAATATATATTTATAACAAACTTTAATATAATACTTACATTTATTTTAAAGCTAAGATGCCCCTTCCCC
>QJOB01000286.1:18104-77375 GCA_004155035.1 Monosporascus sp. 5C6A
AAAATATAATTTTTTTTAAACCCAAAATCCCCCATACCCCCCCCCCCCCCAACGCTCCACCCAATTTTGAAGCTATCAACAACACACCTCTTCAACTTAAACAACAATATCTTAACAACGGCTTAATCAATTAGCTCCATACTAACGGGTACGTATAATAATGCAATCTGCTTCCTCCTTACTATTTTCTTCGCTTTCGAAAGGCTTATCTTGTTATTTATCTTGTAAAGTAACAGTTAAGGATCTTTTCCCAAGGGCTTTAAGCCCTACTTTTACCTTCTTAACCGATACCATCTTTACGAAAGCCTTATTTAGATCGGGCTGTACCTTTTTACGCTTTTTAAATTTCGCTTTTTTAAGGGCTGCAGTTAATTAATTGTTATAAACCTCGGCAACGGAAAATCTGCTTGTTCTATCGTTAAAAGCTTTTGCGAACTTGCGGAATAAAAGCCGTATAATGGGATTTCCGAAAGTTGGATTAACTTGTACTAAAATTTCTGCAACCGGGCTAAATCCTTCGATAATTTAAACGTTCTAATACCTAAAATAATTAATTAATTAAAAAAATCAAAGCGTTAAAAGGTAAAAATTAATCTCCGAACGGGTACGTTCGTTATTTTCCCTTTTTCCTTAACGTACCTGTTATTTAACATTTTCGTCTTGTTAATAAAACGCAATTTTGTTATTTTCCAACTTTTTATAATATATTTCGAAATTATTATGACTTCGTTTTACGTTTTCGAAAACGCTTAAAAAAAGTTAATTTTGTCTATAAGTTCGGAAACCCGTCCGTAATAACGTTCGCGGAACTAATAACGGAATTTCCGTTTTAAGATAGCAAATATATTTATATTAAAAAGTTAAAAAATATAAGAAACATAAGTAAGAAAATGATATAGATCCTGTTTTAAAGGCATATTTATATAAAATCTTTGTTAGTATGGTTGTTATGGCTGTTAATTATTAATAATTTCCATTCGTTAAGGTTTTCGAGCTTGATATAAGAAATAAAAACTTTGCGAAGTTATTTTAAGCTGATTGCAATATTCGTCCAGCCGTTTTTTAAAATAATAAAGTACCAGCTTTTATATATTTCATTATCCAAATCGGGAAATTATTATTATTATACGTTAACGCCACTGAAAATTACGAATAGTAATAACGAACGCCCGTTAATATTAATACATACGATTATAATAATCTATTCCCTTTTAAAAGCATCCTTTAAAAAGATACATTTTCTTAAGGCTTTTTTAAAAACAAAAACGTTTTTCCTTATACTTTTCATTATTCCGATTTCGTCTGCGTTAAATTAATTCCTTTACTTAATAACCTTAATTTCTGGTAGGGCGAAACGATCGAATAAAACGTTAATAAAAGCCGGGAAAACGCCATTTAAACGCTTAAAATTAATCGTCGTATTTTTAAAAATCTTAATTTTAAGATAACGGCGCAAAAATCGGGTTACCCAATTTTTTCCTAGGCATTCGGAACTGCCGTTATTAATTAAAAAACGTTATATATATAGGCGAAATCGGAAATAAAGTAACGCATAATTTAAATAACCTTATATAATTACCTAATAGGTTAAAGTTTTTTTTTTTAGACTTACGATAACTTTTAACGAACCTTATTAGCCTTTTTTTTATTGGCATACTTTAAATACGGCGTAATATATATTGTCGGTCGACCTGGTAGCTTTTAAAGGCTAAACGCAAGGATCTCCTACGTTTAATCTAGTCAATAACTTACGCCGTACGGAATTAAATTAAAAGTTACATATCGTTCGAAAACGCAGATTTTAATAAATAAGAAGATAATTTTTTTCATTTTCAAAAGCGTTATTAAAAACCCTTTTATAAAAAAAGAAATCAATAAGTAAATTAACGCGTAACGCGGATATGGGGTGGCGCGTTAAGGGGATAAGGCGTTAATAAAAACGTTATTTTATAAATACGGTTAACGATAAAGAATACCGTTAATTAAAATATATTTATTACGTTATAGTTAAGTTATTAGAATTAGTTGTTGCAAGGTGCTAAAAAGTGTTCCTTAAGCTTGTTTATTCCGCAAGCTTGTTTGGAACGTTAATAATAATAATAATAACAATAACAATAATAATAATAATAATAATAATAATAATAATAATAATAATAATAACAATTTATAACTTATACGTTAATTTTGCGATTATTTGTTCTTAATTTAAAGTATTTACAAAATCATTATTAAAACTTAAAGAGAAAAAAACGTTATAACGGTTTTAATATTCAAATAAATATACGTATATAACGTATATACGCCAGCAGTTAACGTGATTTAGTGGGAAAAGCGGTAAAAGGAACAAACGGGCTTTGATGTGGCCCTAGGATTGCAAGGACAAAGGAGCTGAAGCCTATATATGGCTGCTCCTCCCCACCCCTAGTTTTAGGACAGCAAAAGCAAGCAACCTCCTCCCCTAGTCTTCAGAATTGCAACGCATTTGCGGACAATATATATAAAACGCAGACCTATATTTTGTTACTTATTGCTATAAATAATAAAAAGGAAAATTTACAATAATCTTTTTATCTAGATTTTATAATGTATATACGCCTTGCTTGTTTATTATTGTATTTAATATTCGTATTAAGTTATATTTTTTTTGTTAATATATTAATTTAGGGATTACTGGAGCTGCACAATAGCAGATTTAAGAAAGTATATCCTTTTCATCTAGAAGGTGTATTGCAAAATAGGGGTTACGTATTTAGTCATCAGGTCCTAGGGAACTATAGGCACCCCGTAAGAACGTTATTCCGGGGCTGCTACATTATATATAAAGCTTTCTAGCCATTGCTTTCTAAAGCCCTAACTGTCGATGACAATTTACACTTTCCACACCTTATACACACGTTCTTCGCGATCAGCCTAACTGTAACAGATTCATAAGGGCATGATTCGATATGGGGCCAGACGAACCCAGCGACGAGCTATTCGAGCTACCATATCTGCTGCTCCTCCAACGTAGGCATAATAACTCTCCGCAACATAAACAGCTTGCTACCTACCGTTAAATAACCATTAAAAATGCGTATATCCTTGCCTTTAATCGCCAAGTCTAACTTATATGAAGAAATGTTCCGTAAGATGCAGCAGCGTGCAAGTTCATTTAATTAGTTTGGCAATTATGAGTGACAATATTTGCTAATAGCACAACATCTACCGTTATATTGATACATACGTCTGCAGGCGCTATTGCAATCACTCCCTTCAGGTGTGGTGTTGACATGAACAAGACCACTTTGCCCACTTATTTAAAGAACAAAAACAGATACGTGCATTGGTCGTTACGAATTAGGACGTCCAAGTCATCGATTGCATGCTCATTCCAGGAAGTCGGTCGAGCCCTACAAAGTAATGAGTTTAATGCGCTTGCTCCCGTACCGGGTGTGGAACTGAAGTGAACTTACATCCGTCAACTTCCTCATCGACCTTTTTCTGCACAGAACACTTGTTGGCCTCGTCAAAGCTTTGTGTCGTGAGTTGCTGGCAATTAGCACCGAAGCAATTCGCGTCAATAGCTCTCTGGAGGGCATCGTCCTTCCAACCGAACATGTAGTCTCCGTGCTGACCGTAGCCGGTGCTATAGAAAGGCAGGTGTCAGAACAAATGAATGTGCAGAGTACTTCAGATGGCTATCAACCTACTTGTCGCCCATGCTAAGATAGAATGGCTGGGAACCATCCTCAGGCCATAATTCCGGATCATTGAAAGGAGTAGTGTCCCAGATGACTTCGTACATCAGTTGCGGAAGTTTGACCGGGTGAGTGTCAGGGCAAGGGCCGTTTGACTCGAAAGTCCCCGAAGCAGGATAGGAGACGTGACTAGTGTGATCCGGGCTGTCAAGGTTCTTCCCGTCCCAGCAGCTAGATGCAGAAAAGTTAGTCCCGATTCGGCTGCAAGACATGGCTAGCTTACGTTGGGAATCGGACGGTCGTGCGGATGCCACCCGGGCAGGCCTTGTTAGGCAGCCCAACCGTATCGACGGATGGATCTGAGCATGGCGCATAGTTGTCACCCCCGAAATTCGGGGCATTGTAGCATCGGAAACAGGAGCCATTCCATTTGTTAATACCTCCAGGGGCTCTCTGCGCAGCGTCTCCAGCAAGCATGCGAAACCCCTAATCATGGTGTTATTTTTTTGAATGCTATCGATAAACAAGAAGTAGGTACTGAGACATACGGGTGTGAAAGCAGTAACTTTCGAATCATCGTACGGCCCTGTGTAGTAAACCGTCATGCCGCCAATCTCACCATCCAGGAACCGATTTGGGATTTGTTCAACACGTTTGTAGGTTCCATTGCGCGCCTTAAAGTAAAGGTTTGCTGTCCAGTAATTCGACAGGTCTTCGGTGAAGCTGCACGTAGTGCAGTTCGCAAGTAGAGAAACATCGGACTCGGGAATTCTCTCGGCAAATGCATTCTACCGTCTTTATTAGAGAGTCACAGTTGGGTGGGGGATAAGGTTCCTACTGACCCCTCCGACTATCTAAACGTCAGTCAGTATGTAGCTTGATTGAAACAAGCTACGGGGCTATTCTCTGCTCACCTGATGAACGTGCGGCGAAGGAATCTCTCCCGGCGTGACAAGTCTATCTACGGTTAATCGAGCACCCACAACCTTGTGCATCGAAATTCTTACGGATCAAGCCGCTCGACTACGATCGTAGAGCATCCGAAGCGTAGGACGGCATTGGCGTAAATACCGGGCGCGAGAAGCGCAAATGCGCAGAGGAAGCTCAACTGCATACTTGCTTTTGCATGTGTCTAAGTCTTGTTCTGGTATGAACGCCGCGAGTTGGGATTCAGGGTCGGGTTCGTGAAATAATGAAGTCGGGATCACCGCCCTAAATATCCACAGCGGCCCATCTTAACCGAGGATGGGAGCCATTGTGATAGCTGTCCTGATATTTTATCAACTCCCGGAGGATAAATGAAGCATTCAACTGACCAATGATGGAGACTGTCGCTTTATAGAATGGGTGTTATAGCCTCCACACTGAAAGCTTAATTATACTGACTTGACTTGAACTTGCTATATATTCAACCAACCGATTGGACCGGGTATATACAAGATATTGTGTTGATGTCAATCAGCACGAACGACACTCTAGGAACCCGGAAGTTTCCTCCGGAAAAATGGGTCCACATTGTGACAGCTAAGGCTTTAACTTACCTCAGCTAGCTCAGGCCTGGGAAATGGGCGATTGTCAGATATAGGGGACGTTAGTCGCGTTGTTGTATTCAGCTAAGTGCGCAGCTTCTTTGCATGCGAACTGCTTTAGTGTAGCCTAGCAACGGAACATATATCCACCGATTAGAACGTAGCCTTCCTTAGTTAATGTACGATAGTACACCTGGCTAGCTGACATACCCCCTTAAACACCTTGAAGAATTCGGGGCGTTAACCGTTATACTTTATCACTTTTTAAAGCCAGGGCTCGTATTAAAGGTTCTCCATTAAAAAGATGAAAAGCCTTATTTATGTTGCTTTGTTCTAGGATGTTGTGGGGGGTGTTTATTTCCTATTCTAAGGTTTGCGGGTCTAGAGAGAGGCTTCTCGAAACTGTCTCAACCATGATTCTCTGCCGTAGGTCACAGACAACATGGATAATTTGGTTGCAGTTAATGTGTTAAGATTGTTGGGTGTTGATGTCGTAGCCGTCAAATCCTTATCAGTGATACATTCAGACTTGCACCTTGTAAGATGACATAACGGAATAAACAATTTCTTCGACATAACTATTTGCTTGCACATTAGCTGGTTTGAGTTCGTCTAACCTGAGAGTATACCAGGCCGTAGACGCAGGTGGTCCATGACGTCAATGAGCAATAGCCAGAAGGTGGCTCGAAGATACCACGAGTAACTGATTTCGAAGAGGTGCCTGTCCGAAGTGGACAATTCCCACCAAACTCTTTCCCTATCTTCCATCTCTCGAACGCCTAGGTATAAAATTGAATTACATCAACGACCTATCACTTAAACGGCAATCACTCCCTACCCCTAATGAACTCTCCAGAACACCTCCTGGGCCCCAACCTTCTATCATTAGCTCTGGGCTTTCCTTACGAACACCCTGATGCCACTCGTGTCTTCTGTCCCGCAAACAAACTGATCACTGACACACACGACATCCTTTGGGCCTGCATTATCGAGCTCCAAATCGAAACGTCGCACGAGCGACGCGGTAGCGATGTACAACTCCGCCCATGCGAGGCTAATCAAGAAGTCAGCCTTGGAAAGTAACAAATAGGTAGATGGTGATCATACTGCATGCCAAGACAAATGCGCGTCCCCCGGGAGAAGGGCGCAAACGTCTTGTCGGCCCTTTTACGGGCCTCAATGTCCATCCATCGCTCCGGGTCGAACTTCTCAGGGTCCGGATATAGGCTCTCATTCTTATGCATGAGAAGCGCGGTCATGCCGACTGGCGTCCCGGATGGAATTGACCATTTGCCGTACACGAGGTCGCGGTCAGGTGCGATACGGGCTAGGCGGGTCGCCACTCCAGGGCTAAGCCTTAGAGCCTCCATCAGTATAGCTGTTAAGTACGGCAACCGTTCAAGAGCGGCTAAGTTCTGGTCATCTGCACTTGGAAGAGTAGATAGTTCGGCTCGTAGCCGGGAAAGGATGGCCTTGTTGCTATAGATTTGATATAGCACCTGCCGGAGGGCCTGTGCTGTCGTTTCAAAGGCTGCCCCTGTGATGGTACCGACCTCGTCGTTGACATGCTTGAGCGTCTTCTCACTTGAGGGAAGATCGGACCTAAGGATCTCATCGATGATGGTTCTTGAATCTTTATCATCAACATCCTTGGTAGCATGTGCCGATATGGCGGCCCTGGCCGTTAGCTCGCAATCCTATCACCTAGATTAGAATCGGAGTTATTGCGGGGGGAGTTGGTGAGGATGGCTGAAAGTAAGTGCCGGGAAAAGCTCTAGACTATCATCGCATACCTTCAGAAAGATTAGAAAAGACTTGGTCGCGTCGTCCGCGATCCTCTCCATGAATGAAGGCGGCAGTGACTTCATAGTCGGACCAAGCCAGGGGACATGCTTAGTCACTCGCCAGATGGCCCCTGAGCTCTGTAACACAGCGGTCATGCCGGCGTTGAAGTCCTCAGTATCAAGGTTTCTATAGTCCTTCCCAAGGATGAACTGTGTCGCGACATCGCGGGTAAAGGCGCTGATTGCGGTACCGATGTTCATACTAGTCTTAGAGTCGACGGACTTTCCAATATGGTCACAGAGTTTATCCGCCAGACTGTGGATGATGCCTTGCTTTCTCGTTACGCTTGCTTTGGAGAAGAAAGGGGCCGTTGCAGCACGTCGCTGTTTGTGGAGGTCATGGTCTGGCGTACAGATGGCCGAGTCCGGGGCTGAGAACGCTTTGTATGACCATTCATACTTGTTCCAGCGGCCGTCCTGGCGGTATAGCTTTTCGTAAAAGCTTGGGTCATTAATATGTAGTTCGTAAGGACTTATCCGGATTATTGGACCTTGATGATAAGAGAGCTTAGCTAGCACACCACAGTCGTAACATCGCGAGGAGCTAAACTGCTTACCATATATTCTGTGTAACTCAGCAATTTTGAATGTGTATTGACCATTACAGACTACATCGTAGTATGCTTCGTAGTAGCGAGAGATCGCAGCGAGCTTGGGGCCTGGGAACTTAGCAAGGGGATGGAGATAAAGCCTATAGAAGATGAGGCTGGCCAAATAGGCAACGACAGCTCCCAGGAGGGGCTTCCATGGGAAGCGGCTCAGAAACTCCATTATCAGCAGCAAGGAAATGAGTACCGATCAGATAAGAGAATGTGATTGGCATAAGAGAAAGGGGTAATCAGAGAGCTGGTAAGAGAAGTAAAGAGTGGAGTGAATGTGCAGACATCGAACTTCACCCTCAACGCAATATATGGTCATTTGTTCTCATAGAAAATGTAATAGGGATGTCGTGAACCAAGAAGATGCGGCTACATCAGCCATATGCTAAACAGGCTGAGCAGTTAAATTGCGGCTGCAACACACAAACAAATGAAATCCTCCCTGCAAGATAGAACACTGATCCTTGTTCAATGTATGCATGTTAGTCAACGACGAGCGATACCTCCTTTTGGTATGCGGTTGGTTCTATGCCTTAAATTCGATGCTACCTTGAACCTTTTTAGCATCAGCACTACATGTGTAACTCCGTATATCCGCGCAGCCTGCATGTGCATAGTACTTATGCAGCGGGGCTTTCTTCCGGGTTTGTCCGTTGAGCGAGATAGTACCGTTTCACCCAGTCATACGGACGTTGTTATTGACATTTAACTGAGTCCGATAGAACTTACTTACTACGTAAGGAGTAGCCATGCACCTGCATACCTACATGTATGATATATTCTCTGGAGGATCATATCTTTTGTTTACGACTGCGACCTGCATATAATACACAGGGTAGCTACTGTGAGCTATCTAACGGGAAAGCGTCAATTTAAGGCGCGGCCCTACTCTCTCAGAACTCAACACGTTGGTTATCGTACTGTATCCTTACTCCCAGCAAGAGAGCGGGGCAAACATGCAGTGGGGTAAGTATCAGTGGGGTTACATGCTGACTAGATGTGCTGTACTGCAAGTTAACATGATAACAACTTGAATCCGATTAAAGAAACTCTACTGCAACATGAGGAACCATTTGATGGACTAACCACATACTCGAGCACATAGTTGGGTTGCACCCAAATGGCGGAGGGCTCCCTAATGGCAGGCCAGGAGAATTGTCGCACAGCCTGGTAGGTGGGGCAGGTTTCGGCTCGTATCCTTGAGGCCGAGATGCCTAACTCATAACAGCCTGAGGAGGCAGGTTACTGTGGTATTACCTCTTGAATGATATGCAACACTCACCAGTCCGGAACACGGCTGAGCCTCACTGTCTGCACAATATGATCACACTCCTCTTTTGGTACCTCCTCATCAACGGTTGACCAGCGGGTATATGCGCGGCTACGCCCGATGCAGGTCATAGGGAGCAGGGGTAAGAGGTTGGATCGAGTTGACTGGTCCCTTTCGTATGTCGAACGGAATACTACAAGTACTCGAGCGTTGTTAGATCTCATGTCACAGCTTGTACCCCTAAGAAATAGCAGGAGCGGCGCCTATGCCAAGACGATGGGTGGAGGTTGTTGGCGGCATAGGTGACAGTTACTAGTAACTTCTTATCTCTTCAAAATGAAGAGGCAAGCATCAATATACCCCGTGTCAGTTGAATAAGAGATGGTGGTCGCCCATTAACTGGGAGCAAATCCTCAAGTACGAGCTTTCCCTCTTGCTCTATACTCGTTCACTCGAGCGTAATCTCTTTAGTGCTTGCAGATTGCTTTATACGTGCTGATTATGTCGACACCGTCGTCCACCCCGATCAATCCTCAGGATCCAGGTCTTGGGCCTGTTATTCTGGGGGTAACGTGGACATTGACGTCGCTCTGTGTCATTGTCATTGCCGCCAGATTCTATGTCCGCCCAAGAACGTCTCGCCTTCCTGGTCTAGATGACTGGTTCATGCTGGCTGCCGGGGTACGCATATTCCAGTAAAGGACCCTGAGATTAACACTTGAGCTAATGGCGATGCATAACTAGGTCCTCCAACTCGCCTTTCAAGGATGTGTGACCAAAGCATACTACTTGGGCCTTGGGAAGCACGATCCGAGCTTGACGTATGATGAGATGGTTATGATTCTTAAATGGAGCTGGATCTCGGCAACACCCGCAATCCTCGTGTCAATCACAGCCAGGATCTCAG
Organism: Monosporascus sp. 5C6A; assembly: GCA_004155035.1. NCBI lineage: Eukaryota > Fungi > Ascomycota > Sordariomycetes > Xylariales > Monosporascus > Monosporascus sp. 5C6A. The sequence goes on from QJOB01000286.1 coordinate 27,931, forward strand.
CTTCCATTTTGCTTGTACGCATATTCGGAAGCAGAGCCTGGTTTAAGTGGTTCATGATTATCTTCACGGGACTCCAAACCGCAATCGCTAGCTTGCTGGTCATCGTCGTCTGGGTGCAAGTCAGCCCCATTGAGGGGCTCTGGGATCCTCTAATCCCGGCGAGACGTTGGGATACGAGAATTCAGCTTGATCTCGCCTACCTTACTCAAGGTAAGCTTGGAGCACCACGGTCGTCTTGTTTTTTTTCGGCGCGTCACGCAATAGCTGATACTGAGTTCCGGCATAGCCTTGTTCAGCTTCGCTGATCTCACATACGTGCTTTTCCCCGTAATCATCATATGGAGCCTACATATGCCATTGAGACGGAGGATTGGGTTGTGCCTCCTGATGGCTATGTCCCTGGTTACCATGGTGGCATCAATCATGAAGACCGTGACGTCCCAGGGCTCCAATGCCACCAACGCGCAGTACAATGCTAGCAAGGCTGTTCTATGGTCAGCCCTTGAGCAGTCTTTCGTCATCATCATGAGCTGCATCCCTTCACTCCGCGCCGCAATGAAGCTCGATTTCTTGAGCAAGCTGCGCTCTATAGGCTCATCGCTCTCTGGCATCCTTAGCCGAACCGGCGCAAGCGGGGAAGGTACTAGCAAGTCTACGAGCAATGACAGGAGTTTCGGCAACCATGCCGCATACTATGACCTAGAAATGAACACGGATAAGCTAGGCCATCTGGGCAGCCCCGATCATCAGGGAAGTCAGGAGGCTCTGGGTGCCCGCAGCATTACATGTTTCAAGGAAGGCAGCACCTCTAGCCAAAGGACGGGTAACCAAATCCGTCGCACCGATCATTTCGCGATCTCTTACGAGGGCCAGGCTGTAGCAAACGAAAGCACTTAAGGCATGTACGGAGTTGGGTTGAAGGCTAAGAACGTTGGCCGGGTTTCTAGGGTTTCGGCAAGCAGACAGTTAAATCACCATGGTATCTACTTAAGCTAATTATAACGAAGTTGGTGCGAAAGACTTGGAGCTACGCATGCGGATTCGAATGTATGTGGAACCAGAAATTGATATCAATAGTCACCTCTTCATAGCTCTACGTCGGTATGCCTGACGCCACCAATAACTCGTCAGCGGTTTCTCACGTTCTCCGGAAGCGCATCCCCATCCTTGTGCGAACGAGCTCATTCGCCGGTGTTCACTTAGCATGATATTCGAGCTCCTCTATTCGACGTCCAGTAGCATGGGAAAGCGCGCTGATTCAACTAAAAAGGCCATAGAATTGCTTGCCAGTTGATCATGAACCTCCACTCTTAGGCTAGACTACAGGACCTCCTGGCACCCATCTGATGTCTTCTCCATTCTCCCAGACACCGCCTGTCGATAGCCAAGCTATGGCAGTCGTATATCCATAACACTCTCATAGCTTACTGGATTATATACATATGTTTTGACCAGCTTCAAGCCCACCCCGTCTAACAATTCGCGCCAATGGGTCTCGGTACGCTCCATTCCCGCGAATGCCGCCATCATGGTTAAGTCCATACTGGCGGCATACGAGTTGACACCAACCTCTGGCAATACCCACTCATCCAAAAGTAGGATACTGTCATGTCTCATGGCGTCGCGAGTCCGTTCTAGAAGCCGCTTCACTTTATGATCTGGGTGATTATGACATACACCGCGGAAGAAGTAGAACTTGGCATCTAAGAATGTTTAGCAAGCGTAAATAGTATCGGGAGTACAGCGGATGGTGAACATGGAAGTGTCTCTCACGTTAAGGGGTAGAGGACGAAAATAATAGCCAAGGTGAATAGATCGGTGGTGGTGGGTGGCAGAAGGAAGGTGTGTGAGTGAGGGAGTCTTGAGGAGAGGGGCCCATCACACTGACCTTTAACAGGCTGTTCGTCAAAGAAATCATGCGCCATGTTTTCCACCCCGGGCGTCTCCAGCGCTTCTTCAATAGTATGCGGCAGATCCTGGAGCACGACCCGTCCCGGCAAGTCGGGGAACTTCTGGCGGAACTCACGGCATTGGTGCCCAATACCACCGCCCGGGTTAACATATATTGCACGTCCTGGATCGTCTAGGCCTGCCGTTTCGATATCCACTGGGTATACGGAAAGCCATGAGAGCGAGGGGCGCCGGCGGAGTGCCATGTAGCTGTTGAATAGTGACAAGCGTTCAGACCGTTCACCCAGCCATGTAAAGCAATGCTGCGAGGTTGCGAAAGCGGACTGGAACACTGTAGCGAGCTCATCGCTTGGGTTCTGATAGTTCGTATTTGCCAGAAAAGACGGGAGATTCTGATACATGGGACCAATAGTCTCGAAGCTACAGAGCATTAGTAAAGAGAATATGGAGAAATGGGGATAGTGGCGGTAGGAAAACTTGCCAGTGTGAGATCCCTGCTTCGGCCACCTTCTCGGCAAGGTTATGAGTTACATTGTTGGCTGTGAATACACCCTTCTCGACTTCGCGCAAGGTGCCGATGGAGGCAAGATAGCTCAAATACCTGCCTGTGTATATGTTAACCTCTCTAACGTCGCATTTCAGACACAGAACGGTCAGTAGCTTTACTCAAAAACAAAGGGGATGCGCCTGTCTTTTGTGCGATGTGCTCTAGAGCTGTAGAGGCATCTGCTTCAGACACGAGTTTGAACAGTCCTAGGTCGAAGCCGGTTCTGATAGCTGCAGTTTGAAGGTGCTGGGAGTATTGTTAGCATGTCCTGAGGATAATAAGGATGCTGAGTTTATGAGAGACTTGCCAGATATCCAAATCTATGTATTGTATCATTGGTGTCCTCGATTGAGTATGCCAACTCGTGAAGCGTAACCATAAGTTTTCGGCGAGTGTCGTCATCTACTTCTGAAGCCAGTGACTTGAGCCGGATGACTTGGCTCAAAATGTCCTTGATCTTGACGCTCGGCTCCATTGGTGGTGAGTAGGCGTTTACAGCGTAGGAATTCGTAGCTGACCGGTAAAGCCGGTGTATTACTCGATGTGGCTCAAAGTTAAGACCGACTTGACGGTCGTGTATTGCAGTGCTTTAAAGGCATCTCTTCAATCTAAATGTAAATAATTGTTAAGGTGACCGCTGAGTTACGCCTTCTTCACATTAGCGTCTAATGTTGGACCAGTTGGCCTCCATTCGGTGTAACAAGGCGTGAAGCGCCGAGCCCCTTTCCGTCCTGAATACCTCTGGCTTCATAGCCTGGTCGAGATAGACGCTGTTATCCTCGCATGCTCCTGCGCAACCAGAAAACAGGAGATGCTAAGAAATTCCTTCATGCAGTTGGATCGACCCGTAGCCAGCAAGTTTTCTTCCAAACAGAGCAAAGGAAGAACCTGTTAAAGAAAATGTCCCGACATGTACCCCTTTCCGCCAATGGCATGTGGTTACTTCCATAGCCGTGCAGCGTGCATGCACAATATGAATGCTGCTAACTACGTCTGATGGGTAAGTTTAATACCCACACCAGGTATTCCCACCTAATCTAACCCATTTTAGAACCTAGAGTTATACCAAATTTAGTATGGGAAAGCATCCTTGGCTACCGCTAGTCAGTACTTGACAGGGATATTAATCGGCCTGATACCCAGTACTTATCGTAATGGAAAGCGCTAGCCTCGGCTGCGCCAGCGGCGCAGCCCCAACCTCAAAAATGAGGCCTGGTTTTAGTGAGGTAAGCTTCAAGCGGGTATATGTTCAGGTGGAGTTCCAGAATCAGCAGCTATGCGGCGTAACCTTGGACCTCCATTGCGACGTCGGGAACGACAAGTGACTCGAACACATTGGGCTTAAAACGTATCTCCATTTCTTATTTGAGGTGCTCCGCCACTTAGGTGCAGGCATGGGCTTCACGCTCGTCCCTCTCGGGTAACAACCATGCCAGAAGTGCTACGCAAAAAGGGCGGCTCTAGGCGGAGGCATCAAGTCTGCCGCTGGCATAAACTAATGGCTTCAAACTGAGAGTTAGTATCGCGTTGCAACTGTAGTCTTATAGTAGTATTAAGGGGCTTCAAGAGTGGATCTGGATTGAACGCCCCTCCCCCTTCTCAGAAAGATGCAGCCTGTTAGTGGGAGGCTCGGGCAGGTATGGTCTTTTACAGTTATTGAAGTTGGTAACTCCAATGGATCAGTGGATATACCGCTTCTTAGAGTTCAGCTGACGTTTGGGGGCCGTCGAGCCTCAAACGATCATCTGGGTCATCTGGTGAAGTCTATAATTCTTGGTATGGCACACTGATGAAGCCAGGGCTGTCGTAATAAGGAGTCCTGGCCCTATGTCTTATCACGATATTGTTACTTCGCCCGCCTATACATCATGCCATTACATGTCAACTGGCGCTGTTTGATGTGAAAAGAACTCGCACATAAGTCTCATACAGAGTCAGGCCATCCTACGCTATGTCCGATACCCACCAACTCCTGGCCGCCGTAGCAATAGTTGCTATTGTGCTTTTATTGAATAAGGCGCAAGAAAGCCGACGGGATAGCCGACATGGTGCATTTTGGACTGCCATTCCCCAAGCCGGAGTCTCGTCTGGCAGATTGCTCCCCTGGGTTCATGCTAGCCTGCGCTCCTTGTACTCATCTGCTGAAACCGCAACAGCAGGATATGAGATGTTCTGCAAGAAACAAGACAAACCATTCGCCATGGCTCACGCTGCCGCGGGTGCCATCATAGTCCTACCGCCGTCACGTTTGCCGGCGATTAGCCTCTCCGACGACAAGATATTGGCTCTCGCAGCGCAGAATGACACTCTGCAGCCTCGCTGGACCAGTGGCGGCCGTGCGCACCTTTACCAGCATCCAGTATTGCATTTCGATGTTGTACGCAAGCACATGATGCGGGATGTCAGCGCCTTTGCTGCTGCTACCGACGAGGAGTTACGCATGGCCCTCCGTGGCTGCTGGGGACCCAGATCTCCAAATGAAGACTGGAGAACGGTCGACGTCTGGGATACATGCTCTCGCATCATCTCCCGCGCTGCTAACCGCTGCTTTGTTGGCCTGCCGCTATGTCGGGATGAAACGCTTTTAGAGCAGTCGCGCTCCTACGCAAATGCAGTGTATATAGGTGCCGGTGTCATCACAGCTTTGCCGGGCTTTATGAGACCAGTTGTGGGCCCTCTGGTAGCTTTAGCTGCTAAGAGGTACCTAACTGGTAGCATGAAGGTCCTGGTCCCATTCGTCGAAGAGAGGCTCCGTTTGTGGCATGACGGTGGCGGGAAGGACGTGCCAGTACGTATTTCCATTTCCTGCGGCAAGCGCAAGTCCCATGTCTAATTGTTGTCCAGAATGATGCTCTCCAATGGATGATCGAACGGTGCTCAAAAGCCGGTCCGGGCGAGATGGCCCCGGAGTGTATCGCCCAGCGACTTCTGATCCTTAACTTGGTTTCCATCTATACAACAACATACGCATTCTCAAATTGCATACTCGACCTGTATTCTAGCCCAGAAAGAGATGAATTCGTGGCCGGCTTACGCGCCGAGTGCACGCAGGTCGCTGGGGAGAGTGCCAATAGTCAAGGCGGCTTCCCGACGGCTGACGCTGTCAAGCGGCTCTATCGCGTTGACTCACTTGTACGTGAGTCCCTTAGAGTATCAGCTTTTGGCATCGTGGCACTACCACGAATTGTCGCGCCCGGTGAGGGACTCGACTTGGGCTTTGATGATCTACCGAGCGTACCAGCAGGAACGCGTCTTGGCATCCCTTTACGGCCGATTCACATGGATACTGCCAACTATCACGACCCAATGCGCTTCGACGCTTTCCGTTTCTCCCGAGAGTTCGAGAACCATGAAGGCATTATCCGTCAAGCTACCGAGCAAAAACTGAGTGTCGATATCAGCGAGACTTTTCTGACATATGGGTTTGGAAAACACGCATGTCCCGGAAGGTGGTTCGCGTCTCAAATCATCGAGCAGGCTGTTGCACACATGGTACAGGAGTATGACGTGGAGTGTGTCGGTAAGCCGGAGAAGAAAACGCTACTAAACATGGTCATGCCACCGATGAACAACAAGGTCCGTATCCGGCTGAGAGATAGAAGCTGCTATGATCGAATGAACGTGGGGAGCTTCGACCTTTGACTGAGAGAACTCCTTGCGCTCATATTCGGTCTGGTTACTGCTCGTCATGGCCCTGAGCCACAGCATGGTCCCTATAACGATGCTCAAGGCATACTCAACTCTCTTGTATTTCATAAATGGCTATTGGAACCGAGACATACACCAGCGTGCTGTCATTATGAGATAATCAGAAGACTATTAAGACTTTAAACAGCTTGGCTAGTAGAAGTTGCTGCTGAAAAGGGGGACGTAGGTCCCAAGGAACCTGATCCCAATTTGCTACCGGTTATTAGCTCACATACGCCTCTAGATGTTCACGGCTATGAGACTACTCCTTAACGTGTCAAGAGAGAATTGCAATCACACCTTAAGTCTAAATTTGATTTCACGGTTTGATCAGGCCTTAGATATTGCTCTGCGTAGCATGGACCTGCTCCCCCCGACGGATCCTAACCCAAGGCCATTCGGCCGATGCTCGCTTATTCGCAGACCTCAGTCGTACGACTAGAGCTTCACACAGCTATGCCGCAGTTTGAGTGTTATTTGGGTCCTATGCTACAAAAGATCCACGACAGATTCGTGCATATAGCCGTCTTAGGATGTAGTAGTAAGAGCGGAATCTTGTAACACTCAGTGGGCACTCCACACAACCGATTGTCCGCCCCAACATAACGCGATAATGAAACCTTAGAGTAACACCATCCTACTGCTATCACACTAAAGAATGGTGCGTCTAAGGGGTAAGGGGTTTGCGCTCCTGCTAGGGTAAGCCAGTTTTCATCTTCAATGGAGGAGGACCACTTATCACCCCTTAACGTCGTAGTTACAGACGGCCAAGTCCTGGTCGGAAGTCCAGAACATCTAGCCCTTACCTTGGGAGGCCGAGGAATCGGACCAACAACGAAACGCAGGCGTTTTTTGATGCCCCCCACCCGTGAATGGCAAACACATACTGTCCAATTTTGTTATCGAAAAACTCTCGCCGTAACGGCGCTTTGGTCTAGAACTGAGCGCTTATATCGGTGATGCCAACTCTACCGTCAGCACTGAACCATGATCTGCAGGTGGCGTCTCGCCTGTCTCCTGCCTTTTATATTCAGGTGGAACAGAGACCTCGTCAGGCTTCCTAACGTCCTATACGCAGCAAAGGCCTCTGTTGGGGACAGACTAGCTGACTCCGTCCCACGAGGCTAAGCACCACGCCGTTTTAACCGCGCCTCCTTCAAGTTTTGCGCATTCGCCCGTCTGAACGGCCCCGGGAGTGAATGCGCTTACTGGAGAGTGGATCTTGAGTACGGGTCGGAAAATTCATTTTAGACCTTCCAATTGACATGACTGAGGCCCGAGGGGCAAGGCGTCGTAACGGTTGTTGGACTGGCTGTGGCGGAAACTACGGTGTTGAGCTTAACCGCGACGTAGCATCAAGCAGTGCAGGTGATTCGCGGTATGGCTCAGCAGGCCGCAAGTGGATAGGCCCAAGGGGTGTGCACTGAAAGATTCGGCCCCTGTCCCCATCGTCGAAACTTTTTGGGTCGAAGTGTAGTTTCTACGACATCCGACGTAGCATTCGGTGTGCATTGTACTAGACTAGACGTAGAGCAAAACAATTGCAAGTGCGTCTATTGCAGGGTACGCACGTACACGTACAAACGTCAGAAAAGCGCAGTTGCAGTTATATTCTAGCGCCGTCCGTGGTACTTCAGGGGCTCAGTGTGGTAGAGTGGTAGACTCTTCCGGTATTTAAAACGATGCTACCCAAAGGTCAATCGACTACAGTATCCATGGCTCTAATACCGTTCTGATGCTACGTAAGGGGGTTTCCCATCCATGTTGCACGAAAACATGAGAGCATGCCCAAGGCTAGCCTCGGAATTCGTTGTAAAAGTATCCGCTCAGGGGCCACAAGGCGTCATCACAACAATTTTGTGTAGCTAAGCCAAGCCTCATGTTTATTCGTCCAATATGACCCAATCAGCTTCTGCTAATAGAGTACCTTTAGCTCTTTAGGGCTATTAGTGGCTAGTCGTTTCGGTTTTAGGGCAACGCGCGGGCTAGCTGTGACTTGAAATTGTTGTGATGACGCCTTGTGGCCCCCAAGCGCATAATACCCTGGGGGTGACAGGTATTCACGGCGAGATAAAGTAAGTTCTTCCATTTCGTACATTGCGTCCCCACCGTCGTAATTGTAACGGCGAAGGGAAATACAACATGGATGTGCAGCCTTATGCCACAGTTGCATTGGACCATGCTGTTATCGTAAGTCAGCTGACAAGACCAAGGTGTTAGCTGCAAGGCGCTAACAAGTCAATTGATAGGCTGTTAGACATCGGTTGTTTTGATGCTGCTGTACCACCATTTACTCCCTTTTACTCTGGTATCCTCGGCGAAAGACTAGGAGTTTATTTTTATATACTTTAGCTGTACTCTAACGTCATACATAGCCCTCACATTACTGTTAGCGTATCTGATCCAGCAAATGTTACGAGTAAGCGTGCGAGTCGGTCAGAAAGGAAAAGGGGGCCAGGGGGGGGCAATGGGGTCGCAATGCTGAAGTAAAAGGGGCGCAGTGCAACAGACATCTTGAGCATCCCGAGTCGTCCGAGAAAGGTGCCAACCAGGCTGATATTCGGCTTACGGTTATATTCTTCTAGCCTCTATCTAAGGAGGTGCGTCCCAGATCACACCCTTATCTCCACCTGTATTCTGTCAACACTTTGATAGCCCTCTGAATCAGTCCTCTAACAACGATCTTCTACCACATGTCAGTTCACCATCCAGCCGATTGCCGTTGAAGACATCGCGTGGTTACAAATCCCTCTTCCACGAACAGCAAGTCGCCCTGCAAGTGGTTTCTGCCACTATGGCGTTTCCGGAAACTTGTAGGGATTTCGCATTGACAAGTGCAGCAATGCCTGCGTCAATGCGTCTTCAGGATGTTCTGAAAGCCAGATCAGAAGAACTGCCCCAAGGGCGACTCATTATCTACAATTCTGGCAACACATCCACAGCTGTGGAGGTTGAATACAGGAGCCTCTATGTCCAGGCGAGACTGAAGAGTAAAATCATTCGGTCGCTAGACGGTTTCAAAATTGGGTGTCCTGTTCTCCTTCATTTCGACGACCACTGGGACTTCATTCTTTGGTTTTGGGCTGTTCTGTTTGCCGAGGGGTTACCAGTACCATCGTCACCTTTCAGCAACATAACAGAACACCGGCAAAGGCACATACATCACCTTTCCGTTGTTCTGGATTCGCCTTTTTGTTTGACTACAGCCAGACTGCTTGAGCTTTTCGAGGGGGGGCCTCATAGCCTACGGATCTACACGATCGAGCACTTGTCAGGTGCTCAGATAATACCATCTGCTGCCAGCAACGGGCCAGTCAACGAAAAGCTTCATGAAGCTACCGCTACGAGTAACGTAGCTATGTTGATGCTGACGTCCGGCAGCACAGGCAATACCAAGGCTGTGGCTATTAGCCATACTCAGGTATTGGCCTCCGTTGCTGGCAAGCTGTCCATTCGTGCACTCCCCAAAAGTCGTCCATTTCTTAATTGGATTGGACTTGATCACGTGGCCGGGCTCGTTGAAATCCATCTCCAAGCACTTTTTCATGGTGCCGACCAGGTTCAAGTACATGCGGCAGATGTGATATCATCGCCAACGATATTCTTAGACTTGCTCAGCCGTCATCGTGTTTGCCGGACTTTCGCGCCGAACTTCTTCCTCGCCCGGTTACTATCAAGTCTGGCTGAGGGCAGCCATTACACCTGGGACTTCAGCAGCCTTGTCACGCTCGGCTCCGGCGGGGAAGCCAACGACATTGACACCTGTATCGGTATTGCAAGATTGCTTGAACGGTACGGAGCACCAGGAAACGTCCTGCTCCCGGGGTTCGGAATGACCGAGACTTGCGCAGGCGCAGTCTACAATACGAACTGTCCTGCATATGACGTCCAACAGAAGCGGACTTTCGCGTCGTTGGGGAAGTGCATTCCCGGGATGGAAATACGGGTAGCACTACCCCATTCGGCGAGCAAGGAAGGCCCCTCGCTAGCACCACCAAATATGACAGGTAACCTGGAAGTCCGTGGAGTAGTCGTCTTCGGTGGATACTATAATAACCCGGAGGCAACGGCCGACGCCTTCACGGCTGATGGTTGGTTTCGCACCGGCGATACCGCCATGATGGATAACGACGGCAACCTCTGCTTGTCGGGACGTGTCAAGGACATCGTCAATATAAATGGCTTGAAAGTCGAGTGCGGTGAGGTGCAGACAGCTCTGGAGAGAGCCGTTGGATCCCGCGTCGTTCGGATGGTTATTTTCCCCTCACGGACTAACGGGGGCTACACAGAGCAAGTTACTGTTGCCCTTGTGCTTGATACGTCACATTTTGAAGATGAGACGGTAGCAGATATCCATGATAGGATTGTCGAGGCATGTATTCTGGCTACTAGCAGTAGCCCAGTTGTGTTCTCCATGGCAGATGGGAGTCTCCTGCCAGAGACGTCACTGGGCAAGATCCCCCGTACGAAGATGCGGGAACTGTTTGAGGCACCAGACAGTGTGTTTGCCCCGTATGTTGAGAGACACAAAGCCGCGGTGCAGCGCTATCGTCTAAACAAGATGCGAAGTCCCAAAAATGAGCTCCAGAGACAGCTACTCGAGGACTTTGCAAATTTGCTAGATGTTCGACCAGAAGTGCTCGGGATTGATGTCCCCGTTTTCGAACTGGGTTTCACATCCATGGACCTGATTCGACTAAAGCAGCGTATCCGTACTCGCCTTGGCATCACCGTCCCAGTCATCACGCTAATGAAGAACCCAAGCGTAGCGTCTCTTGCTTCTGCATTAACTGAGATGCGGAAACAAGGGGACAGCCCACGTCCAATCAGATCAGAATCCCCCATTGCGCCAGCTGGCCCCTGCTTGAGGGGCCCTCACAACTCAGCCTCTAACTTTAATCCTGTTGTTTGCCTTCGTGCCAGCGGCTTCAAAACGCCTCTCTGGCTCGTACATCCTGGTGTCGGTGAGGTTTTGGTCTTCATCAACCTCGCTTCTCAGCTCGCTTCGGACAACCGACCTGTCTATGCCCTGCGTGCCCGAGGGTTCGAGCCAAACCAGTCGGGATTCGCCTCTTTGGAGGAAGCAGTATCGGTTTATACATCGTCTATACTGCGTATACAGCCCTGTGGACCTTATGCAGTAGCAGGATACAGCTATGGTGCGTGCCTAGCGTTCGAGATCGCGAAGTCGCTACCCGAAGGTAGTGTCAAGTTTGTCGGTAACTTCAATCTGCCACCGCACATTCGCCACCGCATGCGTTACCTAAACTGGAATATGTGCCTGCTAAACCTAGGTCACTTTATTGGTCTCGTATCCGAGCAGTTTGTGGGCCAACAGGAACAGGCTGGTTTCCGTGAGATACCTAAGACCGAAGCCATGGCACGTTTGCTGGAGACCGCAGATAAGGATCGACTCGCAGAATTGGGGCTTACCAAGCAGGAGCTGGCAAACTGGGTCGACGTTGCGGCTGGATTGCAAGCTATGGCAGTGAATTATGAACCGACTGGGAAAGTGCCGGTCCTAGATGTGTTCCACGCAATACCATTACGCACGGTCACCCACTCGCGTGAGGAATGGGTGAAAAAGCACTTATGTAGGTGGGAAGAATTCGTGGAAACAGAGGTAAAATTTCACGAGGTTGGTGGTGCACATTACACCATGATTGGGCCGGACCATGTTGAGGGTTTTGCGGTGAAATTAAAAATGGCATTGGGGGCAAGGGGGTTGTAAAATGACTGTCGGCAGGCGTCAACGCTGCTACGACTGCGAATCCCTACGTTACCAAAGGGGGTCGCAAAAGGGCACCCATTTGGTAGGAATTTCCAGCCTACAGATTTGTACCGTCATTTCGAATCAAAGTGTCGGGTCCCCACTTGGCTGCTAAAATCATACACTTTTTTGCAACACAACCGTAAACTTTGGATATTGTCAGCTAGCCAGGTCGACCTAGTTAGTCGTCACTTAGCTAACACAATCCTACGATGGGCTTTCGTCCATTTTACGGAATGCCCGACGTTATATTAGCGACACTGGCCTCCCGGATTTTTGCGATATGTGTTACTAGGATACTCCGTCTGCCGTTTGATCGATCTCGTTGTCGGGAAGCCGACTGCCCGTGAATAACAGCTTGGGGTGAAGGGCACATCAAATGACGATCGCGACCTTGGCCGACGGCGAGCTAGGCGATTTGAAGCAGTTCGCGGGTGTGGCCATGATTGGGAGTTCCCGGAGCTCACAGTTAAGGATGAGAGAACTGCACGACGGTCAGATAGGCAGATAGACGATATCCCTGCAAAGACCTGTGCCTGGAGGTGGGGGTCGCACTGGGGGATCCAACTCCACGGAAGGACCACTCAGGCACCACCTGCAGGACGCTCTAAACAACCACTTCGTTCCTAGTCGCGGCTGTCGGAGAGGTGTATTAATAAGGCGTCCCCTCATGGCGTCTTCTGTATATAGTTGTGAATGAATAATCTGGTCGACTCGACGAGAATATTAGCACATTACTGGCCATAAGGCTATCGAAACAGCCGTCGAGACGCTTGTGCGCGCGGGACAGAAGAGTGGACAGCAGTGAACCTACTACCAATACATACAAGTCAGTCCACGGCTCAATCTATCCAACGCCTACCGATTAATATAAATAACATCAAATCCCAAATTTATGCGAGTATCCTAAAGGTGGTCGCTGTCTCGTCAGGAAGCTTCCATATACCCCCATGAGGGGGTTCATTGTTCTCCCTCGGAAACAAGGAGGGATTGTACTTCGAAGTTCTTCACTAAGACGCTCTCGAGGAGTTCAGCCTCCTGTCCTTGACTCTCTGCCTCATTTTCCGCCTCCGCTTCTTGCGCAGGCCGACGGTCTGCCGCCGCTGGAAGCTCCGCCGCACCCAGTCGACGACCGACCCCCACAGCAGGACCAGAGCGGTGCTGATGGCGACCGGTATCGCGATTTTCCAACTATTTTGTAGCCACGTTAGTACGCCAGGGAGTCTTAGGCCGCCATGGGACCGGGATGTCTGAGACTCACAAATAGGAGATATTCTGTTGGGGGAAGTCTTCGAAGTTCTGGCCGAAGTAGCCAGTTATGAAGGTCATCGGCAGAAAGATTATGGTCGCCGTCGTCAGCTGCTTCATGCTCTCGTTCTGGTAGGTGGCGATCGTGTTGAAGATAAGATCGATCATGTGGTTGGCCGACTCCTTTATCTGGTTAAGACTCTCGGTGATCACGACGCAGTGATCGTACACATCGCCGAGATAGGTATAGGCCATGGGTGTTATGATGACACCCCCCAGGGGATTTTGCAGTTCTCGGGTCACTTGGTCCCCCGTCAGCTTCGTCTTGTGGTCGCGGAGTGCGTTAATGAGAGACTGTATCGGATTGACGAAGCTGTACATCTTGTTGATCTCAGAGATGATGATGTATAGGCTCTTCGTGTGCTTGATATTGGGGTGCGTGATGACGTCCATCTCTAGGTCGCCCACTACATCGGAATAGCAAGCGGTTACCGGGATGGCCATGTCGATGATCGCGTCGATGATGGCCTGGGCAACCATGGAAGCGTCACACGACTGCCGGAGGATGGTTGTCGGACTTTTTAACCGCTCTAGGATGGGTTCCTCGACGTCGTCGGCCGACTGCTCGAAAAAGGCGATAACCGTGTTGTCGGACGTGATGAACATCGCCACCTGCTCGGCCATGACGGCGACCTTCCTCTGGGCCAAAGCGGAGTGTTGCTCCATGAAGTCTGTACGAGCATCGTTCGGCGAAGCGTGATATCTCTGCAGCGTGCAGAGATTATCCTGATCGAAGACGTGGGACAGGTTGCTGGGCTTATGCGTGAAGCTGTGGCCGGCAGTGGGGCGCGGCCGGACCCCCCGTTCAAGGACGCTCACGGCGGCCGGGTGCCTTGCACTCTTCCCCTGGATCCAGCCATTAAGCTTCCTAGCGGTCCTTTTCACGGCACCCTCGCTCCTGACGCTGCGGTCGTCATCATTGTCATCGCCCTCGCTCTCGTCGCTGCTGCTGTCGTCCTGGACGAGGCGGACGAGTTTCAGGCAGGTTAAAACGAGGAATGCGTGATTCGCGTACCAATCCACTTTGGTGCGGTTCCTAGTGTTCATGATATCCTCGATGGAAAGTCGATGCAGATTCTTGTATTTTCCTAGGGCTTGGATGACGTCCCACGAGAGGCCGTTGACATTGATCCAACGGCACTTTACCCAGCTCGGCTGCGGTTTCGTAACGAAGTCAATCAGTGCCTTATTTTCGAACTCGTGGATTTCCAGGCCTGTCTGCGAGAAATCGACAACGGTGATCTGGCACTCGGCATGGAGGGTCGGCAGCGAGCTGGACTGTCCGCCGTCAGGCTTGGATGGGTCCACTAGAACATGCCGAGTCAGTAAATGCCTTATCGGGTCAATTGGGCGAATAATCAGGGTCGTGAGACATGTTTCGGGAACTGTCGACTCCTGGAAGTCTACATTAAGAATTTGTGCCCTCGAACTGAAGAAGATTGGGGGGGAAGAAATAACTCCGGAAATTGCTTACTGCCCGGTTCGGCACCCGGCTTCCATCCCGGAGGACCAGATTCGAACTCTTCGAATTCTTCAATGGTGCGGAAGGTGTTGGCGCGCGTAAGTCGCCGCCGGGACTGACCACCAGAGGGCGTCAGAGGCGGGTGATGAGAGGTATGGCTCGTAGTTTGCTGTAACGGCGCCGTGGCGGTGTCGATGTTGAGATCATCTTGGCCCTGAGCCCTTCTACTGCCGGGGGTATTTCCAGGAGGGAGAGTTGTAGGTGCGCTTGCCGTCCTCGAGAGCTCTGGAGATGGTGTTACGAGGTCCGCTGGCATATCGGGGAAGCCTTCGGTGGCCGTACTGCCAGAGGATGAAGACGATGCATGTAAAGGGGGCTCTGGATGTGACATGATTGTCGCTAAAGATTACGAGTTGATGATCTCGTCTTGTTGCAATTGAACATCGAGTCAAGGCTGGCTTGGTAGTCGCTCGGGCTTGCTAGAGGCAGTGCGAGTCGATGCCTTCGAGTAAGTAAGCGACAGTACAACCGTGAAGGAGAGAACATGCGCGCGTCAAGTCTTCGCATAAAACGTCCGATTCGCGACAATTGCGTATAAAACGATCAGGTTCCTATCCGCACCATTGCAGGACGCTTTATAAGTAAATGCGAGACACGGAGTGGTTTATGAAGTCATCTACCGGCAATGCTCCATTCCGGCTTTTACAAATACCTATGGAACGGTGAGATTGTGTCGATAAGATAGTGACCGATAAGACTGAAGGCACGGGCGGCTTTTGGGGACGCCGCTTGGACGACTGCCGAGAAAGTTCAATTGCCGACAATTGATTGGCTGGTATTCTTAGCCTAACCTGCTTTTGGTTAAAGCGTAAACCGTGCCCCCGTACAGTACTACTCTGTATACATACACATATATTCCAATCTGGTCAAAAGCCATACCCATAGCATATTGTACATAGCCAGGTAATAGGAAAGCAGATAGGCAAGTTACAAGCGTATATGTAAAACTAAAAATATTATACGGAAGAGTAGGTACCTAAGTATAAAGGTAGATACACATCACTATATGAATTAACCAGCGGCTGTTGTTAGTTACGGCTGCCAAAAGGCGTAAAGGTATTTGAATGAATGGACTTTGAGTAAGACGTAGGTGAAGTTAATTGTTCTCTCTTTCACCGAAACACGGTCGATCTCCAGTTCGCCTTATGCTCTACCTTTATAATAAACCGCAAAATGGTTTACGAAGCTGGTCGGCTGGAGAATATCAGGCGTAATCAGGCTCTCATCAAAGAGCCGGTGTTTGGGAATGATCTTGCCGTCCAGTATGAGAAGAAGACCAGAGCCACGCCATCTACAGTGGGGGTGCAAAAGTCTCGGTAGATGTCGTTTTTCCATACAAACTCATACATTTGCACCTTAAATCTCTTTCTAACTTTATAAGATAATAATAAAATAAAAATTATACTTTTACTAATATTTACGTAATATATAGTTTGGCTTCTTTAGTTTTTGAAAATATTGCGCTAACTTAATCTAATAATATTTCAAACGTAATATAAAAATCGAGAAAAAATAAAAACTTATATAACTTACGTAATATAATATATAATTTAGGTTTATAATTTATTTTAAACTTATAACATCAAAAGTGATATTTATCAAATTTTGCTTATTTTTTATATATGCGCTAAAATGCTTATTTTTAATACTTAAAAACTGGGCAAAAGTAACGAAATATTTAATCTTATATAACTAAACAAATATATCGCCGATTGATTATAGTTTCAAATATGTTAAAAAGCGCGAATATCTTTAAAATAAGCGAATTTTATAAATTTTCTTTTGTTAAAATTAAAGAAATAATCTGATTTTGAATTTCTTTTATATAAAAACTTAAACTTTTGATAGTTTGCTTAATATTGCTTACATAATATGCAGTTAAAGGATATTTTTACTTATAGAAATATAATTGTATTTAAAAGTTACTAAAGCTTTCAATTTTTAAGTTATAGTTAAATCCAGATAAAAACCGTAAAGTTATTTATAATTAAAGCTTAAAGGTGCTGGTAGAAAACATGTAATTTGGAGACTAAACCGAGACTTTTGCACCCCGACTGTACTTCGGCGGGTCGTCATGTTAAGCGGCGAAAGATCCAAACAAGCCAACCTACTAGAAAATCGGCCCGCATTACGAATGCGCCTTCGGGCCCAGCTTACGACGAGGACACCACTAAGGATGCGGCCTCGGTACATCGTAAAGGCCCAAAAAGCGACTGGCAGAGAACGCGACAAATGACGCCCCACCCATGACGCCTTCCCGGCTGACACCACCACCGAGCGGCTCAGATGTGGATGGAATCTCTGATGGCGGGCTGGTCGTCCTGGGAGCTCACCGAACCCCCGCCGACGCGGGACGACGAGGGGACATATCACTTCGCCTTGCACCCATCTTTCACGCCTAATAAGTCCCCCGACGCCGTCATCCGCGAGGGCTCCTTCGGCGGGTCGTACTGGCGACCGCTCTACTCCAAGAAGTTGCGTGCGACCATCTCCGACCACTGGCGCGAGCTTCAGGGGTCCTGGACGTCGGGGCTCTCCGCCCCGCGCTACCTCATCTCCGAGACGTACGACCCGGAGGTCAACAAGTACGGCGTCACCTGTGGGCAGAGAATCGAGGAGGGGGAGGCGGCCGGCTGGACCGCGCACGAATACGACGTCCGCGGCTGGTTCCAGTGGTACTACTGCTTCTGGATGGGCCGCCGGTGCGCCGACGACGAACGCCAGATCGGCCGCTGGAGGAAATGCGTCGGCGAGACGGGAAGGTGGCGCAGGATTTTGCTCAAGAAGTACGTCCAAACCGGCATTAGGAGCGTGGTCGACGAACACGAAGGGGAGGCGGAAGACGTCGAGGAGAGGGGCGATGTCAGTCCGGTGGCCCACCAGGTTAGTCTCCAGGCACACTTACCCGTCTTTGAGTCGCAAGCCCCCGGGGGCGCACGGGGCGTTCTGGATCTGGCCCTTACTGACTCTGAATTGCCCTATAGACCAGTCACCATTGGGCGTGGGAGGTTAGGCAGGAAGCACTGGAGCGTTTCTGGCGGGATGGAGAGTGAGAATCCGGAAATATAACGTAAAAGGCGTTGTACGCTCAAGTAGCCTTTGGGAATCCCAATATTATCTAACAGCACGTTTCAAGAAGAGCTCTTGATATCAGCAAGGTCACCAAGCTCAGGAAAATCCCATCAAACAGCATTCTGTACTGCTCTTATCACTCTCACAATCCAAAATTCACCGACGTGGCACCCGATTCTCTCCAGCGGTTTTGGCTGCGGCACCCAATATTCGGCGCTATCTGCAAGGGGATTAATCATGTCTGCGAGAGACTCGTTGTATTCCCGTATGAGCTGTTCTGCAGCAAGAGCCATACTCCGCACTTGACGGTCGTCATAGGACTTAAACGCCTAGATATCGTCAAGTATAGCTCGGCTTTCGTGGTCCTCGGGCCACCGGGATAGATCAGAGCACAAGTAGAGATGGCTCGGAGAGTCAAAAAGCTACAAGAACTCCAAGATTTACGTGGAGTCGGTAATCTGTGTCCTACCTGATGAGATTATAGTTAAGAAATACGTGCTAAAAAGGCCAGATGGATATCCCGGGAACAAGCAGAGAGGTCGGCGCCGCTCATGGGAGACCTGCTGAGTTGGGGATTTTTATTGAGTGTAGGAATGTACTGGCACATCTGGTCTATGATGGAGTAGACCCGTAGATGGACTGCAGCGCACCACACGCTCCGATGAAGACGCGGGAGCCTTGGATATCGCGAGACTACGACCCCGTATCATTCTCGGCAGGAAAAGCTGAGATTGTGCAGAAAGCTGTACGACGTTTCCGAGTCCTGCCCGCCCGGGGCGTGTGAGAGTACTGTGATATATGCATCCGTTATATTGGGCACCGTCTTGCTTCGTTCGAATCATTGTTTATCATATGTTTCTTCCCAACAGCCCTGCACGCCGCAGCATCTTCCGGCGGCGGCCAGGCATGTGTGGCAGGGCCTGCTGAGATCGTGGCAGATCTCAACGCGGATGTTGCGGTCAATTGTCGCGTCATTTACTGCATGATGTCAAACCGGGATCCTCAGCTCTGGTGGCAGTTCCGTAGACGGGGAGAATATGGAGGCCGCAGACGGGCGCCGCTCTTATCTGCTATCGCCATCGTTAGGGAGAGAAGGGATGATAGGATGCTACTGTTCAAAAGGCCGAATTGACAGGTTTTATTGCAGCTTGATGACCTTATCAGGTAATCATTAGTGTGTTTGCGGACGAAGGCTCCCGTAAATGGTAACCTCTTACATAGCATTCATGATATGGGAGGACTAATGGTAATGCCGCCTGATCATCTGTCCGCATTTTGTCAAGTTGTATATGCGCAATTCGTTAGAATTTGGCAAGATCTTAGCCACGGGAGCCCATTCCTACTTCTAGAATTTAAGGTTCATTAACATGGAGTGGAAATATTCCACTGACGCATCACGTAGTGCTGCACTATCCCATAAGAACTACATCGCGGCACTCCCTCGCAAACTGCAGCGTCCTGTATAACAACCTACCCCTCAATCCCAGTCGCACTTTAGCATTAAACCCTCTCCGAGCGATTTGGGATGTCACAGTCTAAACAACGCAACCTCCCGGCCAGGAACAGATGACGCATATATGCAATGTCGTCCGGAATAGGCATCATGACTACTGCCTTCTTTTTATTGTAGTTAAAAGCCTCCTTCCGATAGTTAGGAACCCGGGTAGACTCTGGCCGTTGTGACTACCAGCTGGCGTTGCCCCTTGGCAGCTGGTGGACATGGATTCGTCAGCCCATCCTTCCTGTAAGCCGCCAAGTCCCTCCGCCTTCCGATTGCAACTGACTTGTGGACACGCGACTGGGTTTCTGAGAACTCCAACTGAACGGTCATGGACGCCCATAACGCGGCCGTAGCGACCATATCGGAAAGGGTCCGCGAGTTCTACGCCAGGAAGGAGGCGTTCCGCGTTTACCATGGGTCGACCAACAGCACCCGCGCATCTGCGAGGAGTCGCGACAACACGGTGGATACCAGTAACCTGAACCACGTGCTACGCGTGGACGCGGAGACCAAGGTCGCTCTCGTCGAGCCCAACGTCTCCATGGACCGGCTCCTGGACGCCACGATGGAGCAGGACCTGATCCCGCCGGTGGCTATGGAGCTGCCCGCTATCACCGTCGGCGGCGGGTTCTCGGGTATGGCAGGCGAAAGCAGCTGCTTCCGCTACGGGCCGTTCGACTGCATCGTGAACTCGATCGAGATAGTCCTCGGGAACGGCGACGTGGCGAGGGCCTCGAGAACCGAGAAGCCGGACCTGTTCTGGGGTGCCGTCTGCGCGTTCGGGACCATGGGCATCGTCACGCTCCTGGAGCTGCAGCTGAGAGATGCCAAGGGCTTCGTCGAGCTGACGCATTATCCCTTCTCGAGCTTCCCTGCGGCGTCGGCGAAGATACAGGAGGAGACGAAGAAGCCTGAGGTCGACTTCGTGGACGGCATTGCTTTCTCGCCCAGTTCGATAGTCGTTTGTTCCGGCCGCCTTGTCGATGCCGTCCCTGCGGGTTCCGCTCCGAGACGGTATACGAGGCGGGCTGATCCGTGGTTTTATCTTGACGTCGAGAAACGGACGGGGAAGGGTACGAAACAGGTTACCGACTACGTCCCCGCGGTCGACTACTTCTTCAGGTGGGACCGCGGCGCTTTCTGGGTGGCTAAGTACGCGTACAGTTACTTCGTCACGCCGTTCAATCGGATTACCAGGTACCTGCTTGACAGGTTCATGCACGCCAAGGTCATGTACCACGCCCTGCACAAGAGCGGCCTATCGGATCAGTATATCATCCAGGACGTCGGTGTGCCGTACGAGGCGGCCGAGGAATTCCACGAATGGTTGCACCAGACCGTCAACATCTACCCGCTGTGGCTATGTCCGATCCGGCTCCGTCGGGACGCCCCCGATTCGGGTCACGGATTGCATGCCGACTTCGCTGATCCTACCACTCCGGAAGTCTGCCTGAACTTCGGCGTCTGGGGCCCTGGCGCCGGCGTCCGGAACTATGACGATTTCGTCCGCCAGAACCGCGCCATCGAGCAGAAGGTCCACGAACTCCGGGGCAAGAAAACGCTTTACGCATGCAACTACTACACCGAGGATGAATTCTGGACCATCTACAACCGGGCCCGGTACGACGCCGTACGTCAGAAGTACCATGCCTCTTGGTTGCCGAGCGTCTACGATAAGATCATCGTGGATGAGGCCGCCAAGCAGGGAGCAATCGATGCCTCGTGCCTGCCTAATTCGCTGCGAAACGTCTGGCCTTTCCAGGGGCTGTACGGTGTCTACAAAGCCTGGCGTGGAGGGGATTATCTACTTCAGTCGAAAAAAGCTTCCCGGCATCAGACGTCGGAGAAAGATGTTTAGCGTGACGGGCATATTGGATACCCATGGCTGTCTCTTCACAAGACGAAATCATCCTGGACAGCAGCGGTACTACATCTGAGCGATTTTACCTATTAGAATATGTTGCACCTAATCTGTGTTTGCCATGTAAATAGCGATGCCTTCCGTTACAGCATCTATGATTCAGATACTGGGAGCCTGGAGCAATACTCCTTTATCTATTTAGAGGACGCCTTCTCCTACGCTTCGCTACGCTTGACGACGTAGGCACCACGCTCGATGGTGTTGATGACAATGTAACCGCTCTTGAAGTAGGGGTAGTGCGACCAAGTTCCGGTGAATTCGATCGAGCCGCCACCCTCGACGTCGTCATCTTCTGGGTAAATGTCGAAGAAGGCAACCTGCTTGACACCCGCGCCCGTCGGGTCTTCGGGGATAGACGAGACACTGCGATCTGGGTCAGTACGTCCAAGGACTAGTACAGGAAAAAAGCGGGGGTAGGGTCGTCAGCTTACTCGAGGATGACCAAGCCACCGCCGTAGTTGCTCTGGTACGAGAACCCGTCGTGTACGAACTGATTGTGGTCGATGCCTTTACGCCCGGCCCGGTAGAAACCGGTCTGCTTGGGGTTCTCAAGGTCGGAGACGTCCCAGATGTAGGTGATGGGGTAGCCCTCGGCGCCGGGGCCGACAGCGTCGTACTCGTCATACTCGTCGTCGAGGACGAGGTAGTGCTGCCACTCGGGGTCGAGCACCCAGCCCTGGTGGGTGTAGGCGGCGCCCTCGTACGAGATGCGCGAGAGGATCTTGGGCGCCGTCTTGTCCGTCACGTCGTAGATGGTCAGGGTGTCCTCGTTGTAGCCGTAGCAGATGTCAGTGCCGACGTAGCGCTCATCGGGGCCGCGGTACACGAGGCACTGCGCGTCGTGCACGTAGCCGTCCTCGGCGGCGCAGCCCGGCGACGACAGGTTCTCCATGTCGGTCAGGTCGATGAAGATAAGGCCCGACCTGCAGGTCGAGTTACGTGGCTGCGCGCCGACGGCGACGGCGTAGTTCTTCTCCTCGTTGGTGACGACGTTGTGCGAGCGGCCCGTGGGAAGCTCGTTCCAGTAGTAGATATCGTCCTCGTTGTTGTAGGTGACGGGGGACGCTGGGTCGACATCGAGCAGCTTCGCCATGTCGAAGATCTGGATGCCGTGGTTGACGGCCTCGGAGCCGATAACGACGTAGCTCTTGTAGCCCTTGATCTCGCGCCAGAGCGATGGCTCGGCGTCCGGGTACTGTGGTAGGCGACCAAGGTAGATCAGCTTGCCCTCGGGGCTGACCTCGGAGAACGAGGTGCCGTCCTGCTGGGCGATGGCAACGAACTCGCGGCCGTCGGGGCTTGTCCATCCCCAGGAGCCCGCCCCCTCTCCCGTGGTGCTGCCGAGATCGAAGTGCGACTGGAAGTCGTACAGGTCCAGTCCGGAGCAGGAGAACTCGTACAGGGGGTCTCCCGGCGTCAGCTTGGCCTTGCCGTCCACGCAGCGCACGACGTCAATGTCGGCGCTCATGCTTTTGTACTGGGAGGGGCTGAAGATGCCTGCCTTTCTCCGGCTAGCCCACCAGGTCTATTTCCCTCTTTTGTCAGCACATTTTCTAGTCGATCGTCGACGAATAATGCCTTACCTCCTTTGTGTGCATGATCTTCTCATGCATCACACCGCTTGCATAGAGAGCGGCGTCCACCTCGGTGTCCACCTCGATTTCCCTGGCGATGGCATAGCTACAGAGTGCTGCCATAGCAGCCAATCTGACGGACGACCTCATGATGCTTGACTCGGAGAACCTCACAGGGACGTTGTCCTTGACGGATGAATGACCAACGGGAGGAGGGTTGCTTGTCTGCTTAGGCGTTGGTCAGACAGGATCGTAGACTAGGTTATATACCATGCTCCCTCCCCTGCTCCTTTCTTCCGGTCCCCCAAGCTTCTCAGTCTTGGCTACTGGGACACGAGCAAGGGGGTGTGGCGACATTCTGCGCTGTGTATTCGCTATATCGTTACCGGCAGGTGTGAAAAGATGCCGTGCCAGGTAGGACTCCCATATCTCTGGGTCCCATGGCCAATGCAGATTAAGTGCTGGTCCTCCCCCACAGGGGCGACATTTGTCTCTTTATCTATAGTATCCCCCAGGCGTATACGGCAGTTGATCGGCGTGTATCACTTGGCGAGGTTCAAGCTTTCCCTTGCTAGTCGTGGGGTTCGTCCGTATGCGCCGACAACCGACCAATCGGGAGGCAGGCCATAGGCATTCGCCAATGCGAATTGCCGCGGGTGCTCCATAACGCTACGGTTGCCAAGGGGTCGTATTTAATTTCGACCTTCTGCTTTTTGCATGAACGTCCGGCATAACGCAATCGCGGTGGTGGGGATGCCATTATATGTTCTGGCCTGGCACTCGGGCGCTGGTAGCATTTCTACCGACAAGAGTCCTCCCTATCGCGAAGTGTCGGCGACCGTTTCGGTTGTGCGGTGGGTGAGAGTATATCATCCAGTTCCCATAAAGGGTAAGCCGTGCGGAGATCTGTCCTTGCTGAAGAGCCGGGGAGGCCACGAGAAAGTATATCGGGACGTCCCGTATATATGGGCGTTTACACCCTGCAGTTAACAACGGGGTGAAAGCCCGAAGACGCATTTGGGCCGTTGCAAGGCATTGATTGCGAAATCTCCCCCGCATATGATGCCAGCGAAACCAGCTTGGGGCCGTCAGACTCCCCTCCTATTCTGTAGGCTTTGTCATTCGCTCCACCCTATCGAAAACACCAGGCTCATAGAGCTTTCGGTAAGACTTTTCCAAGAGATTCCTTACATGATGCGGGACATCGACGGGTCGATGAATGCTTCCTTGTCGACGCAGCTAAGCCCTTGGCCGAATGCTTATGTCGGATGCAACCCTACTACGTGGAGCGCCGCTCATGACTCGCGCGTTGGAAAGACCTTATCAGCAGCTCTCATGCACTTACAAGGGCCTTTACGTGCAGAGTTGTACCGAATAGAACCATCGTTGCCCACTGGTGTTCTATGCTTGGCCTAGGGCCAAGATGCCACTCATCACTTCCTTAGACCAGGTTCAGCGATGCGGTTTGATCCGAATCTGGCCTATCGGAAAAGAAACATCGATCCTCGAACCAGAACTCCGGCCACATTAGGATATCAATGATGTTTCCGTTTCTTCGGTTCGTATTATCTGATTCCGCTACGCAGTTTCTATTATAGATGTCGCCCTACTCGCCTCCATAGAGCTCTTCAGAAAATGATGAGGTATTCAAGCGCGGATAAACAACCCATGCTTGGGTACTCAACGGGAAGCGCCTTTAAGCGGCCAAGTCCCCGCAGTTGGCGAGCGCCCCGTTCTACTAAAGCCGGAGTGCCTGTGGATCAGTCGATTGATTAATGTTATGGAAACACGTATCAAAGGCTGCCCTTGTCCTTTCCCTGGTTATTTCTACATAACAACAAAGAACCTGCCGCTTCTCAGCGATGATCGTAAATACACACGCGACTTGAAGGTGAGACGAGCCTTAACCTGGCTAGGAACTCGGAATCTCCGTGTTAGACTCCTATGACGGCATCGATAGCCGAGTCCTGCACAGGACCGCCGTTCGAGGTGCGCAGAGATCGAAATAGTTACCTAACCTCCCTCGCGAAGTGGGCGTTGTTTTCAAGTTGGTACTCATTCTCCAAGTCCTCCCGAAACTGTTGGATAAGCTCTTGGTCCTCGTCGGCGTTGTCTTCAGGTCAAAAGTGACAGAAGTTGTTGTCATACAACGTCATAAACAGGCACACATATAGCGAGGGTAAGAGGGCTCTGCCCATCGCGGACAGGACCTCCTCCGTGTCGGGAGGCCTCAGGAGAAACCCGGGCGCCGCATTGCCCATGTTGTTCATGCACCAGAGGATGATCCCGACGACCCCCCAGTAGGAGAACCTCGGCTCCATGGCCCGGTACGAGCATCCCTGCAGGCGGATGAGGGCGCTATAATCGTTCTTGATCTGGAGTATCTCGCTGAATTTGATGTTCGAAGTGTCGTTTTTTCTCCAAGGGGATTGGCAGTCACGCCAGTAACGGACAATGTCTCGATGCCGCCGGGTCCTGTCAAGCGGCCAGGGGTCATGCTAGTGGATCTCGTTCCTCTTTCCATCAAGTCAGCATGCTTCCTCGGGGGGCGTAGACTGGTCCTTAGACCAACTTCTCTATCCCAGATCGAGACCGAGTACGCCACTTCTGCCTTCTTCACCGTGCCGGTGGCTCCCCTGTGGGCGTGCTTATGGATGAATATGCCCAGCCGATACTTGAGGCAGCCGGGACCACCAGGTATGGGGCGATTCGGCCACGTCGCGAGTGGTACCATCTCTGCATGAAATCCCAGTATATGCAATTGTTCTCGTCACCAGGAGCAGCATTCAAGGGCGCCCATTCAGGTTTATTGGCTACGTTGACTGACCAATGTGGGATTTGCATGATCTTGGGATCAATCCAGGCCCAAGCGTGATGCTCGCGATTTCGACGCCGCATATTATATGCATTCAGGGCCTCGACGAGATGGAGTCCTTTTGGATATTTAACTGCTGGCAGGTAAGCATTGGTCATTGGTACTAGTATGGCGTATAGGGACTCCCGGGAGCGCCCCCGTCCCCGTGGCGAGGATTCAGGGTTAACGAGATGCCCAAGCATACAAGACCCGGCTTCTCGAGTAGACCACAACAAGAATGAAGAGCTTCATGTACTCACGTTCAGTCGACCCGCTAGGTTTTCCGGAGAGGCGCAATGTCCTCAGCGTTTTGTCCATACGCGGATTATGTTGACCTTCTAATTCTACTGTCTGTCTGGTGCCAACTAGGTCGGGGAATGGCGCTGGGGCGGCCCAGACAATTTGCTGGAATCTCGGTATCGGACCTGCCATAACGCCTCCACTTCCTGGGTAGTGATTTGCATAAGTAACAGGCGATGTTGAGTGGACGCAATGATAAATATACTTTAGGCGCGCCGAGGTGCCCCCATAGACAAAGGAGAATGTCATGGCGGAAGCGGAAGCGACCAGCAGTTCTTTCGAAGTCTCGGAGTTGGGCGCTAGATGTACATGTATTTCGCTAAATATTTCCGTTCTTCACATTCCTACAAAGACAGCAGCAGAACTTTAAAAGCGACAAGCGAAATACTGTATATGTAGTTCCTACGCACAACTGCTCCGTCCGACTTTTGAGTCTCATAGGATGAGCTAATATAGTTATAACTGACTCTTTACCAAAACCAGGGGCTGACGTGTCTCACACAAAATCTACAATCCGACGAGGATTCGACACAACAAGATGGTAGTAAATCGTATCGTATACGATCAGATATTACGGGTTAAGAAAAGACGCTCTGAGTGTCAAATCAATTTATATCAAGAACTCTTCGCGTGGCCGCAATGTGTGTCCATTTTCTAACGGGGCGAGCTCTTCTGCTTACTTAACACACTCGGCTTTACTCATTCGGATGCTTCAACAAGTAAGCTTGATGTGGCACGGATATATACCGGTGAATCTAAGCTGCTCTAGAACCTTCAATGCATAAGAGCATAAGCAGAGCGGACGGTCACGATGCGTGTCGGCGAAAACGATTGCTAACCAGTTTGTTCAACTACGTCCATTCAAATCCAGGCCTTGTCGCTTGCCCTGTTCCTATCTAAGTAGTCATAAACCTGGCCGTAGTCTTTGCACACGTGTTTCGCGTCCCATCCGTCGCTCCCATCGAACCCGTCCGGGAACGT
Source organism: Monosporascus sp. 5C6A (assembly GCA_004155035.1). NCBI lineage: Eukaryota > Fungi > Ascomycota > Sordariomycetes > Xylariales > Monosporascus > Monosporascus sp. 5C6A. The sequence goes on from QJOB01000286.1 coordinate 54,879, forward strand.
GGTCTGTTCGCCTTCGAGAGCTACGTCGCCACAGCACATGATGCTCTGCCGGAGATAATCAAAGCAGTGGGTCAAGTGCCAAGGGGTCTCCTCAGGGACTCGGCTCCTGTCCGATGTGAGTGCCGAATAGGCTTCGGCTATCGCGTACTGCTTCCCCTTTAGCACGTGAAGTAATTTAGGTCGAAAGTGCTAGGGTCTCTTACCAGACAATGTAACTGGTGCGTCATTGAAGACGTGACAACAAACTTGTCAGGGAATTCCGCGAGCGGTGTTGGCAGGTTATCGTAGTCCCCCGGGTTCGGGATTTCAAGGTATCCGAGACCCCCTGGCACGACATGTCAGAAACGGCAGCCACCGCGGCGTGAGAAGACATACTTGGTACAAGACCCAGCCATTTCCGCCTAGTTTCCTCCGTGAAGAACTCCGACGTGTTTTCCGGCACGAATCCCGGATCTGGGGTAAATTTCGTGATCTGTTGTGGGACTTTGTGTATAGCTTAGTTAGCATCGTCAGTCGAAGCCGAGGGGGCTGAGGACTGACGCACACTCGGGAGCAAATCCCGTCAAGTCACCGGCACCTTCAAAATAATGGTCCTTGCCGTGTTTGTGCCATCCGTTCTCGACCAACTGGATTATTATCACCAATAACAGGACTGTATTAACCACCCAACCGTGTTCTCTCAATGCCGCCAACCAGCGCCTTTTCGTCGTATGTGAGCTGGTATGCATATAGTCTTTCTCGTTCAGATCAATCGTCTCGTCGAATTCGGTACTCGAATCATCGTGATCTTCAATACGGGTAGTTTCGTATGGCCTGGATCTGTGATCGTCTTTCATCGTTGCCTTATAGTCTTTGAAGCCGACTAAAAGCTTCGTGTGGTGTTATGTGCAATCCAGCGGTGATGCCTACCTAGTGTCGGTATCGTTTTTTGTAGTATGTGGTAAATCAAATTTCGGAAAGCTAGCAGAAGACAACCTTTATTTCTATTTCTCGTCTTTTGGGTGTGACGATAATCTGCTGATAGTCCGTAGCCTAATTCTGGTGGATTTGTGACAGAGTTACCCCTGGGGTGTATCAGCACTGTTTCAAGTCTTGCCAAGGAGTGATCCAGTCGCGCTTTGGCCGACAAATAGGAGCTATCGACAGCTATACAATAATTAATCAAGTTGAGCCTTATGTAACTTATTGTTGGCTTCTTTCTGACTGCACAGACTGTTACTGGTACAGTTCCGACCCCTTGTTGAGAAAAGTCCCGTTTCGGTGCCTAGCCCACCAAACGAAACCAGCCTCGGTTTTAGAGGACTTGCATGTACGTGGGAGTAACGTGTCATATGATTTTTATATGGTAACGTGAGCTCGCCTTTCTTCCCTTCTGCGTAATACCCAATGACCTACTGCATACGCTTTCGGCGCCTCGATTATGTCCTCAGCCGCGAACGCATGTCCACCTCGGCTTGAATTACTCATATACAACCCCTAGCACTAACGAGCCAGCGAGCAAGACACACTTGCCTGCTGAGCCCCCCACCCATCGCAAAAGAAAAGACACCTCAATCCTTCATACTCTCTAGCACGGCCTTGACCATGGCGCTGCCGACTTTGACGGCGTCGGCGAAGCGGGGCTCGAAGAAGCGCTGGGTGACGACGAAGCGCTCGCGCCAGGTGTCGAAGTGGCCGAGGCCGACGCACTCGGCCCAGCCGCGGGCGGCGAAGGTGAACTCGAGGTCCTCGGAGCGGAAGGTGTGATCATGCACGGCGATGCGCAGCGCGGCCTCGAGCCGCTCGCGGCTGCGGAAGAGGTGCTCCGTGACGCCGAGCCAGAGCCGGAACAGTGGCGTGCTGCAGATCATGTGGTCGTACGGCACGATACTGAGCGCGCTCCAGCAGTCCACCATGGCGAGCAGGCTGAGGTGGTTGTTGGGCAGGGGCGCGGACGCGGGCGGCGCGTCTCCCTCGGAGGAGGATGCCGTCGGCGTCGGCTGCGCCGCCTTCGCCAAGCTGAACTGGTCGAGGACGCGGTCGTCGAGCAGCGGCGTGTCGGCCCACTTGGGGCAGTCCTCGGCGCCGAAGACTTTCTCGCGGGCGCGCAGGACGCGGGTGCGCAGCTCCTCCTCTTGGCCGCCGAGCATGAGCTTGTAGAGCTCGGTGACGGAGCGCGCATACTGGGCGATCTGCTTGCGAGCCTCGGGGTTAAGGATGGCGAGCCCCGCGTACACGTGCCATTTCTGGTTGTAGATTCGCATCATGAGGTTGATCTTGACGTTCTCGATGCCGCCGACGTAGCGCGCGCCCTCCCAGGGGAACTGCTCCGACGCGTGCCACGCCTTGCCCATGCTGAGGAAGGCCGCGTGCGTCACCGCCTGCGTGTCCGCCGTGATGCGGTCGTGCTCGTGTGCCGTCAGATGGACGTGCTTGGAGCGCAGGCATCGGAGGACGGTCTCCACCTTGTCGAACGACGCGTTCGACGCGCGGTGTTTTATTATCACCTTCAATATCGTCAGTATGGAAGGCACATAGGTGTGTAGAGTGCATTTACCAGAGGCTGATCTTTCGTGTCAACTCCAGGGCCGTGGAGAGAATGACAGGAGACAATATCAACATCCGCCGGTAGATGGTCCTCGAACGCTTTGATCTCTGGGTCTTTACAGGACGTCTGTCCACCAACAATGGCATTAAGCTTGGTTGCTGTAATCCACTTGATCAGGATTGCTCAAGAAAGACGGTACAGTCTACAATCATACAAGGGCCGTACTCCCCGACAACGCGGTCAATGGCTGCGGCTTCTACACTGTAGATGATGTAGTCACTGGTTCGGGACACGAGGTGACCATTTCGAAGAATTTGTATATTGCTCTAGATACCTCTCAGCGCGGGCTCCTCTGAGAATGGACTAGGTATCTACTATGTACCCTGCTCGCGAACTCTTCACGCAGACCTTCATAATTCTCTTCCCTATCACAGGCTACGATTCTGCGTAGGGTACGGGTTAGTATATAGGCGTAGGGGCAGTCATCGATGGCCGGATATGGAACCTGTAGCTGGATATTAGCGCCGTGTCATCTCCCGTCGAGTGATATAGGAACAAAGAGGTGCATGTAATTGCTTCAGACAAAATTGAAAAGGTAGCTGAGAGTTAACATCATGGAAAGCCCACGATCGACCGGCAGCCAGAATGGCCGAACCCCGCTCGATCGAGGGCAATACTCGAGCCAAATGCACTCAAGTCATCATTGCAGGAAATGGGTGATTGAAGGGATTCGACTTACCAAACTATCATTAGAGAAACTCAACTGCGAGACGAGCATGCACTGCGGAAATGGCAACGTAGTAACGGACGAATTACCTCCAGCCAGCATCACTGAGCCTCCTCGCGTACATCTTCCCCATGTCGCCCATGCCAATGATACCTACGACGAAATTCTCCATTCCAGAGGGTACGTCCGAAGTTGCGGCCGCCATCTCGATTCGATAGCTGAGTAGCCTCAAGGGATCCTGCTCTATTCTGGTTGACCTTAATAGAAAGTGCTAGAGGGATACGAGCCACATTCTTGAAGCTCTCTCACACCCAAACTTGCTCTGCAGCTGGTTGAAGTGCGAGACGCGTCCTTTGGTTCTGGAAGGAAAGAAACTTTGGAAGCTTGAAAATTTCGAAGTGCGAAGAGTCAAAAATGTGAGTGGAGGTGGGGCACGCTAAGTACCGTCACTAGCGTGTTCAGCCCACTAATCGTGGCTTACAACTTCGTGTGGCTAAAGTACCTTAGCACCATCAGCCATTCCTTGGCGCACATTTGCATCTGCTGCTTCTTTGGTTCCCTATTCGACGCAAGACGAAAATGTCGCTATGATAGCGAGACAGGAGCCCGAATGAATCATGGAAGGACTTTTTGCACTAGGCTCTAATGGTTCCGGGCAGCTCGGGATCGGGCACAAAGAAGACGTCTCGGTGCCGAAGCAAGTGCTATTCGAGCATGACCCGCCCGGAGATGACGAGATCGTGAAGATTGCCGCGGGTGGGAACCACACCATCCTGCTTACGAAGTCCGGGAAGGCCTACTGGAGCGGCGACCCATCAACCGGCGCCTGCGGCATAGTGACTGGTGTCAGCGATACAGACTCACCCGTGTTCCGCGAGGTCGTCCTTTCGACGACGGAATCTCCCGGTCCGGTTGCGCACGTGGCTTGTACCTGGGACTCTTCGGTGTTCGTACTGCGCGATTCCGAAGGCAAGGCCACAAATGTGTATACGTGCGGCCGCGGGGACAAAGGCGGGACCGAGCCGCGTCTAGTACCCGACTTCCCTCCTGAAGGGTCGGAAATAAGGGACCTTGCCGCCGGCTTCCGCCACGTCGTCGCCGTGCTGCATAACGGGGATGTCTATGGTTGGGGCAACGGTCGCAAGGGTCAGCTGGGGACCTTGAGCGGCGATGCGGCTGATGCTAGAGGGGTCGTTCAGCAGCCTGTCAGAATGCGGAGTGTAGGTTTCTCGGTTGCCAGGGCAGTCTGTTGTCAGTATGCAACATGCCTCATCGCGGAGCCGGGAGATGGCCAGGTGCTTGTCCTCGGCGCTGATAAGTGGGCTCTGAAGAGCTCAGCACCGCCCGCCGTGCCGAACTGGAAAACAATCACAGCCAGCTGGGGGGGCATCTACATTCTGAAGTACGACGGCATGCTGGAGGTCTGGGGAAGGGACGACCATGGCCAATTGCCTCCTCCCGGTGTACCAAGAATGGATAATATCGCGGCGGGCAGTGAGCACGTCGTCGCGTTCACCGACAGGGGAGAAGTGGTGTCCTGGGGATGGGGCGAGCATGGTAACTGCGGGCCGCAAGCCGAGAACTCCGTAGACGTCAAGGGACGGTGGAACGTTATTGCATCAATAAAAAACCTACCAGAAGGCTCAAAAGTCACACTTATTGGGGCCGGGTGTGCAACAAGTTGGATTCATATTGCAGCAGAGGGTATCTTCCTTTGAACAAGTTACATTCAACCGACACATTTATCGGGGCGGTCTAGCAATCAGCTCATCGGACGGCACACAGGATCTTATAACTTAATCGCCGCAGACACCAGAACCGGGGGCGAGACTTCGCTAACTGTCACCCTATTCGCCGAAGAGCCCAAATTTTCGGACGTCCGATAGTCGCTGGGATGGCTCGAATTGTGAAGGCAGCTCCAGGGCCGCATTAGTGGCGGCTGGCGTGGTCTGGTTAGCAATCATGGACCTCATATTCATGTTCGACTGATGCTAGATGGCAATGTCAGCTGCCCTGGCTTGGACAATAGGGAGGAGGTGGACTCACTGGAATGCCGCTAGTGTCCCACTCTAGCCTAGCATTATCCTCCTCGTCCTCATCCTCGCCCAGGTTCACAGGCTCCCACTGGTCCTCGTTTTCCTGAGGTACAAAGAGAGATTCATCTTGTAGAGTGGCTGGAGGTGGACGCTGCGAAGGGCGGCTGATTGACGGCCGGAGAGATGGCATGGGGTTGGATTGTGCTGCGGGTTGCTGCACCGGTTGCCGGGCCGGCGTAGGAGCATGCGAGGTCGCTCGACTTGCTCCCGCTTCAAGTTGCTGTCTCGGGACTTTCGCATTTGCCCGAGCCGTCTTTGCCTTCTGGCCTGACGCTCCTCGCTCCCCAACTGTCATCAACAGAAACTCGCACTTCGTCTCCGCACCGTCATACTTCAGCTGCATTGGCTGAGACGGCAGCGAATAGGATGCAGAGATCTCGCCCCCGAAGATGCTGGCGTGTTGCACGATGGCTCTGAAGTCCTTGACGCTGATGACAATGTGAAGCTTTTCTTCCTCCGCCTCAAAACTCTCGAACTCGTCCCGCTCGACCGCGATAGAAGTGTGAAGTGGCTTCTTCAACACCTCTTGGAGGGCAGTCAGCACCTATAATAAATCACGATAAACATGCACCTTACCGTCGCCATGCGCCACTTTCTCGGTGAAGCAGGTGAAATTAACAAACTGGTCATCATCGGAGTGGATATCGAGATACTCGGTTCCGGGGCCGAAGTGGTCCATGAGCTGACGCAACGTCCTGGAAGAGATAGACCAGTGATTCGTCGCCTGTCCTTTATCGAACTTGGCACGCACGGGGGGGCTAGCCTCGAAGGGTAGCTTGTACTTGGTTGTTATGCCTGATATGTGGTTAGACATGAAAACTCATAAACAACACCGAAAGTGAGACATGCCATTTCTGAAGACGATCCTGGCAATGAATCTGCTCTTCTTGCCTGGTTCATCGACAAGAGCTACATCGCATCTGTCAATGGTCGTGTCCTTCTCGCGCTCGTGGAGAGGGTCGCCACTCCTTGGACGAAACAAGGATTGGAGGGCCTAGCGGATTTCTGATCAGAGAGATCCCTATAGCATATTAACTATACGATTCCTACCTTATTATAGAGTTTGCAGAAGAATCTCTCTCGATGCTGGCCAACACCCTCGTAATGGTAGACTGAAAAAAAGCGGGCAGTCGCGAATGCGAAACTCGCATATGCCGTTTTAGTTGAGTTCAGGGCTGTCAATGCTAGCTGGACATGGGTGGAAGCTGTTAGCGTCAGAGGAAGATGATCCTCAGCATGATGGAAACCTACTTGATCCCTCTTAGCTTCGAGGGAGACTTCGTCGCTGAACTTTCCCAGGCACGAAAGAGCATCTCGCAAAACGCTGACCCCTTCCTCGCTAAGGGTGAACTTCACAACGGCCATGGTGCTGCTAATTGTACTCCTCCCGACAAGGGGCCACCCCCAGACGCTATTACACGCTTGAAATTCTTAGGGCACCCAGATGAATGGCATCAGTTCCTTCTTCGTGTTCTATCGATCGACAGCGGTTAATGAAACCAGATTACATTTTGCTCTGACTCGCTACTGAAGCTGGAGGCTCACACATACATGCGTGCATAAGGTTGGTGGTACCCTTGGTACCAGTGCTCTGCAGCTTAATATGGTTAAACGCAAGCCGCGCCTTCAAGCAAGCAGCAGACGCGTCGTGGGGTAGCTCGCACAGTGTCTAAAGTAAATAAGCCATATGTCAAAGTATCTGAATGTTTGCTGCAGAATCAGTGCATCAGCCACTGAACGCCCCTCATATCGCTAGGTGGGAGCTACCTCTCATGTTAGGTTCAATCCCTAACAAGGCTGCAACGATCTGTCTATCAACCAGTGCCTGGCTCCATACAGTGTGAGATAGCGCATGTTTTTCTGTGACCACCGGGGCTTATAATTTGTACCTAGTAGCTTTACTGAATTACATGACGCCAAATATTTCCCGAGCTCCCAAGCTCTCATGATCCTTCGAGGCTGAACAAGTTGTCTACGAATGAGATCTAACTGGGATTTCTTCATTTACCCTTGTTGTTTTCCAGTCAACCCTACTTTTCACGAGTCCACGCATTGTATCATACCATGTCTTCTGTCGCACTTCCGCAAGATCTGATCCTTCTAATCTGTCAGGAGCTTGCTTTTCGCCGTGACTTTGGTACCTTGTTCCAATGCTCCCTAGTCAGTCGAAGAGTCGCCAGCATTGCCCTAGAACAACTGTACAGGTAAACTCGCTATCCTACCCTTATATGATGGTTGATTGACTTGGTAGCTAGCATACACGAGCTCTCGCCTGCAAGTTCCAGTGATTCCGGTAAGCTCGAATGGGCACGCCTATGGCGATCAATCGTTCTCTCAAGTATTGGAGGAACGGCATACCCATATTGTGCATACATCCGAGCTCTTTCTTTAGGTCTCAATTTTGTTGAGAACATGCCGGATAACCTGAACGATAAGGCCATTCGCGATTTCTTCTTCGAGGGCCCCATGGACCAGTTCCTCGTCTTGATGGAGGGTGTAACTCCGGCTAGGAAGACGCGGGGAGCTCGGCTTACACGCATACACGCCGAAAAGACGATGGTTAAGTGTGCCGACTCAGTTACCAGCTACATCAAAAAGTTGGCAGATGACACGGAGACGACCGTCGCATTGGCTCATCTCGAGCTTTACAACGTTCCGATTGACCTACTGCCTACGTGGATCACGCGCCTCGGCACTCTGAAGTCCTTGCGCATTCGTGATGGTTCCATACTCGGCGCCGAGGCCGGTAGCGCAATCTCTCAGTGCTGTCCCTATTTCGATGACTTGACCTTGTACTGGCTTGAAGGCCCGACTGTGGACGAGGATCTCGCTGCTTTCTTCAGCACCCTCCGTCCGAATAGCCTTAGGAGCTTTGAGGTCATGAGTCAGAATAGAATCGGAGAAAATAGCCTGACGGCACTTAACGCTCATGCTGGGTCTCTCAAAACCTTGAAACTGGGAACCCTGTCTGCTCAGGCCATGAAGTGCCTGAACGTCTTGCCCAGTTGCAATGGGCTCGAGGTTCTTGAGATTGAAAATGAGGGAGGCTCCCAGGTCGATCTCAGGGCCTTCAGCGAGGGGATGCTAAAGGAGGTCACTGCTTGGATCAGAAGCTGCAAGTCGTTAAGGGAGTTGAGCTTCAGAGGTGTCCAGGATGCTCTGTTGATCGTCAAGGACGTCCTGAGTTCCCCGGACATCCGTCTGAACTCCTTAGACATTCAGTTTCTTCGTCAGTTCAATGATCAAGACAGCACCGCGACTTGGGCAACTCTTGGTCTCCAGGACAGCCTAGAAAGCTTCACCCTTGGCGCAAAACTTGACCAGCAGGATATGTTTGTTCTCGGGGAATACCCTTCGCTTGTGGACTCCATCTGCCGGCTCAAGAATCTGAAGTCCCTTAACCTGAAGCAAACTTTTGTCCAAGCTCAGGAAATTCATCAGTTCGCCAGGTCCCTGCCGAATCTCGTAGATTTCAGCTTTGGTGGCGACCTCATGGAGGATCCTGTCTTGGAATCCCTGGCCGCGCTTCCTCACCTTATGATGGTCGGCAGTAAGCGGCTCCTGAAGTTCCTTATTCTCCCTTAGTTCCTTATCTGCAAGCACAGGTTGCCTAACGGAGTCATTTGGGGATCTATAACCCGGAAGCATGATTCAGAATTCTCCCCGCTCGTATCATTAACTGGTAAGAACAATTACTGACCCTAAGTGCTGCAGTAAGTGCCCCATCGTTCTTTACCTGGCCCGGCCTTCAGGACTTTGCACAGCAGCTAGAATTAGCTGGACGCTATGGATTCCAACTCGAGATATTAGGCCAACTAGGTGATGCCAAGTTTGCTGAGGAGCAACAGACTTGGCTGCAAGATTTCTTCGCAAACAAACTCCATGGGAGGTTTGACATTGGCTACCACATGGATCCGGACGAACTCCACGACCACGTAGACGACTCTAGTGATTTATCCGATTGATTTCAACCGCGAAGCAGTCGCCTACTGATAAATTCTGAGGGCTATTTTGTTTTGAAAAATGACGATTGCTCTCTATTACGGGGACTATGAATGCATTAGTTGTTGGAATATCACCCCTATATTACACTACACGCTTTCCACTGCTGAATCAACTGAACCGCCCCAACCGCTCGAATGCAGTCAGACTACCAACCCAACTCGCCGTGCTCATGGTGAACGAACCCCGTCCGTCCGCTTCAAAGACTACCCACTCTTTCCTCATTCCAATGATTTTACCCTGCTTCCCTATCCTTATCCATCCCTCCAACCTACACCCGGTCGTTCTGCCCCATATCCCGCGCCGGGCATCCCCATGGTCGACGGCGAAGTATCCTTGCTAGGACCAAACACGTAGCTATTACGGCACTCCCAACTGCACCAATCGCCCGTGGCTACGACACGAATATTATCGGCGTGCGGCAGACACTCGTCGGGCCATGTGAAGGGCAGTGTGCTGCGACCCTCAGCCGTCCATGCAGCCGCATCCTCATGGATCCGGTTTAATTCGGTGAGCACGCGCGGGCACGAGGGCCCCGCGAGGAGCCTGGTATGTGCGCAGAGAGGTTGGAGGAGGATGTAAAGGCACATGGTCCTCTTGGTGGTGTCTGTTTTGACTTTGTGTGTTTGGGAAGGCCAATCCGGGGCTGACTGGACGACAAGAAACTCCACGGCGGTCTCTGAAGATGCGACTGTGATTTACGGCTCGACCGGATATGTTGTGTGATGTAGCGCCTTCTCAGGTTACAGATGGTTCCGACCTGTTCTCACCGAATCTGAGTGCTTCCGGAAAGCGTTCGGACTGCGAGACCCGTAGTTGTTCCGCAGAACAGAGCAGCATGTCGGTGTTGCCGCCCACCAGTCAAGATTGAAGTAGGTACAGGACGGCTATTATGGATGCTAACGGGAGCCGTGTCTTCCAGAAGCCTTTACAGTGGGGCAATCGTCCTGGGTCAAAAGGTTGCTTGTTACTGGGTTGTTGTTGTTGGCGCGGCGGATATGAGACGAGATGGAAACTGCTTGTTCGCTTGACCAGAGAAGCCATGAGCCCATCCAAACTTGTCTGGACAAATCGGAACCAGAGCAGTGAGTGCTTGCCCGGACAAACCAACCCGCTCATGTTTGGGTCAGGTCGTCTTATAGCTCAAACTGTAGAAGATAGGTCTCATGTCTAAGGTTTCGTCGTGGCGAACGTGCCGAGTAAGGGCTGAATGGTGGATTAGTCGTGTGTCTCAAGCGAACTTTCACGTTGCCCATCGAGCCGACATCGGTATTGAGGTATTTAAGTGCCGAGGTGCTGAGGTTGGTTATTGTGAGGAATTTTCTATATCTAACTCATATAGAGCTATCTTCCCTCTATGATGGTTCTTTCCGTCCCCTTAAATCTGATCTAGTCTTACGTCTGCCTACCTTCCATCCGTGTAGTTCGTGCTGCTATCGCAAGGTTGGGGTCCTGGACACTTTCACAGGTTCACCAGTCTGTCGTTGGGGAGCAACCATCACCAATGCCAAACAGACGGTTCAACCCGGTATCCTAGGTTAAGAGCTTCATTATAATTGAAGCGAGGATTCGCCTGTTACGTCTTTTATACATATCTTTCCGTGGGTTTGTACCATCTGCCGGACGCCAGAAACAGGTATATGAATCAGAATATTAGAATAAATAAAAAATCCAAAGCAAACCTGTCTCACAGCAGCAGGTACGCACCAAGGCGACAAGCTTTCAGGCCAAAGAGAACGTTACCATAGATGACCATACGGAGTATCGAAGCGATTTCTCAACGAGCACTCAACAGCATCCGTGAATAACCACCCCTTTCCCCCACCCCACATCTACACAGGTTCCAGTTCCCGCGCCGCGGATCCTGCCCCTCCACTCTTCCCGTGGCATCCGTATCACAGATCTCAGGACTAACTAACTAGGTAGTCTGGATGGGATATACCTAGGTACTTACTTCAGGTAAGTTTAAGCTCGTAATACAGAGAGCGAGGTACCACTTAAACTAAGCTAGGGTAAGATGCGGCCGCCCGCTCCCCCGTGCCCCCCGTTTCGCGTAGCCGGGATCGGCGAAACAGCCGAGTGGTTGGGTTCGCTTTGCTCGCCTCCCCTGTGCCCGCCCGCCCGTTTCTTGGTTTGCTTGGTGATTGGCTCGCTGTCCTAGTGCAGGTGGTCTTGTTCCCTCTTTCTAATAATGTTGGAGGGCCTGAAGGGGACGAAACACATCTGTCTGTGGTCTCTGTGGCTTTCCGTAATTATGTGGGCTTTTAAGCTGGGGTATGTATGGCTTCCCCTTCCTTCTATTCCTAGGGACGAGTAAAGATCCGGGCGCGCGGGCGGATAGACAGTTGGTCGGTCGGGGCTGCGGAGGGCGGACGCTCGTCGATGGAGATACTTAATCAAGGTTTACAACACCACCCGGTCTTTGACGCTGCTGTAACAGTTGTTACTGCTTTACATGAAATGGGTAGTACAGTATTATTACACTTTATACCCATAGTAATACGCAGTACGGCTACTCGGAACACGCTCCTTGTTTGATCAACCATTACCCGGAAAGCATGATAGTCGGTGGTATAAAGCACCTCGCGTTCTATCCTGCTCAGACCCTGGCCAAACGGGACCTGCGCTGGTAATCAGTGCACGGGCGAGAAGCGACAAGACCGTTCTTGTACATTTGGGTATTTTGATTACTTAGCTATGCACGCGTATCCCGGAAATGCTTCAAACCTGAAATGTCCGCCTGGCTGAAGCCTAAAGGTGGGGATGCGGGAGGGACGAGAAATTACAATATATGGTAAAGAAGAACTCCACCGTTTATGATATGCGACCGTGACCGAGACCCTGGAAAATCGAGATAATCTGCTTCTATTCCAAAAAGCCCATATCCGAGCGCTTGACCAGGCGGGTCTCATGGCGACGACTCAACTCCCTCCTGCAATCGGTGCGCCTCCAGCGCCTCATGCACAGCCCAATGATCTCGCGCCGGGACTTCCGTTTCCGTCTCAGCGGCGACTTCTCCGTCCTTTACGCCGTGCCCCGCCGAACCGAGCCGGCGCTTCTCCGCGTCCCTCTTCTCCTTGAGCTCGCGCGTGACAGCCTCGACGTCGACGTCTAGGTACTCGTGCAGGAAGCGGCCGACGTCGGTGTTCTCGACATTGCCGCGGATGCTGTCGGTGCCCGGGCCGCCGGAACTGTAGATGTTGACGTCGACGGCCGAGTGGCCGTGGGTGCTCCAGCCGACCCCCGCGCGGTCGCTGATCATTTTGGCGAACGCCGGCTGCGCAAGCGCAGGGTAGAACGCCAGCGTTGTCAGCTCCTCCTGGGTGGCATCCGAGATCCCGAGCCCCGGCCGCACGAGCTCCTCGTTGATCCCCCTCTTCAGCTCGTCGACGTTGCCGTTGTCGGAGTGCTGGTGCTGCGCTACGTGTTTCTGTAGGCGGTGGGCGAGGTACTCCGAGGACCAGGAGGCATTAGCTAGTACACCGGGGTACCAGATGTATTCAGGGTATTCTACGCTAAGCTCTACGGGCCGGGTTAGAATCGGTTCTGAAATGAGATGGTTTAGACGCTGCTTACGCTTCGCAACTGACAGACCGCCAGTCTCGTGGTCACTAGTGGCAACCATAACTCCATCCACCTTGCTTTCCTCCAAGAAGTCAAGCACGGCTTTCATAGCCTTGTCGTACTCGAGAACTTCGCGTACCTGGGCAGACGGATCGTTGCCATGGCCGGCATGGTCGATTCTGCTTCCCTCAACCATCAGGAAGAAGCCTTTATCGCTGTCCTCTGTGGCCTTCTCGAGAGCCCTAAGCGCAGTCTTGGTCATTTCGCTTAAGCTTGGGTACACCTCGTTCATTTGCCGACGATCCAGCTCGAAAGGAATGTCGGTGTCGGCGAAGAGACCCAGCATGGGCAGAGGGACGTCTTTCTTTCCCAGCCAGAACTCGTCGAAGGATGCCCTGTCGTCGATGTAGTTCCAGCCGTAGTCGTTCTTCGCAATGTCCACGACGCTAATATCATCATTACGGCAGCCACCGCTGGTGCCGTTCGGGAAGAAGCGGCATCGCCCACCTCCAAACATCAGGTCAACAACGCGACCAAGCGGTCCCTGTCCTACTTGCTGGAGCGCGATTTCATCATTTTGTGTGCGCATGTCGACATGACTAGAGAAGCAAGCGGGTGTTGCATCAGTGATATCCGTCGTGACCACCAGCCCCGTCATGAAACCGGCCCTTTTCGCCGCCTCAAGCACGGTGCCACAGGGGGAAGAGTCGGGAAGCGTCGAGATGGCGCCGTTGTAGCTCTTCTTGGCGCAGCTGAAAGCAGTTGCACCGGCAGCACTGTCGGTGATCAGCGACGAGCTACTGCGCGTGCGACTGGAGCCCCAGAAATGCTTGTCGAGCGTGAGCGTGTCGCCGTAATCCAAGTCCTGGGTGTATTGCATGAAGCTCCGGGTCAGGGACAAGGAGGCGGGGCCCATGCCGTCGGACACCATGAATATGAGATTCCGCTTCCCATCGGGCTTGTAGATCGAGGTTTGTTGCTTATGGGAGACCCAGACGGCCAATATCAGGACGCCGGCGGTAGCAAGTAGGGCCCATATGAAGAGGAGGACTTCGCGTATGCGGAGGTATAGCGAGCGTCCGGTGTGTGTTGCTTGGGATCTGCCGCGGAGGATGTCATCTTCGGAGTCATCGGAATCCGTAGAACGTCGACGGTCGTCCGCAAGGAGAGGTGTCGTCGGGTTGGGCTATGACACATTCCCATTGTCAGTACCTGCTTTCCGAGTGGCCGTTGCGTAACGGAGGGTATAGGGTGAGATAGTACACATAAATAGGCAATATCGTTATGACGGGATATACTCACCATCTTGGTTTCGCATGTGTTCGGTTGGAATAGGAGTATTAATCAGAGCATCAAGAAGTTGATGTTTATAAAATGTGATGATATCCCATTCGTTCGATTTCAGGAGGTTACTGACCGCATGACGGGACTGGGTGTTGCAAGTCACACGCAGGGTCCTAAAAGAGCTATGTCACTTATCCTTATCATACTACTAGGTACCTGCATGCATATATGTATTACCGTACGTAACCGACGGGGCAAAGCTCGCATCAGATTCGACAGGGAGCAGTCTCCACAGGCATGACGTCTATACATGTATGTACACAAAGCCCCATGCCAAGCCCAGTACCTGAACAAGATGAAAGCAAGACAATGCCAATGGGGTTAATCCCCTTACAGTAGCCCGCCCTGCGGTCCTTGGCCTTTATTGTCAAATGACCTCCCCAAAATGACCTCCCCAAAATGACCACCAATCCAGTTGGTACCAGGCCACCTGATGTTCTGGATGCGAGGATATCCAAAACACCTACAAGCGATCTTGCTCGCCCGTTATTGCTCTTCTCGCCTACTAGAGAAAGCGACCAGGAACCGAAATAGCCGAAATGCTTCGGAGTACTCCGAGTTTATGAATTCCTACCATGGCTGGCAAACTCAGCCTTCTGGAGGCAACTCCTCCGTTCACCCGTTTACATTTGTCTCAGCAAAACGCAACTATGGTTTTTATGGCAAGAATGGCTAATTCTGGAGAATATATTGCTATGGACAGGTTGGAAAAGCTGCCAGCGACGTTGCTGTAGATACTCACCCTCTACGGCGTCCGTGCCCCAACTGAATCTAGTTCGAAACCTGTACTTGAACTTAGGCGGCAGTCGACGACACTGTAGGAGCATTCGTTGGGGTACAGCTCGGCACACCTGAAGAGAGCGTGCCATTACCGCCTGGGAATTCACCGCCGGGAAGACCATCACCGCCCCTGCCAGAGTCAGCGTTCGCAACCCCACCTTCTTCATAAAAGAAGACAGCAGGCGTGATCGACTGGACCTGGGTGGCGTTTATCCCAAAGGCGAGCCAAGCAAACAGGCCATCCGAGACGGAGTCGTCGAGGAGCGTATACTCCATAGACGGGTCGACACCGTCTATCGCCGCCTCCTCAGCCATGATCGAGTCGTCCGCGTTGAGCGTGAGCTCCTGCTGGTTCGTGTTGTACGGCGTCTGGAGCTCCACCTCAGATATCAGCGCCTGGTCGAAGAACGTCTGTCCTACGTGGCTGGCAGACACGTCGTTGCCGAGCGTGCCGTTGCAGTATCGGGTCACATTCGTGTGCACCATCACGTGGATGTGGGGCGCGCGGCCCGCGTAGTGGCCCGGGAAGATGGACTCGAACTGCGCCACGCCGTCCTCGTTCGTCTTCTGGATACCGCGCAGGAAGGTCTTGTTGATGTTGGTCTCGTCGGACGAGTCGCCGTTCCCGTCGGCCACGACGCCCGAGTAAACGCCCGTGGCGTTGCAGTGCCACATCTCGACGTACGCGTTGGGAATCGGGGCGCAGGTGTCCACGTCGATGACCTGGTAGTCCAGAACGATGTCGACCCCTTCCTGCTACTCGATGATGTTCTGTCGAATATAGTCACCGCCGACATCTAGGAGTACAGGTCAGCCACACTTGTCCGCAGTTTTGTGGGCATATCGAAACTTACAATAAGGGCCTTGAGTAACCTCGGGAGTCAAGAGGCAGGACTTAGTGCCCTCGAACAGGAGCGCGGTCGGTGACTGGCGTGTAACCCAGCTCGGCCTTGTTGTGGGAGGTGTTCAGCACTTCCTCCAGGTCGCGCAGTGGCTCAGGTCGTTGCGCTTAACCGTGCTCAAGAACTCGCGGCGTTCAACAATATCTTGCGAGATGTCGCGTCCCGGATGGGCGGAGGCTAGGCCCGCAACAATCACCAGACACGAAGCCAGGCCGGTGAAACGCATGATGAAGTTCCAAGTACGAGTCGATAATGGGAGTTGGTGACAATGATCTGAAGCCGAATGCGAAGTTCAAGTTGATGCCGCTGGCGAAGATTCTTTGCTTCGGGAACGAAGAACCTACATATATTTGAACATTTCACGAAACCGTGGATACGTTCCTCTCCAGGCGTCTCCTAACGCCTCCTTTCCGGCCATCATGATGACAGTATTCGTCAGCGTCACCGGCGATATTGCGCGTCAGTTCCATGTAGCCTTGTCATCATCAACCTCCGCGCATGCCGCTAAGTGTATACTAGAAAGGAAACCTAGGCCGTAGTCCAGCGTCCAAGCCTCGCGCCAACATCCCATTGGTCATAGCCATTGGCCAATCGACCGCGTCGTAAAAAGATTCGGTGGAACTCGGCCGCATGGTCGTCCTTCCGCATCACGATCCGGCCCGCAGCCTAACAGGATACCCCCGCGGTAGAAATAAGCATTCAGGAAATACAACGTGGCTTAGCTTGGCCGCAGATTGCTTGAGCGCGCCCGACCGCGTAGGCAGCCTGCCATCACCGGCGCTGTTTTCATAGGGACCCAGGTGAACCGGTCGATGTTTTTGACCAAGGAAATCTTTAAAAGCCATAGTGGGTTGCATAAGTCGAATCGGATGAGCTCTGACATGACCTTACCTCCCACTTAACCTACCCCATCTCGGCAGTTGAATATAGTAGTTCAGGTACTAGCAGATAATTTGCTTTCTCGGAAGAATTATACTACGCTCCACCCGCCGAATCTGGTGCGAGACTGATGATAAGGCTTCCTGCGGAGATCCAGTGACCAAGAAGCTGTGGTATACGTAAGACGTAGCCCCTTGAAATGATAACAATGCCAGGTTCCAAACCCATCTAACTTACGCTCATGGATGGTCCAGCAGGGGGGCTGCAGGTAAACTGCGACGAATGACACGTCACGCATATATGCACGTAAAATATTGCAAGTCGTCTATTTGAGGTCCTGGTGCATGAACCCTCCATCTTGAAAGCACTCCAGCGATGCATTAGGACGGAATGTGTGAGGAGGACAGGAAAACAAGGCGCGGTGGCGTATTATATCGCCATGTAATCCCGGGCCGACCACCCTCAACCATAGAGCAGAACCCTGTATAGGGATTTTACACACTACTTTCAGGTCATGCTAGAACATCAAACATACTTTTATAGGACCAGTCTTTTAAGGATGGTCAATCAACTTCTCTTTATTACTGCAAGAATTGTCGTTAGGGTCTCTGCGGAAAAGAAGATAGCTGGCAGCAGAATTGGGTCTTTGCTTGGTGGGTGCGTAGGTGTGGCCCGTGAAGTTGTAGGAATAAAGGGGAGAACAGTCCATATCATTTGGAGAACCCTAGAGAAACCTGGACCTGTTACGGTAGCGTGGCATTGACGCCAACAGGTGCCTGCTGTCACCCATATAGACCAGTTAGAATCCGAATGAAGGACTTGGAAATTCTATACCCCTTTCGAGAACATGGCGGGCTGGTTTGACGGCCCAGCTGACGTGTTGTAGGACGATCTAAAATCAGGAGACCATTACTGCCTGTTTTGGATTAGGGGAAATGATCGAGCACTCGAACTGTGTTACTTCAAGCGTTATGTGGTTATACATGTATTCCTACACCCTCACTTCCGACTTCATGCCCCCCCCTTTGACGGCTCACGACAACTGAAATAATGTACCGTAACTGCGGCATCTCAAAACAACAGTCTCCGAGATGTCTCTCACATACATACTCTCGGAGCTTTATCATTTACCCTCCACCTGGGCAAGTGGTTAAAAGGCTCCTCCTGTAGCTAAGTCATCCTCCAATATTCAACATACTGGTTGGCAACGACTTGGCGCTTATGTAACCGGCGGTGGGGGGGCAAAAATGTGCGACCCGTTCAAGTCGTCAATTGCGGCGGTGCACTCGGCGGAGTTGGCGGTCACGGGATTTGATCCTAGCTGTGACGGGTTTAGCCCTAGCGGGGAGGAGGATAGTACTGAGCGAACTGCCAAGGGTGTATTATGTAAGGAGTGTATACTGTTCCACAATGGGCCGTTGGAAAGGATACTAGAAACACTAAGTTGTGGACCGACAGGGGAGATGTAGTAGTAGTGTACGCTATTTGCGAACTCCCGGATAGGTTGCAGCGATGATTTGTTAGATAGGTTGTCCATGCTACTATGTATGTACGTAAAAATTACCTAGCCTAGCACGCCCACTATGCCCTAAGGGAGGCTTGCGGCCACTGCGTATCCTTCACAGGACACTTTGGCACGCCCATGGCGTTAAATACTACAACAACAACAACAACAACAACAACAACAACATCATTTACCTTATCATGGACTTTTCATTTTATGACATGCCATCATCTGTCTCAAGGGAGCAGAGGCCCAGTAGTGAGCTTACACTTCGACATGTGGCCCCTTCTATCTAATGTGCAAGACCACAATCCACTTAATATGGACACAATGTCTATATAAGATAGCTTCAAATGGATGGATGTCCATTTGGAATAGGTAAGTGGGTGGATGAACTTGGCGGTTGCGCAACGGATTGCGTAACCGGGGGACTTCGGTTTGATTGCTTCGACCGCTACCCCCACGGGGTACATTTGTTGACGCTCTTAGTTAGGCGCCGTTGGGTGGTAAGTATCTTGGAGACGTAGTGGGCGTCGTATCTTTAAAAGAACGGGCAGATGTTATGACAGGCCCGACTTGACCCGACCTGTAGCTAGAGTATCCGGTTGGAAACTACTCTGTCAAGGTCGATTGTATAAAGCTGCATCAAGCTGACCAAGTGATATAATGAAAGTGAAGAACATGTTGGGAGAAAACCACCTTAACAGTTTAAAACATCGTTACGAAATCATGTTATGGTCAATATGAGATGGATGATTGGGGCATCCGGGCGCAAATCAGTGGCTTCTTCCTGGGTTTATGACGTGGCATATGGCTTCGTTCAAAGAACGGCGCTGCCTGTACTCTATAAGACGACGAGGTCGATCTAATTATAGAAGTTCTAGCGGGGGCTACCAGGGCCAGATTCTGACCAGCTCATTCTTACATATGTAATACCTATTTATGCTATTGACCAAACATGGGGTCTCGCCTCGTGGGCTAGAATCTTCAACCTGAATATGGTGAGTAAACAACTATAGGGGTAACCCCACTGTTATCTTCCCCTTCCTGACGTATCTTCTATGATGGTCTTTGACATCGAGGACTTAGTTAGATTGCATGAGTTCATCGGATCTCGGAGCGACCTCCTTCTAACCGCGGAAACCTTGATTTATCTGGTTGGTTGCTGAAGCGTTAAAGGGAAACAAGTGCTTCTCCTGAAACCAATACCCCTACCGTGAACGATCTCTTTCAGTTGTTCGTGCGAGTTAGTGTAAAGATCAAGATAAGAAAGGACTTCCATGATAGATTTATCAGTTGACATTAAAAATAATAGATTCAGTTCTGATCATATACATTCATATCGGCGTTTTATGGATATTACACGTTTAGCAGCTTTTATACCCAAGGGCATACAATTGGTCTTTAGTCGGGCGGCGGCATTCTGAATCGAACTTCTAATATCGGCCCAAGCCCCATACCTGGTCACTGGTGCATCTGCCTGGCCCCTGGCATGAGCCTACGAGTATGGAAAACCAGATATAAAAAGGCACCCTTTCGGGCCGCAGAAGCCCGGGAGAAAGCGTACTATTTATTGTACCAAACAGATCGATGAAAACTGATGAAAACTCGAAACAGTGGCCACCCAACTTCCAACTCGAAAACGGACCTCTGGCCCCAAAGCCGTGGGGTTCCTGTCACTACCCCTCGACATCCGAGATGTGATCTACGGCCGGTTCTGCTCACGCCACCGAAGCTCAGAAAGCGCCACGCCACCCTCTGCGGCTTTGCCTAGGCCATCACGGTACAGCCCGAGGAACCTCCCTTCCTGTTATACAGGTGGTACCGCAGTGGCGGGAGTGGACATTGCGACTGCGGCAAGCGCACTGACTTGTCCCTGCTCCTCGTCAGCCAGGAGATCCACAACGAGGCGCGCACGTCTTCTGGACGGGGAACGTATTCACGTTCAAAAGCGTCATCGGCTTCTGCCTGGACGTCGATCCGAGGCTCTGCCTAGAATACAGGAGGCTGTTGAGGGACGTCCTGTTCTACGACACCAGGGGTTCGTACGAGGGGAACTGGTGGCCTTCATCCGGATTCGCGAAGCCCGCCAGCGAACCATGGGACCCGGACTTGGCGTGCCGGCTATTGACGAGCTGTACCGGCATGTGTACACTGGAGGCCTGACAGGAAATGGTGGAGCTTGCATCCGTCTTCTCCACACTGCTCAAGTTTCGCAGTGGGGTGTCTGGTCTGGAGAAGTTGTCCATCTCTACAATATTGCACATGGACGAAAGGATGACCACTACCTTCGGAGGACTCCGGTATGGGGACTTACTGGGGACAACATCTACGCCGTGGTGCCACTCCGGTGCCATTGGAGCTGATGCTAACCCCGGAAGATATCAAAGGCTTCGCTCACGTTTACCATAACCGCTTCCTGCGGGACGTGTCGATACCGTGTGCCGACCGGGTAAACCAAGGACTAGCAAAGCCACCTTGGATTGAAGAGCTAGGCCTGGAGCATCCCGCAGTATACGGGCCTAGGCTCTGTGATACAAATAACTAGCTCGAGCTGACTGTTGGCGACTGGGGCAAGTCGCCGCGTCTATCATAAAGCTGACGAATAGTGACGAGACATACGCAAGGCATCGACTGCAGCAGAAAGGAGAAAAAGCAGAGGAATGTCGTTGAGGCCAGCAGGAAATAAAACACAATTTCGAAAGTATAACTTCATGCCCGTTTAAGAGTTGTTTGCAGAAAAGGGGTAGCTTGGTCATCAAGGCTCAGATCTCTGTAGGCATCCCGGAATAACGTTGTTCCGAGCCCCATACTATATACAGAGCTTTCTAGAAGCCGATTTACACTTTCCACACCTTATGTAACGCTTTTTCACGATCACTAACTGCGAAAAGACTGAAATCGTGCCTTCTGGCTTTTATAGCGATGTTGTGGGAAAGCGACACTATAACAGAGAAGGTATTGCGAATATATTATAGTACAGAATGCTAGAGATGTCGGCCTGTGGCCCAACGTAGGCTCCCTTTACACTCTTTGACCACATCTCATCTAGAGACGGATCGTGCTGCATCTGACCATATCAGCTGAAAGTTTGAGTCTTCTTCATAATAGACGGTTAGCAAAGCGACGCATAAATTGCAAAGGATCCATATACATCTGACTTTACAATTGCAACTGCTTGCTTGTTTCCATGCTGACTTATAAAGCCTCACAAACTACAAGCGTAATCCAATCGCGCGAGAAATATTTAAACAGCGTGATATAACGGGTTTTTAATAAGTATGTATTCTCTCTAGTCGTTATCCGTCGGAAACTCACATCTGGGACCTCAATATAGACTGTCAAGAAGCCGTGTGGAGGGGACAATGCAGGTCTCATGCAGGCAAACGGCTGCTGCAGCCCCATCCGCCCCGAGTCCAAATCGAGAAAGCGATCATATTCAATCCATGTAAATATCTGAAGTACTTTATTTGTGGCTTATCAACCATTCGCTATTTATTTAGACGGGCCTAGAATACCTGTGACCAACTTCGGTATCTTGCATTGCATATGTGCTTTTAACGCAAATGGATAAATCATTGGTATATTGTACTAAGGAAAAGACGCATCAATGGGATCTAGAATTGAATCGAAAATCTGTGGTCACCCCACCTAGACACGCTCCCCACGCCAGAGACGCGGCTCGAGCCCGTTGCCTGGAGCAACAAGGAATCTTACCCCGGATGTTTGTTGCACAATGTGACCATAGCTGCAACGACTGCAGACGCCATCAGCAAATGCAATCAATTGCAGCCCAACGGTTTCGGCCACACAACGTGGACCATGAGAATCAATCACAGTTGACTCATTCCAGTTCGACCGTCGACTAAATTTAACGACCGGCGAAAGTGCCATCTTGTAGAAATAATCAGTGGCTGGATTGATAAGAGTTGACAAGACTACAGCCGTTTTGCGGGTCTGGTAGTATGTGCGGGGTTGGGTTAGGGGGTTTCCGAAGGCCACCTCTGATACTTTCTCAGAACTGAACGATGGACCCCAAATATGAGGAAGAAGGGAATGGGCCTCTAAGAAATTCCGGGTGATTCGCTTGAACTCTTAGGAAAACTTTTCGAAATATACGAAAAATAAAAGGATTAAAACGATATTTGCAGAAAGATTTTTAAAAACTATTA